>JAUMHI010000058.1:7860961-7896879 GCA_032359435.1 Enteromius unitaeniatus | reverse complement strand
GAGGAAGCGCCCAAGGTACGTCACCGGAAATGGGTCCGGGTGGAACTAATATTCGGGTGAAGGTTCCCGCTGCAGCCTTTCGGAGAGCGCCACAGAAGCACGGCTTGTTACAGTGATGTTTAAGTGTTCCCTTTATTTTTTTGAGCAGTGTATATTTACTGTATATTGTATTTATTTGGTACCTTCCTGAGAGTTCATGAGATGTATAAACTATATAATACATTTTAGAAATTTACGTTTTAGTCTGTTCACATGAAGCTGACTTGGAATCTAGTGTACAGGTCATTGGGCAACCTTTATGATAAAAATTATACTTAAAACTACTTTTACATCCTTGAAAGCTTCAATGATTGTTCATTGTCAAAGAATGGAAAAGAGTGATTCCTTTCTTTTTTTGTGTAAAGGCTGAATAAAATAAGTTTAGATGAAGTTGATTGGAACATGATGGTGAGTTAAATATTATAGTTTTGTTTTTTCGTTTTATTTTTGTTTGTTTTTATATCCAAAACTAGATTTTTACTTTTCAGGAAAAAAAAGATGAGAAGTACCACAAAGGTGTAGCCAGGGTTTTTCTATGCAGTTGCTGAAGTATTCTTGTTTTAGCACAATCATTCCCTCCTTCAATAAGACTTTTTTATAATCAGTTTTATCATCTGCCAGGTGAAAATCACACATCTGATTGCTTAGAAAAGTAATAACACATCTCTCCTCAACAAGCCGCGGGATTTGATACGCTGTATCATTCATGTCTATAGCAGAAACGTGCGGGATGAGTTACATGCCAAAATTTAAGTTTTAAATCCCCCGCTGTAGGTATGAGCAATAAGTTTGCAAAATCTGTTCAGAAAACAGATTTTAAAAACTATGGCCTCACACTCATTGCAGAGACTAATGGAAAGATAAAAGCCATAAGCAAAGCTTATACTAAAAGCAAGACTATTTCTACGTAGCCTATATTATACTTGTTTTTAGAACACCATAAAATAACAACAGACACAGCGACAAAGAAAGCAAATACAAGGAGTCTAATGCAGTTGGTCCATGTTGAAGACACAGTAGGTGAAGGGAATGAATGCTGTAATGACTATAGTCATCTTACTATTTTTACCAGTAGAGGTAAACACTAGCCAGGAAAGTTCAGAGACAGAGATCAATCCCAGAAAGCTGCGTTCACTTACTATTACAGAGCAGATGTTTTGTATATAGCACAAAAGCCTGTGGATGTTACACTACATTTAAGCACATATTCATTTGTAGTGCGGGTATTATGTGCTCAGTGCTGTCAGGATATTTGTAAGTCAGATGCTGAGTAATGAAGTCACAAATTTTAAAATAATTTGGTAACCTCCTGGAGAGCACAAACTTCAAACACAAAATCAAAACGAACATTTACTTTCTACGAGATGATCCATGTTGTAGTCAAACCGTGCAAAATTAATCAGGAGCCACCATGTTGCTTCAAAGGTAGGGGTGTAACGATTCGTGTATAGTGTATCGTGATTCATGGTCATTTTTCAAATCATAGTGATCATCCCCTATTCCCTTGTTAGTAGAGATGTCTGTGAGCAGTGCACGTACGTGTCATTATTTAGTCGTTTACAATGCACAAGTAAGTGATATCATTTCCTTACTATCTTCAGCTGGGATGTTCATGTGACAACTCAGCACTATAGCCTATATATATATATAGTTTTTTTTTTAAATGTTAATGTATTTATTACATATTTATGCAATGCATCAGTCCTTTAACGAATCTGCTGATGCATATTGTGCTGCATTCGTTGAGGAACATCCCAGGTTACGTTGATACGCCAGTAGGTGGTGACACTTGGTCATTTCTTTATAAATGAATCATTTGAATCATTAATTCTGACTCATTTAAAGACATTGATTCATCCAAGAACTAACCAACAACGTGTTTAGGCTACTCGATTCGGGGTTGGCTTTGATTTGAACTAACCTATTTTCGTTGACGGAGCATAAATAGACAAGGTTACCGCAAAAATCCTGTTTAAAATGAATTTTGTAACCATCATTGTAGCTATAAAGAGAGAGGGAGCAAATCTCATACATATGCTTTGTGTGAGATAAAATGAATGCTTGCCTTGCTCATTCAAATTTATCAACAATATGTATGAAGACATGAGAAGAAATAAAAGCAAGCAAAGTGATGTGTCAGGGATGATACTGAGCTTCCATTGAGCGTAATCATTAAGCACAGACTCAGAACCAGTCTCCGGTGTCATTTCACAGCTGAAGGCAAATACTATAAGCCTGCTTTCTGGGTCAGTTCTTAAGGGTGTGAGGCACAAAACACACAAACTTAACCAAAAGTAAACGCTAACTACTATAACAGCAAACTACAAGCTAGGGGTGCGTTTCCCAAAAGCAACCATGGTCACAAGTTCCTTCGCAAACTATGCTTTTGGGAAATGTACCCCAGATTGGGTAAGCACTAAAGACGTTCTGTTGACTATATAAGCTAATGTGTTAGCAGTGTCTTTCTGTGGTGAAGGAGGAGAGCTGGCTCACTTCCCTAACTGAGATAATCTCTTCTTGTTTTGGACACCTTGGCCTCCATCTTGGAGCAGGATGCTTCCCCCCCCTAAACAGGGATTTGTGGTGTGGATTGTCAAAGCGTGTCGTGCCTGTTTTAATTTATGGATGTTGGTGTAATGGGCAGCTTGCTTACCTGTTCCCCATCCTTCTGCACGGGAACTCCATCTGCTGCTGAGAAGGAGATAAAAAGTGTAAGTTATAGCAGGGTGCTTTGAGACTCAAATAGGAAAACTATAAGAAGGCACACCTGTAAAAAGAACTAATTTTAACGGTTAAGTCTGTAAAACATCTAACCAGACATTTAATCTAATTTTACAGTAAAATTCTGTTAAGTAAATTTTTTTTTAGAACAAATTAATGTATAATTTACATGTTTAATGAATATTTATTGCATTATTTAAGTGTTACCATGATGGTGTTTTGTGTTTGCATAAATGATTTTGTGCACCTTCTATATATTAGTATATACATCAGCTACGTGTGATGAGATTCCATTCTTCGTGTGGCTTCCTCTTTGTCAGTATGTTATAGTTGAATGTTAAATTTACTGGTTTACATTCAAATTAGTCATACAGTCAGCAGGAGTTTGTTTAGTATGTTTTTCACAGCTGTCAGTTTGTTTTGTAAAAACTATAGAAGGTAGGTGGCTGCGATATAAACATTTCAAGGATGTTACAAGATCAGGAAGTGAATTCTTACAATAAAGCACTGTAAACTACATCAGGGCAGTTTACAGTACATCTACTGTCTACTCTGTTGTAGTAATTAGCGGCAAACTTGGACTTTGTTTATTTGTAATTAAGTTTTCCTTAGCCAGTTTAATAGTGTTGCTGAATGTAATTGGTTGCACTGTGTCACAAGGAGAAACTAAGCTTTATTTAAATGATCATACCTCTCACTGTGTGTGGAAAATAGTACAGAAAAGATATAATCTTTTATAAACACTTCAGAAAGGACAGTCGCTTAAGTGTGGAGTTAATTTCCTGGATTAAATGTTCTGCTTCTGTTGACTGCCAAGTTGTATTACAGAACTATTTCTATACAGTGAACGGATGGCAGGAAACACTAGCAATGAGAGCAAACGTTTAGGGCAGTCAACAACAGAAACTGACTCTGCATCGAAAGTGTAACTGAATCAGATCCCAACTCCTTTCACCTGCCTACGTACCTGCTGTTCCTTCATTATAATCACAGCTTGACCTACTGATAAAACACTACAACAATAGAGAAAAAAGAGAGAGAGGGAGGATACGTGTGGAGGTGGCAACGCAGAGTTAACCAACCACTGCAGCGTAACATTGTTATAGATTTGATTAGTTCCCATGCACTGACCCACTTCATAAGTGCCCTAATAATATAATTAAATAATCACGCAATCCATTACCTAAAAAATGATAAGCCAAAACAGACACAGTGGAAAACAGGTCACCTGTATTTAGGCCTGAATGATTAATGAAGTCTATCCTTTTATTTATTTTGCTCCTTCGTTACATAGACTAATCCCGATTCCACAAAAACGTAATTACAGAAGGCCCTGTGCTAATTAAGCTTAAACACAGCTTTGGTCTCAGGGTGATTTCTCACATTATTAAATGAGTAATATTCTTTCATAATCAGCCTTGACATGGGCTAGGGTGAGTAACCTTACACTGTGCTAATTACGTTAGGATATTTAGAAAGGATTTTGGTGTTGGTGACCTTGCCTTGTTTTTCAAAGATAGTGTAACACTTGAAGATGAGCTTGTTGCACTATGCTGTAATTAATTTGAAATTGGTAAGATTTGAAAATAAGAGCTGTTCTAGCGCATTTTAAAAAGTTTGATCATTGTCCATTTTATATGCTATCTAACGTTCTTCTAAAAGTTAAATAAAGCAAATAAATATTGTGGTTCATAGCTGTAACCTAAAAAACACCACTATTATGTGGTGAACTGTTATTATGGGTGCCATCAGTATGAAAGTTCAATAATAATGCTTTCTTTAGTGAAAAAGAGATCAAGCACCAAACAAAGTTAATTTAGTGATTTTAGGTGTTAGAGAACAAATGGAAGAAGCTTCATTGACCAGGCATTAAAATGCCTTAGTGAAGTGTTGATTTATTACAAACACACAACTTTTCCCTTTACAAGAATTGTGTCATTTATTTGTGTATAATTGTAATGTTTTGATTAGTTGTATGGAGTCTTATTCTTATGGCACCCATTCACTGCAGAGGATCCTTTGATACATGATTGATGTAATGGTAAATTTTTTCAGATCGGTTCAGGTGAAGACTCAAACTCATCATCTTGGATGGCCTGAGGGTGAATAGCATTTCTCCATTTTTGGGCAAACTGGTCTATTTGTGAGGTTCTCATTAATAGAATAATTAGTGCACCCCAACAAATGCCTTGTGTGTGTGTGTGTGTGTGTGTTATACAATGTGATGCAGAAATAGAAAGCATTTGATATTTGAGAGGGAAACTGTAGTTAATGTCTCTGTCTGGATGACAGAGTAGCTCTGTGGTCTCTGGAGTGACGGCTGTGTGACACACTGACCTACTGATACACTAACACCAGCCATTTTATTCTGTCCTTTTAGAGATTACTCACTGACTTTGTCAAGATTAGGAGCCAGACATTATGAAGATAAATCTGTTTGTCTGGAGCAATTAAATCCATTGTTTAAATGGCAAATATGTGCCTATTAAGCATGGGCCTTTGGAGGTGGGGGCTCTGAAATCTGGTGATTCTGGTCATCTAAACAGGGTACAGTATTTATTATGTGATTGGAAAGAAACTGTGTTTTTAGGAGTTCAATCACTATGACCTTTCATGCAATGTGTAACACGGCTCTAAATGAATGTAATCATCCTCCAGAGTTTTCGACTCTGAATCACAGAGTCGTTTTTAAAACGGGTCAAAGTAAACCATTAGCATATTGCCCGGCCACTTATGCATTTATTCACCTTGGTTCTGAATGAAAATGTTAATTTATTCTTTGCCACTAGGTGTGCCTTTTGGTGCTTTAAAAACTCACAAACACTGCTTTTAAATGAAATCACTGGACAGCAAAAAGCAAAGTTGCAAAAATATGGCAAATGTCACCTTGAGATAAAAAAATGAAAATAATACTGAGAGATATGAAGTCACAAATGTGATGAATAAAGTCCAAATTGTGAGATATAGAGTGACTATGGGGTAGAATGGGGAGGCGCAATGTGCATTCAAGGAATTGAATAAATTAAATTGATTTTTTTCTTTTCATTTAACCCCTGATGATATGCCATTAATGGATCTAACTTAATTGTTGTTTGGAAGTAAACATACTAAACAAACTCCTGCTGACTGTATGACTAATTTGATAATGATTGGGAATTATTATTCAATGTCATTAAAGTTGAAAAAATTATAATAAGGTACTGCAGCATATAATGGTCTCCATTCTCTCAGCATTCTAGAAAACATTTGCCAATTCAATTAAAGCTGTGAATGTGGCACTCATCAGCCCATCCAGCTGGTAAACGCTCTTAATGACCTTGAAAGGATCTCAGCTGGCTAACCTACCAGATATCTGATTATTTCACCTTTTGTTTCATTGCTATAAGACAGGAATGTCTGACGAAACTAAATTGAACTAAATCCCCATGGTACATACAGTCTGGCTGACTGTTTATTATTCACAAAAGATACAGAAATACGCATTAATATTCAATATGAGCCTGTTTTCTCTGCAGGGCAGTCTGTAGTAGCTATTTCTTCTCCTCTCAGCACTTAATCCCCATTCATCTCTTTCTCATTACACAGCAACTGTGATTTTCTGGTTCCTCCTTCACTTTTGACCTTTGACCTTTCACCTGTCCGCTGAATTAATCGCCTCCTCCAGATAAAACATATTTCCCTGACGTAGATCTTAAGGTGCCTAAGGCGGTGTGTGCCCTAGATAACAATACAAGCATACGTACACACACATAGTAACACACCTTTGGGATTCATTTAGCCAAGATTAACACTTCATACACACACACTGTCTGTTTAATGGCTCTAAAGCTCAGCTAACTGGATGAAGACTAAACTAAAGTAACTGCAAAGCTCATAGTGTCACTCGGCATTCACTGCTTTTGTGTTTGTGAGCATTGCAAACTGGGATTTGAATTGCTTACAATAATATCAACCATATGCTGTGTATTTGTAGCGGATTTACACTGCACGATCACATCCATGGGTTGCAAGAAGCATTGTTTTGGCGTTCAGGTTGAGGTTTTGTAAATCTGTCTAAGCTTCTGTGTTAGGTTTTTTTCAAATCATGCCAAACAGAGTTGGAATTTGCAGCTTGCTGAGCAATTTTCAGGTTTCCTGGCAGAAAATGTATTTTAGTAAGCTGCTTTTACTGAATGTCGCCGCTGCATGTTGAATCCTCAGATAGGATAACAAAGGTACAAATTATACAATCACATACAAGTACTGTAGAAAAACATGTCTCCACTCTATTTTGTTTGTATGGCCAACATAAACGGTTGATGTGATTCCATCTCTTCCATCAAATTCCGTCTTATTCCATTAAATCATGGAAATTAACCTTCCAAAGCTATAGGCACTTATTCAGCTAGTCATAATCATATTCCCCGGGCTGGTTGTGATTGGTTGGTTGTTTAGGTATTCTTAGTGGTTGTTAGGGTGTTTTGGGTGGTTGCTAGTTGATCCATCCTTAAATGTAAGACTCTTTAAGATCCTTTTTGCACATTTTAAGAGTGAAGAGTTTTTATATTTATAAAAGTGAAAGAAAGCCACTCTTTAGCTATATTGCTTTGAAAACTGGAAAGCAAATTCATTAAATTCAGCACAAACAACACAGGATGTATGGAAGCCCGTTTCTGCCACTGAAAAAAAAGAGGTTATTATGACATTTTTTCTCACAATTCTGCCTTTTTCCCCTCAGAATTGTGAAATACAAACTTGCAATTGCAAGTTATGAAGTCAGAATGGCGAGATTTAAAGTCGCAATTATGAGAGAAAAAAAACCCTGAATTGCATGATATAAACTCACAATTCTGACTTTATATCTCCCAATTGTGGGTCAAGATTGCAAGTTTGTATCATGCAATTCTGACAAAAAGTCAGAATTGTGAGATAAAAAGTGGCAAAAACCTTTTTTTGGTAAATTTTTTAGTTTTTAGTTGGCAGAAACGGGCTTCCATCACGATGATTTAGGTACTGAACAAGGTAATATTTAGGAGGCATTTACACAATTTTCAACTAAAAAACTACTTTTTTGGCCATTAATTTACACACTAACCGCTTTTGAAAACCTGAAAATGCTAATTTTTGACAGTTTTAAAAATGATAATATTATTGTCTTTGTATGAACTACAAAAATATAAATTTGTGAAAATTGCTGCGTCTTACGTTATCATGGCCTGGCATGAGTAATAGCATTTTTAGTTGTTGTTCACAAAGCTGTGTAAATGAGGATTGTTTTGACATTGTTGTCATTTGTACTTGACTTTCAAAAATGCCAAGAAAAACCCTTTTCCCCCCTTTCTTAGTATGCGTTTGTCATGTAATCAAATCATGCCTTAGAGATTAGCACCCTTGGCAATTTCCTTGTAAAGACATGCTTTTAATAAAACTGCTGTGTGTGGTCAGCTCAAATGGACAAATGGTCTTGTCAGCAAACAATTCACTTGCAATTAAAAGGATTCAACAAAAACATAAGCAGACTGAATCCGTTTTATAATATGTCTTCTCCAGGCAGACATTTGTTCTTATTACACAAAAGTATAAGAATTTCATCAGTCTCCTTACAGGTTTTTAGGGCTAATAGAAGAAGAAGTAATGAACGTCATTTTATTTCACCCATTGGAAGAGGGGGCATGAGGCTTAGCTGATCCAAACTACCCAGAGGAATTTTAGTTTTTTGCCATGGACATACCATCTTTGAAGTTTATGTATAATAAGTCTTATACAGCTGGCATTTGACAGTCAACTGATAACGGTAAATTATTCTTTCATGATAATAAACAGAAAAATTGTTTTAAAAAGTTAAATAAAAAAGGACACTCAAGTTTCTTGGTGTGATATAATGGGATGAAATGCACTTCATTCCATTTACAGTCCATTTACAATCAGCACAAAACTGAGTGATATGTAAGTGAATCATTTTTGAAAAAGAAAGCATGCAAAACTAATAAAATAGGTCAAGTATTTTTTATATTAAGTAAAAAAAACAAGTAGAATAGATATACAACAAGTCAAGTACAAATGGAAGAGATGTTTCTTTAGATGTTTCTTGAAGATGGCTAAAGACAGTTTGGACAGGAAGGACACTTAATGTAAAAGTCGATAACACTTTATTTCGATGGTCCACTTTAGACATTCTGTAACTTTGCAACTACATGTCAACTTGCAGTCCTTAGAGTATCTGTAGACTGTCTGCTTAATAACCTCTAACACTTTATTTTGATGGGTCCCCAACATACAACGTACTATGAGAAACAACGTCAACTTATTCTACTAACACTAAACCTACCCTAACAGTCTACTCTGAGAGTTAGTAGACATGTAGTTGCAACTTAAGGAGAATAATTTGACATGTACAAAGTTACATGTACATAAGTTCTAGTTAGCAGAATGTTTAAAGTGAACTATCAAAATAAAGTGTAACCTAAAATCTAAAAGCGGCTTTGTGTCTCTTTGGGATGGCGCTGTAATGTGGTGCTCATTTGGATGCAAGCTTCTAAATGGTTTGAATTCAGAGAAAAGTTTGAGGGACCAGGGGTTGTTAGGCAAACATTAATACCTGGATTTTATGCTATTGGTAGCCAGTGCAAATTGATGTACAGAAGTGTGACATGTGCTCTTTTTAGCTTGTTCAATACTACTGTTGCAAGATGTTTACATCCTCTGTTGTCCAGAGTTCACTACAGTGAAAGATGAAAATAGAAAAGAAGTGAATGGAGCATGAAGTCTAGTGTAGCTGCATTTTTAGCATCCTTTTCTTTAACCATAAATAAATCAATTAAAATGGTAATATGCTTTCTATATTCTCGTTTTACAAACCTCCACTGGGATTCCCAGTTTTATCAACAACAGCATTGCTCGAGGACTCAACGCTAATGATATCCAATCTAAAACATTCCCCAGTATCATTAAGCTCCTGCAACATATTCCCAACTCTTGCATTAAACTGACTTTCACACATTCACATTCTGTTTCAGTTTCTTTCTTTCTTTTAGTGCATTTTAATCGTCGCCTTAGATCAAGTCATTAAATATGTCCGGAAAATCTGCAGAATGCACGGACGACGTTGGCTCTGTGTAAGTCTATATAAAGCTGTTGCAGCTGCTGCATAAGGAGCAGTATCAGGCGAGCACATGATCCTCTGAACGATGAGGCGACTCGTTTTCCCCAGCGCTTCTCTTCTCTCTGATACCTCCCCTGCGGCCAAGCCACGGCGCAGCTCTGCTAGTAACGACGCAAAGCTGAAGAGGAGAGAAAGGATGAGAGAGAAAGAAGCGCGGCCGTGCGGAACGAAGAACCCGCATCAGCCACATCGCGTCTGCGGCAGCTGGAGTTATTATGACAGCCGCCGCCGAGAGAGACTCTATCCGTCTCTGTTAACGGAAGACCGAGAGGAATTCCGGTGACTAGCTGTCCGCTCGTTTCAACGCGTTTGAGAGAAAGCGTCGGTGATTATCAGCTCGTGACCCGTGTAATTAATGCCCATCCGTCTGTCTGCAGCAGGCTGGATTTCTGCAGCACACTAGTCCAACGATTAGTCTACTTCTACAAACCACATATTGCGGTCATTCACGCGATGTATGCACTGCAGAAGAGCACTGCAGCTCTGTTTCGCGGTTTTGAGTCAAACTTCGTTTGCAAGGGCGTTGTTATTCAACGCTGACAACAATAGAAAAGATTGGCTAGTTTTGGGTGTCTGTGAGAGAGAGCGCACTTAGTAATCATATATCATTAAGTGGGTGTCCCTTAGTAACATAATATCACAGATGCCATACAGTCGTACTAAATGGAGGCTCACTGTCACTTATTATCGTGCTGAAAGTGCTTGAGGTACAAGCAACTAGTTTTATTTGTTACTGTTAGGAATCAATTGTTTTTTTCTTAAACAATATCATAATAAATAAGAGGCTATTTAAAACTGTCGAACAATGAAATTAACCACCAGCAGAGAGAATTTTATATATAATGCAAGAAGCAGTATTTTAGCTATACATTAATTGTGCCTATATCCAGTTGCCAAAAACAGCTGGTTGACATGCTGCTTCGGTTGAGAAGTAATGCAGTGCCGGTGGATATTTTTTTGAGGCCACTGGAGCTATGGAATCGTCGTTATTAATAACTTGAAAAACAAAAGTGAGAACTGTGGGTAACACTTTACAATGAATTATCATGTACTAATACATGAATTAACAGTTACTTGACTATAGACTAATGATGAGTTAAGACATCTATTAATCAAGAATTAACGTAACTATGACATGGCATGAATAATGCCACCTTAATTACATGTTAGTTACTGCATGTTAGTTAATGTATAAATTAACAATTTGTGGTAAACTAAATCAAACATGCTTTAATGGCACAACATTGTTTATAGATCCTGCCACCTGCAGCTGTCACGTCATGAATTCATGAGTTGTTAATGTATCATTATGTCATGACTTTTCTTAGGGGGGCACATTAATTACTTATAAAGTAACATGAATTCATGACTTGTTAACATCCATAAAAACATATCAATTACACATTTTGTATACATATTCAGCTCATCTAGATATTTGGTGCTTTTCGGGGGTTTGTATAGAAGAGGAAGAGCAGAGGTCCTGTGGCTGCATTTGGATGGAGAAGGAACTGAATGGTAGGATTAATACATTAATACATTAACTAACATTTTCTGATTGCGTCCCAGATTACTTAAACGACTAAAACAATAAAAATAATGTTAAACACAAGTAGCTTTGTCATAATTATAGCTGCAAAATACAAAAATAATTATTTTAGTTTACAATGTTTACATTGGTAAGGTTAATTCAGATTTATGTATTCAGATGTTAAGGTACAATAATAATTTTATTGATACATTACAAATGTGTACATGAAAACTTTTTTATATATATATAATGCTAAATAAAACATGAAATATAAAAATTTTCCCATGTTTACATTTATTAAAAAGTCAAAAATAATCTCATAAAATTCTAGTTTGGCTTACACTGATTTAAAAATGCTGTTTAGAAGAGCATTTATTTAAATAAATAAAATTGTTGTACATAAATGAGTAGTACTTATATATGTACTCCCGCATGAACATCGGTAGCCTAGAAAAGCAATTTCATTCTACATACGGATGGTTGGTTGCCCCTTATGATGATGGGCATGTTGAGATATGAATAGCGTAAACTTTATTTCAGTGAACACCTATCACTTCCAAATGTGAATTTGTCGACCTTGATTTTCCCCCCAAACCAGTTTAGCACATAACCAACGGCTGGTTTTATTGGTCAGTTAAATCAAGCAGTCAATTGTCAGGAAAAGGTCAGACTTTATGGATTCAGTTTAGAATAAATTACGAATGGATCCGAAGCATGGCAAACAATAATGCCATTTATTAGGATGTGTAACCAGCTAAGATTGAGGTCAGGGTGTATTTGTTTCAGCATTGTGCAGGTGAGCAGCACTGTGAATGACATGACCAATAAAATCTTTACAACTGGCCGAATACTACAATTGGGTGCTTTGGGGGGTAAAAAAAATCACAAATTTACTGAAAATAAGCCCTACTTTTTCAAAGTGTACTCCTGATCTTGCTTAGGTTGATTCATCAGTATACAGTATATCATTCAAAAAAGTCTTTATAATCTTTAGCAATATTAAACAACTCTCCTTTTGATTGTCCACATTACACTAAGTATAAGTAACTTTGCAACTACGTGTCAACTAGCAGTTGTTAGATATTTAGTAGTTGCATGTCTGCTAACACTTTTGATGCTCCCCCAACAGACATTCAATGCAGAATGCATCTATGTTACCAGAAAGTGAAGAAGTCAGAAATTTTAACCCACAAAAAGGTAAAAATAATATAAATAATGGCTTACAAAGCATCCATAACTGAATCTACTTATCTTAAAAGGCCTCTAAATGTTGAAAAATGTGCTGAAAAAATGTATTGCCTTCTACATTACTTTTTTAGTGTGATTATTAAAATACTCTTTTCTTTTGGTAAAACTGTGTTTTTGCTATCAAAATGTTATTGATTTTTGTAAACTAAACAATAGCATAACATGTATATTGTTTATAATATTTAAAGGATGAGCACTTGCTGGACTGGTTTAACTTAAAAGGTTTATTTGATTATCCAGACATCATTTTTTGTTTTGTGTTTAAAATGTGAATACCAAAATATAATGCAGCAGGCTTTTAAATATAATTTTAAACTTGTAAGTGAAAGATACAGACTGACAGTTGATATTTAAATACATTTTATGTAAGTCTCTCTATATCATTATAAACATCCTATGATTTAAATTACAAGCTTTCAGAATTTCATCTTTCTTTTTGGCCATAGAAATATCCCCAAACCTCATGTGAGCACCATATTCTCCTATATTATACTATTATGAGCCATAAAAGCCTGATGCATCAAATGTGATATTCAACAGTAAACACACATACACACTTTTTAGATAGATTTTATGTTAAGTAAATATTATAATACAGTTTATATTCAGTAAACTGTAAATTAGATTTTAAAATAGATTCTTCTAGCTATTATTTACAAATGCCATGCTTTACAGGGTTAACACCAAACCTGCTCCACACACATAAATGCAAACCCAGTCAGGAGTCACAACACTCCCCGAGGAGCAATACCGCTCTTGCAGCGAGTTTAGTCCTGGGAATAATCACACTCTGCATGTTAAGTATATGACATTACTACATGACCAGTAATTTAGCGCCATGCCTGAGTCACACTTTTATTCACTCAAGATACTGGACATTTAAATACAAAGCATATTCCCCATCTGTGTTTTGAATGTGTGTGCGTGTTATTTGCTTTATTATTTGCTGAGTCAGGCAGCTGGAGACACGGCAGCAAGGGGATCATTATGAAGCTCTCGCTGCGGACTCATGCCGAAGCCCACGGCATGCTGCACTGAGTTCAGAAACTGCTGCCAGAGGCACAGCAGCTCTCGTTCTTCCATACATTAAAGTCTCAGGTATCTAATGTGGTTAAAGCATTTCTGTTGTTAAACTGCTAATCTATAAAGGTACATTGATTTAAAACAGCTAATTGTTTCCATGCTTTGTTTAAAGGGATAGTTCACTCCAAAATGAAAAATTGGTCATCATTTACTCAACCTCAAACCAGTTTCAGTTTCTTTCTTATTCTGAACCTAAAGATATTTTGGAGAATGCAACAGTTTTGGTCCCCATTGACTTCCATAAGAAATAACTACTCACCCTCATGTCGTTCCAAACCAAGCAACACAACTGAAATGATCCCCAGATCCAGAAATGTAGTAAAAACATTAGTCAATGTGACATCATTGGCTTAACGTCTGTTTGGGGTGCTAGAAGAAGACTTTTTTTTTTTGCTCAAAGAAAACAGAAATAACATAATTTACCCAACCATTCTTCTCCCGTGACTTATGTCTTCCGCTATTTTAGAGAGTATCACAACGCAACACATATGCAAGCCTTAACGTATTTGACGTAATCAGCTTTTTTCTGAAAATATAATTTGTGTTCCAAAGATGAACATAGTTCTTATGGGTTTGGAATGACATGAGGGTGAGTAATTAATGACACAATTTAAATTTTTGGGTGAACTAACCCTTCAATTTTCAAAGAAACTCATATACTGTAGGTTTGGAAAAACATGAGGGTGATTAAATAATAACAACATTTTCAGGTAACACTTTATTTTAAGGGTCCAGAATAATGCATTAGTTAAGCATTAATTAATGTTTAATTTGTTCACAATTAATAATTAGTTGAGCAAAAACACACTAGTAAGTAATGATTAACCTAACATTTTAAGGGCCCAAATTTTGCATTAGTTAAGCATAAATAACTAGTAATTATGACTAGTAATTTATGATTAACTTGTTCGCAATTATGCATCAGTTAAGCATGATACACATATAACTAATGATTATCTGAACATATAATAAGGGTATATTAGCCGCTATTTACAATTAATTAGTCATTTTAAAAACAAACATTTAGCAAGCTTCCTTTATTAGCACTAAATTAGCCTTAATTATTACCTTATAGTCTATAAACTTGAATATTACTCAATAGGTGCCGTAATTAATATGGATTGAAGTTTCACCTTAGAATAGGGGGTCAAATTCCATTTATTAGCACTACATTTATCATAGTTTGGCCTTAATTATTAGCTTATCCTAATCAATAAACTTGAATACCGCTCAATAAGTGTCATAATGTAGATTTAGAACAGGGGGTCTAATAATCTTTATTACAATATTTTAGCTATAAATATGCAAACCAGCAGTAATTAAACATCATAACAATAACAACAACAAAAAAAGAAATATATTATATTAGTTAATATATAAATATATTAGTTAATTATTAATTACTAGCTTATTTTTGTTTATAGCATAAATGTATGTCTTTAAAATGACTAATGAATTATAAATAATGGATAATATGCCCTCACTATATGTACAGATAATCATTAGTTATATTATATATATATGCTTAACTGATGCATAATTGTTAATCATAAATTACTAGTCTATTTGTGCTTAACTAATGCAGAATTCAGGCCCTTAAAATGTTAAGTTAATCATTAATTACTAGTGTGTTTTTGCTCAACTAATGCTTAATTGTAAACAAACTAACCATTAATTAATGCTTAACTAATGCATTATTCTGACCCCCTATTCTGAAGTGTTACCAATTTGGATTTTGTATTCATATTTACTTTTAACTTTGAACACTGTTCATTTATGTAATAATGGAATTTTATAAATTTTGATCCTGAAATTAACAGCAATGCACCTTTTTAAAGACAAATACAAAACCAAAAGGATTGCGATGCCTTTGACTCAGGATAAAAAAAATTTGGTTCACGTGCCGCATATAATACAATTTCACTTTTTGGCACTAACCTAAATGGATTTAGGGTATTAGAGCGAGTTATTTCACAGAGGGATGAATGTGTTTTTCTGCCTGATTCGGTTGTTTTATAAAGCGCCTCTCCAGTGTGATTCCAGCCTCACAGACTGACATTGGGTCACAACTGAGGATGTGCAGAATTATTTAGCTGATATTTGGAGATGGAATAAGAAAACATACTCATTTAATGCCAAAACACGTTAGACGAACAACCCAAGACATACCTTTGAGTGATTTATGACAAATAAACTAGAGATGATGCAGAAAATTAAGCAAAAAAAGCCATTGAACAAGCTTTCAAAGTAATGAAAAGTTATTGCTCTCTGTTACAAGGGTAAACACATGTTTGAAATGCTGTTGTGCCATTAAATGATGAAGCACCAAGAACAACATTTTTTGTGGTCACATGATTCATAACGGCATGAAAACCTAATTTATTGCTACTATGATGAATAGTGGTTGTTGTTTTTGAACCTTTGTGGTGAGACTGTGATAATGGATGCAAGAAAATGGCAGCTCACACGTTTTTGCACCACATCTGTTATTGCAACAAAATAGCAAAGCAATATTTGCATTATCACAGTGCTAAGCTGTATTTGCCTGTTTGTTTTGAATTATTTACTACAGTGATTGTGACGTTTACTGGCTTCAAATCACACGGCTTCACTTTACAGATCAATATTGGGCCGGACAGAGAAAGTGGTAAACATCCAGAATCTCACACACACACACACACACACACACACACACACACAAAGCAACACCTTCTTTTGGCTCTGTTCAGATTTGTCCTTATTATTACTAAAGTATTTGTAAACTCAGTGCTTTTTATGACTCATAGTCATAAAAATTTAAACAATAAATTAATAAATAAATAAAAATTAAAAGTTTTGTACTTCTACAATAACCCAAATATTGCTTAAATCTGAAACGGTTTTAGATTGTATTAATTATTATGACAACAATGTGTATATGCGTGTGTGTGTGTGTGTGTGTGTGTATACAGTATATGTATACATGTCTGTGTGATTCTAATTTTATAGCAACAGTTTGAATAGGACCCTTTTCTATTCTAACATGACAATGCTTCTGTGCACAAGGCAAGGTTCAAAAAGAAATGATTGATTCAGTCAGTGTTGAAGAACTTGACTGGTCCTAATCCTAAACATGTCCTAATCCCAGCTGAACACCTCTGGTGTGACTTTAAATGCAGACCTTGAGCCAAAAACTAATCACCAAACAAAATATTTCTGCATAATTTTAATATTTTAACATTTTTTAAACAATTTAATACAACAATCTTCTTCAAAACAAAAAATATAGATATATTTTGTGTGTGTGTGTGTATACATAAGATGAGGACTCTAAATTTGACCAAATTCTGACTTATAAAGCTTAAACAGGTAATTTTATTTTTCCATCTTGTTGTTAAAAAATAAAAGGACCAAATTACAAACAATAGGACAAACATACAAATCAAGTAAGGAGTCAAGTAAAATTTGGGGGTATCGGAGAGAATGCAAATTAAATGTAAAATAAAACAGTACTGCCATCAACTCTAGATAGTGAATATACTGTACACTGACCCCTTTTTAAACCTGCAGTTATTCAGAGTTATACAGAAGTTATTTAGTCAAAAGAAGTATATAATATTCTTTTTTCGTTTGTTGTCTTATTAAGGATAACGGCATAGCAGCAGGTATATTGGGCTGCTGTTAAGACAGTCAATATACCGCTGCATGTCTATTTTTGTCCCTACTCTTTTCATTCTTAACTGACTGTCAGTGAATGAGAACTCATTCTCAGAACTCATTCACAGGAAGGGCGTTTTGAAATAACTTTTCTGTGAATTTTCTAAAAGGTTTTTGCAATTTGGATGAACACAGATTTGTTGTTAGATTTGGTACAATTCTAAATGAAATTAAATGTAGAAGCCTCCTCTGCAGCATCTATAATAAAAACAGATGACACATCAGATGACCCACCAGAGGGATAGACACACATTTATGTTTGTGGAAACAGTGTTTTAATCTAATAGTGCAGAACCACATATTCAAATGAGCTCACAGTATGTCATAAGTAGTTCGGCTGAATTGATTCCGGCGCTTGATTATGTACCTCAAAACAGAAAGTGTACCGGTCCTGCACAGTGTGTTGACCTCCATTTTAGTGCTGCGTTGTGTTATAAACACTATTTATCAAACCCTCCTCCCTTTTTCTCCCTCCTCTCTTCCATTTCTCCTCCTGCTTCTCTCTTTTTCTCTCTTTCCTCCTCTCTGTGTGGATGTGAAGCAGGTGGCCCAGCAAGAGAAGTTTGACACAGTTTCTACGTCTGATGTTTAATGTACTGTAGTGCTGATGTTCAACGTGTGCATGACTGTTCTGGGCCAAAGTCAGCTTGTTCTGCACCACTTCTTATGACACAATGCATCTGAAACTTAAACTATGTCAAAATGCATGCAAGTGTATAGAGCAGCGCTTCCCAACCACAGCTTCATTCATAAAGTTCAAGTACCTCTTCATCAGCACCTTATAAGAAATACGGGTACCACTTTAGAATAGGGAACACTTTTAACTATGACCTTTCCCTCAATAAATTCCTAATTTGCTGCTTATTAATAGTTAGTAAGGTAGTTTTTAAGTTTATGTATTGGGTAGGATTAGGGATGTACTGTAAAATAAGGTCATGTAGAATAAGGCATTAATATGTGCTTAATTGCTACTACTAGTAATATTAAAATATGATACAATTGTAGTAATATGCATGCTAATATGCAACTAGTTGAGAGATCATGTTATTCATAATCATTAATAATCAGTTAAAATAAAATAATATTTGTATGAACATTTGTAAATATTATAAATTAAACATTTTACAATAATATTAATTTTAATTATTTACAAAAAGCGTATTACATATTGCATTATTGTGCAATTTTCCTTGAATACAACTGAAAAAATAATTAACGGATAAATTAAAAATATATAAATTGATGGATGAATGGAAGTACATTACTGCAGAATACTACAAAAATAATTAAAGTTGAGGTCATAAGAATATTAGATCATGTTTCTTTGACAACACAATTAGCTTTTAAAACATTTTCTGTCAGACCAATAGAAAACAGAAACTGATACCACAAACCTTTTAGGCAAAGACACCAAATCAATGCTGTGAAAGATCTGGTTTTAAAGTGTATTTATTGCAGACTGTAGTAAAATACTAAGTGGAAAATAAATTATTCTATTAATGTTAAGCCTACATTTACCAACCAGTCTCCTCTGAGATGCCCTATAGTATTTTTAAAATACCCAACTTCTTTCTAAATCAGATTACATTGGACTTGAGGGTGCATTTAAAGAGATACGCACCCCAAAACAAAACCTTACCCACTCTAAACCTGGCTTTTTTCTTCTGCAGGACACAAAAGAAGATATTTTATTGAACACTGGCAACCAAACAACCAACTGATTTCCATTTTTTCTAAATATATATTGAATTCCTGAGTGAACTCTCTCCTTAATGTACCACCGGACCCACCAGGACTGTTAATTTGGACTTATTCGTCAAGTGTGTGTCTGATTCAGGATGGTCCCAACCTGATTCCCTCCTCTCCCTCACACACTGCATGCATCACCCCTCCCTCCACCCCCTCTCTCCATCTCCCTCTCACTGCAATGAAATTCAGCATGTTTGCTATCTCTCCCTCTCACTTTCCAGCCCATTTCAATGTGCAACACGATACCACAAGAGCCTCTCCAACAGTAGAAATTTTCGCCCTCCGTAATCGCCGTAAACAAGCTCTATCACTGCATTTCATCGCTCCATCATCTCAGCCTCCCACACACAGACACCATGCAGTAGCATAAATCAAGAGATGTGGGTTGGAATCCACACACACACGCACCCCAGTGAACACACAATGTGACAGCTCAGACGTTTAACTCAACGTTTCCATCCACTAGCCAAATTCGTTTCACACATCCCAAACGTGCGGCGAAAATCAGCAGCCACACACCAGCAACCCCCTTCCTGGTGCCGTAATTACCCCTCACACTTCATACACCCGCTCACGTGCACCCTGCCGGAAAGTAGAAGAAAAGAAGAGAGTCTTACTGAGGGTTCGAGAGCCGATACATCCCATGGTTTATTCACAAAGGCCCTGGATACAAGCAAGGAAGCGTTAGCCTTTCAACATACATTCTCTCCTCCTCTCTCTCCTTTCTCTTTTCTGGCTACTGATTCTCTCCACTCATGCTGCTCCCTCCCTCCCTCTCTCTCTCTCTCTCTCTCTCTCTTTCTCTCTCTCCCTGTGCAGTCAGGGTGTCTTACCTCTTAGCCTGCGAGTCAATATGTCAAAAATCAGCACTTATTATAACACTGATGTAGTTATAATCGCAATTTAAAGGTTTAATATTCATATTATGCACTTTATTAGGGTTGAAAATTGCGTATAGACTTTATTTGGGTGTATTTGTAGTAGATAATAGTTCATAATCATAATCTTACAGAAAACTGAAAATGCAAAGTTGATTTTTGTGTGTGTGTGTATTTATGCATGTGTGTGTGTGTGTCATACAGGTTTTCGTTGTTATTGCCGCAACTGCTGCGTGCCCCATATCACTAGAGGGCTCAAACAGCTCCTACAATGCAGTACAGATGTCTCTCTCTCTCTTTCTCTTTTTGCCCTGACCACTGAACCCAGCTCACACAAACACTCATTACCGCAATACTGGAAAATCATGCGATATCACCACAGGATATTCTTGCGAGGCTCTCAAAACTTAAAAAAAAGCGCTATCTCTCTCTCTTTCTCTCATGTCATTCTGTTCATTCTGGTCCCTCCCTCTGTCTTGGTGGCAAAAACACACAGGAGGAGTGGCTTTGTTATCTGGAGATCACTACCGCCCACTCTATATCTATCACTCTGCTTTTTTCTTTCCTTCTTTCCATCCTGACCTGCATATACATGTAATTACCGCGAGGTGATGTCTTTATCTTTGCTTTTCCTTCTTTCTCATGTATAATACATGCATGGGGCTGTTTCTGTATGTATTTGTCAAAAGCTCAGTGATGCAGAATGGGTAGAAAGGAGGGAGGGTCAATCCGTTTTTACTTGAGTTCAGCCAGTGAGAGATGGAGGGGTTGAGCATTTAAAAAAGAAACAGAATGAGATTGAAAGTAGAAGAGAGTGAGAGAAAGGGGCAAATGAGAGGTGGGGGAGGGAGATGAGGTACAAGAGGAAATTTGGGCAGAGAGGGAGAAAGAGAGAAAGAAAGAAAGAGAGAGAGAGATGGAGGGAGGGGGATGGTTAATTTCTTTGTGTACACAAAAAGACGGCCAGACGCAGCAGTCCAGCTGTAATCTACCCAATCCTGGAGAGTCGTACTGTGCCCTGACTATTTATAGATTATCGTCTCTTCTACTATGTGTGTGTGTGTGTTCTCTAATGTGATGTGGTGTTGCTTTGTAAATTGGCCTGCTCTATTGTATGAGCCAATGAATTCGTCCTGATCAAATTAATTAGAATTCTCTATTTGATCTGCAGACAATAATGTATGTTAATTGCTAGAATGTGAAAGCAGGATCTATTCAACCTCTGTGTGTGCGCATCAGATATTACTTACATTTGAAGGTGTACATGTCCCCAGGGATAAGAAAACAGGTTAATAAACACATTACACAAAATTTTGAAAGAAAATAAAATATAGCTCAGTAACATTTTAAAGTTTACATTATTTCTTACAAACTAACTTTCTTTTCTTTTTTATTTCTAACAGTATTTGTTAGTTTAGGAGTTTTTTTGTTAATAAATATTATAGAAATATTGATTTGTGATAATGTAATTAATAAATATACAAAATAATATGGTTTATTTGTAGTTAATATTTTATCACAATACCTTAATATAAATTTTAAACTGTAACATGTGAAATTAAGAATAATAAATGTTTAAAATATAATAAAAAAAAAAAAGTTCCTTGGTGTTTCATAATGCTTAACTAATTGTAATGACTGGGCTGAGTCATTCGGAGCCATTTGCATAAATTTATTCAAATAACAAACAGACAGTCTTAACTCAATGGCGTCAAGGCTTTCAAAGGTAATCCACAAGAGTAATAATGTCCAGGCACAGTTCAGGGCAGGCGGCAATGTTCATAGTCGATGTAACAAGGCAGGGTCATACACAGGAAGTCCAACAGGGTAATGAAATTCTCGGAATTGCAGCATGAGAACTAACAATACTTCGCACTGAGTCTTAAATAGAGACTGAAATGAGCGCCACCTGGAACTAATCACAGTTCTGGGGTGGCGTGTTTGCGTGAAAGCGGTCCAGGTGGAACTAATACTTGGGAGAGGGTTCCCGCTGGTGCCATTCAGAACGAGCCACAGAGGCGCAGGTCGTAACAGAGCCCTCCCCCTGCGAGCGGCTCCTGGCGCGAGGGCGATTCTGGTTGGGTCCAGGACGGCGCCGGGGCCTTCCCCGGGGCCAGGGTCTGGGTCTTTCGGGTGATCTCGGTGGAAGGCCTAGACCCTGACCTATGATTGTTCCTTGGGCCCAAACCCCTCCCAGTCGATGAGGTACTGGATGATGCGTCCCTGACGCCGTGAGTCCAGGATCTCGTGGACCCGGTATGCCACCTCGCTATTGATGGTGAGAGGAGGGATGTTAGCTGCCGTGACCTCGTCCTGGTCCCTCGTTCCTCCCGATTCACCAGTAGGTTTGAGGAGTGACACATGGAAGGTAGGAGAAATACGGTAAGTATTAGGTAATTGCAGGTGATACGAAACTGGTGTAATTTGTCTAACTACTTGAAAGGGTCCGACATACTTGGGGCTGAGTTTTTTACAGGGTTGTCGAAGGCGTAGGTCCCGGTTGTAGACCCAGACCCACTGTCCTGGTTTGAAGGTAGGTCCGGGTCGGCATCGACGATCGGCCTAGAGCCGTCCTCGCCGTATGGCCTGGGCCAGGTGAACGTGGGCGGAGTTCCATGTCTCTTCGCTGCGCCGGAGCCAGGTATTAACTACTGGGAGCTGTGTCGGCTCACCTGACCAGGGGAACAGGGGCTGAGTTCTGAGCGTATTCGGCCCAGGTAAGGTATTTGCTCCAATCTCCAGGATTGTTGTGACAGTACATGCGAAGGTACTTTGTTAGTTCTTGGTTTTGCCTCTCAGCTTGGCCGTTTGACTGCGGGTGGTAACCAGATGTTCAGCTGACGTTGATGTTGAGTGACGTGCAGAACGCCTGCCATACACGAGAGGTAAACCGGGGCGCCCGATCGGTCACAATGTCTTCAGGTAAACCGTAGAATCTGAAGAGTTGTTCCACCAATACTTCTGCCGTCTCCCAGGTGGTGGGTAATTTGCGTAGGGGTATGAAGTGGTAGGCCTTGGAGAATCTGTCGACTACTGTGAGTATGGTGGTAAAAATCCATGGCGATGTGTGACCACGGACGTTGAGGTACGGGGAGCGGTTGCAAGAGTCCTGCAGGGCGCTGGGATTTATTGATATTGCAAGTGGCGCAGGCCTGAACGAACTGGTGGGTATCAGTGGTAAGTGTCAGCCACCAGAATCGATTGCGAATCAGGTCGATGGTAGCTGTGATGCCTAGGTGGCCTGAGCTTGGAGCATCGTGGACCAGATGTAGCACTTGCTGACGATGTGTATCAGGTACATACAGCTTTTCTTCTGGACATTCTGCTGGAGGTGGGTCAAGTATATGGGCGTTTTCAATCTCAGTAATGATATCCCATCTGACTGGTGCCATAAGAACTGTTGAAGGCAGAAAAGGCTCAGGTGCTCGGGGTTCTGCAGAGTCCTCGTGAATACGTGAGAGAGCGTCCGCCTTGCCGTTCTTTGACCCTCGACGGTAGGTAATCCTGAACTGGAAACGTGAAAAGAAGAGGGTCCACCGTGAGTGTCGAGTGTTCAACCTTTTGGCCGACCGTAGGTATTCAGCACCAAGGAATGTTTGTTAGCCCCCTCTAGCCAGTGCCTCCACTCTTCCAGGGCAACCTTGAGGGCCAGCAGCTCTCTGTAACCCACATCATAATTACGTTCGGCTGCATTCAGCTTCCGGGAATAGAAAGTGCAGGGGAAGAGCTTGTTATTTTCCCCGTGAGGCTGAGAGATGATGGCCCCAAGGCCGTTACTGAAAGCGTCCACCTCCACGACAAACTCTTTACTAGGGTCTGGGTGTTTCAGTATGGGTGCAGTGGTAAATCTGTTCTTTAAGTCTTGGAAAGCCTTGAGAGCCTCGGAGGTCCAACGCAAAGTGTGAGTCCCCTTGCGTGTCATGGCGGTCAAAGGTGCTGCCACCTGGCTGAAACCCCGAATAAAACTCCGGTAGAAGTTGGCAAAGCCCAGGAATCTTTGGAGTCCTTTCAGGGTATTAGGCTGGGGCCAGTTAATAACTGCTTGAACTTTGGTGTCATCCATAATTACTCCCTCGTGGCTTATGACGTACCCCAGGAAGGCCACCTTGCTTTGGTAAAATTCGCATTTTGGGAGTTTAGCATACAATTGGTGAGCTATAAGACGTTTCAGAACAGTTCTTACATGCTGGACATGTGAGATATAGTCATTGGAGTATATCAATATATCGTCAATGTAGACGATAAGGTACTGGTTCAGAAGGTCCCGGAAGATGTCGTTCACGAATGCCTGGAAGATCGAGGGACTGTTTGAAAGCCCAAAGGGCATAACCTGATATTCGTAGTGCCAAGAAGTAGTCAAGAAGGCCGTCTTCCACTCGACGATACCTCCAAGACTGCAACATGTTATCGAGGGATATTGCCAGGTTCATGTAGGTGTCCAGAGAGAGTCCTTCATCCCGGCAGGTGAGTTCCGATTGGAGATCATCGCTCAGGGCAGGGCGGTACATGGTTTTCAACGGCTCGGGGGGCCAGCCAGTTTGAGCTGCGAGAGTACGAAATAAGAGCGTGAAGTCAGCAGCAGTCATATTTCATCCATAGTTCATAGTTCATCCTTCGGGGCTCTGCCGGCAGTAGCATGTTCGAACACGGATCTGAATTGCTGTAGGAAGTCGTAGAACGCAGGGTAAGTCATGCGACGTCCATCCCAAGTGGCTGTAGCCCAATCGAGTGCTTTCCCAAAGAGCAGCGAGCACACAAAGGCCACCTTGCTATCATCAGTGGGGTAGCACATAGGCTGCTGAGCGATAAAGTTGGTGCACTGCATCAGAAAGCCTTTACAGCGACCCGCGGTGCCGTTGAATTTCTCAGGCAGTGAGAGATGAGGAAGCATGGCGGACACTGAAGCAAGCATGGTGGAGGATGACTGCTGTGGTGGAGGAGAAGTAGCGGTGGCGGCCGCTGCGCTTCCGGCTTGAGTTGCGGGGAGAGCACGCATGGAGGTAACCAGCTCCTCATGCATGGTAGACAGTTTCTCTAGCTGCTGATGGTGGGCAAGCAGCACGCTGGCTTGACTAGAAACTTCACGGGCGAGCTGATCAATGGCCGCTGGATCCTGTTGCGGTGAAGTATTCTGTAATGACTGGGCTGAGTCATTCGGATCCATTTGTGTAACTTTATTCAAATAACAAACAGACAGGCTTAACTCACTGGCGTCATGGCTTTCAAAGGTATCAGGGTCATACACAGGAGGTCCAACAGGGTAATGAAACGCTCGGAATTGCAGCATGAGAACTAACAATACTTCGCACTGAGTCCGTTCTGATTGCCCACTTAAATAGGGACTGAAATGAGCGCCACCTGGAACTGATCTCAGTTCCACGGAGGCGTGTTTGTGTGAAAGCGGTCCGGGTGGAACTAATACTCGGGAGAGGGTTCCCACTGGTGCCGTTCAGAACGAGCCACAGAGGCGCGGCTCGTAACACTAATGTTAACTACAATTTTATTGTATAGTGTTTTAAAAATTTAAATTGATAAACATATAAAAGATAACATTGTTTAACTAATTATCATTAGTTTTATAATCTCTGACTGTAAACAATGTACTATGTAACATTATGAATTAAAAAAAATAAGTATAGGAAAACATATAACATTCTGGGATCCAGCAAATGGTCACCTTGAGGTATAATGTTGTAAAATCTATAAAAAATGTATCTGAAAGTATGAGTTTTAGGAGTAGAAGATAGTCCAAAGAAAGTCTTCAGTATGACAGATGAGTGTGTGTGTGTGTTTGTGTTATTTGCACATATGCTCATAAATAGCTAATGCCATGTTTGTATCTAAAGATACAGCAGGAGAAAAGGATTTCATGTTCATCTCTGCCCCCCACTCAATTTTGTTATCGGCCAGTGTTCCTTACTTCCAAATTTCCTAGTGCCCCTGATGCAGTACAAACATATATCAACATGCTTACACACACACAGTCTCTCAGTGTGGTATAAATAATGTATGTTCTCTGTCAGTGCATTGAAAAGGAAAGTGTAGGGCAAAAAGAGTGTACACTGTGTATAATCTCACATTAACATGGCAACTCAATGGATGCCAGGATCAGAGTCGTCTCCACACGGGGCCATCCCATTCAAGGATGAGCTTTCCCTACACTGTTCCCTACACCCATTCTGATGTTAATAAGCAAAGCCGTTTAAATTCAAATATAGAACCATGAAGTCAACATAAATGTGCTGCAAAGGTTTTTAAAAATCCTTAAAGCCAATCCCAGTCAGTGATGTGCATGTATACTGACAACTGCATGGCAAAATATATTACCTTCTAATACGACTACTAACTGAAGTTTGATTAATTTCAATGAGGACAAGTCTTTATACTATGCATCTGCTATAACAGTATGTGCATTAAACTTTGTTGCAATAGGGCCCTTTTTATTTCTCTGCTTCTTCACAATGTGTGGTCCGTATAAAAATAGTTTGTGGAAGAACATGATCGGCTTGCACAAAGCCTAGACCTGACACCCACTGAACACCTCTGGAATGAATTACAACGCTGACTGCAAGCCAAGCCACGTCGCTCAACAACAGTGTCTGACCTCTCTGAAGCTCTTTTGTCTGAATGGGAGTAAGTCTCCACAGCCCTTATGTTCCAACTTCTAGCTTCTAGCTGTTATAGCAGCAAAAGGGACAGATTAAGACTTTTCGCCACGCTTTGGAAATTAAATGTTCAACAGGACACAAGAGTGAGGTCAGACATTGAAGTGGGCTGTTCCAATTCATTCTGAAGATCTTCAGTAACAGGTCTAGGTTTTTCTACAATCTAGTCACATCTTTCCACATCAGACATTGTTAATCATTTCTTTTATGGTCCCGATTGCACAGTGGTATTGCAATTTTGGAGCAGAAAAGGCCCACCTCAAACTGTTGCAGTTCTCTAAAATGTCGTTTGATTAAGATTTGTCTTTGTCAAAGCAACCGGAATTGCCAAAGCCATTAGGTAGAAAAGGATACCCACATCATTTTGACCATAGTGTGTTGATTTGGGGTATCTTGGAGATGAGTAGTGTCTAAGTCACATCGATCTGTGCATGGAGTACCCCAGGGTTCAGTCATAGGACCATTCTTAATGTAGGACCTGTTCTCTTCGGAATCTACACAGCATCACTGGGACTTATTATCCAGGTACATATTATTGCTTCACCTGTTACAACAATGGCAAACAGCTCTACTTCTCATTCCAGGATGACAACTCCACAGTAGCTGCATGGACCTCAGACTGCCTTGGTAGCTGATTCGGCTTAAAATATGTCCAACTCAGTCTAACAAAAGTCAGAGTTCTCTTCTCTCAGTCAGTTCAGCAATGCAATGCAATTTCGTTATTTAACTAGACTCATGTACAAGAATGCAAACAGGACAACCAAACTTTACAGAGCCCATTGCAAAGATGACCAGGTCATGCAGAATTGTATTGTTTAAAAACAGTTATACATGGCCATTTCTATCTGAGCCTGCTACACGGCACCTTATCTTGGATCTTGTAATCTCTAGAGTGGGTTACTGCAGTGCTCTTCTAACTAGCCTTCCTTCATGCACAATCAAACCACTGCAAATGCTGCAGAATGTCTTTAATGAGCCTGGTCACTAGTCTTCAATGAGCCTTGGAGAGTGCATGCTATACCCCTCTTGTCTGCCAGTTGGGTCATATACCACGACACTAATGCTCAGATATCTTTCGCTATGTCTCACTTTCATCTCTAGTCTGTACTTCTCTGACTAACCTTGAAATTTGTGTAGCACTATGTCTCATATTACTGGCTCTTTAGGATGAATCACTTATGTCTCTCCGGATAAAAGCTTCTGCCATGAATAAGTCGGAATGGAAATGGAAGAGCTGGTGTATGTGCAAAGTTTGTGCCCAAACCTTTCCACACCTCCCCCTACAAAATGTTTTTATTGCTCAAGCTGGCATGCATTGTAGTCCTCTCTTATCCATTTTTTTAGTTGTTTATTTCAGGACTTGGAATGTGTATATTGATTCAATTCCCTGTTCAATTCGATGGTTGTTGATTGGATGGAAGTAAGCTAGCAGTCAATTAAAGAAAGAGGCGGGTGTTTTGATTAAATTATTGAAGTAACCAAAGTTATTCAGTTAAAAATGAGTACATACATAATCAATTCTTTCACAATACGATCTATAACATGAATTTGCCGATTGGCAGTCCACGTCGGCTTTAATAATCCCACTGACATTTATTATTCAGTCATAACTGAAAATAGAGCCAGAATGATACTCTTAAATGCAGTATTTACTGTTCAGTTCACGACATTCAGAAGCCTGAGATTAAGAACAAAGCACATGGTTGAGTATTCCCAGCTCTTCCATATGACAAGAGATTGTATAGCAAACCGAAAGTCCCTTAATTAGGCCAGGATAGGGAATACACACAGGAGTGGTCATAACCTCTGTGTGGTGTGTTGCTGCCCTGTGAATGATCTTTCTGTGAACTCTGTTGTACTTTGGTCTTCAAAAAAAAAACACGGTTCTATAATGAGACTGAGATAATTAGACCACCTGTCGACTCTATTGCATGTACACATACCTTAGCGGGTAATAATATAGGACTCTGAACCCTATAACCTCAATTTGTTTCTTGTGTGCATCTGGATCGATACCGGTTGTTTTGTTTTTTTTGTATTTTTGAAGGCTCTCTCCGACAGCGCTCATTCAATTCTACTTTGAGCATAGGAGGAGGCCGGTTTGATACACACTCCAGGGCACTGATTTATATCAGTGGTGGGATCACTGATCCTCACACACAAGCGCACAGCAGTGGATTACATACCCTCCTGAAGCACGAGTTGTGTGCTGGATTTAGACAGCTGTGATTAACATGATGTATATGTCGTTTATCATACTCATGCAAATGTAAACATACATGTGCACAGGCACGCAAAAGCAAATCTGCACACACTGATAGATCTAGATCCAGGAGTGACATATTCACCCTACAGATGAAGTTAGAGTCGTGTGGACATATACTGTATGTGAAATCTCTTAAATCTCTGTGTCACTAACTTGAAATGCTAAAAGAGCTCCCATCCCTCCTCTATAATTTAGATGTTCACTCTCTTGAAGTTAACCTACATTCCCTTCCTTCTTCTCTAGACTCCTGTCTATCTGTTCATCATCATCTCTTCCATGTATCTGTCCAAACCGCTCCATGTATAAGGCTTGTCAGCTGTCTGTATGCTAACTGTTGTTGTCTATCAAACCTTATTTGCGGTGTATCCGTTTTATAAACACCAACCATGCCCGTGGCAAAATCACTTTGCATCTTTTTTTCTGTTTATTCTTATGTCCTGTTAAAAAAAAATAATAATAAACTTTTAGAACAGACTGTGTGCTGGCATCTGGTGGACAGTAATGGTAATACAACCATGTTTAACCATGATTTAAAGCAGCAATGTGTCAACTCAAGGAGCACTAGTTGTAGAAAGCTATATATATTATCAGTCAACTGAACATTTAAATTATTTTATAGAACTGAAGGCAAATGATGCTGATAACAACACAAGAACACACAGTCTCAAGCAAAAAAAAATTAATTAAATTAACCAGAGTAAAAAAATCTGTTATATTGTAATGAGATATTGTCATGATGCTCATGACAACTTGACAACTCAAGAACTCAGTCTCAAGCTAAGAAATCAGTTGCATGCAATAATAATGAAAAAAGGTATTCTGCTGAAATAGTGTGTGTACACATAAGCGAAAACCTGTAAACACTGCATTATTTGTATAAAAACTATGAATATAAATATAATAAAACAAAATAAATATTTTAGTTTTTGCAAGTATAAATGATAAATTGGCATATAATTTCAGGTGGATATGTATACATATAATTTTTATTATCAGTACATTTTGTTGTTTATTAACAAGGTATTTTGTGTTCTGTTTTCTTTTACTTAGCTCATTGCATGATTTTAGTGTTGTACTGCCCTTATGGCTTTTTATATTCATGTGCATGACCTGTGTATAATCTAATTATTATCTCATTTTAATCTAAAAAGTAGATTTTAAGTAGACAATATGCCACTTAATGAAATATATGGCTATAAGTTATAAAAATATACAGGTGCCAATTTGCCATCTGTAATACCTGGGACATTTCCACTGTAAATTTTACAGTGAGTATCTGGCAGCCACAGTCGCCTTTTTACCATAACAGGCATTTATTTTGTACACTGACTACGTTAGAAAAGTAATTGCATGCTTCTCCCCAACGATCTGCAGAATTTGAGATATATCTAATGCAAAAATATAGGACAAGTTTAATGCTGATGATCAGGGGATCGGAAAACCCCTGACTGTAAACCATAACTAATGCCTACATTGAGTTTTTGTACATTTGTGGATAAGCAAAGCAAGATTCCATTTGCTTTGCACGAGTGGTTGGAATTGAAAGTGCGTGTGTTTGGTATGTACATGTTTATGCGATTATGCACATTTCTATGAAAGAACACAAAAAGCATTGTTCTTCTGTATGCCTCTGCTTCTTAAGAGAAAAAGCAGCCGTAGGAGGAGAAAGAGTAATTCGACTCTTCTGTTTCCAGTAAATTAGGCTGAGTATGTCACTGAATGTGCATGCTAAAGTTCTGCTGTGAAGTACATTACTGTGACTCATAGCGAGGGAGGGGAGAGGGATTGTTCCATGCTAAGTCTTGGCTGAGCTCCAGGCTCCACTTTGATGCCAGAGGGTCTCCTTCTGTGCAAACTCACCTTCACACCGAGGGATCCGAGGCCTTGCAGAAAGCGCTCAGCACGTTTTAGCTCTCCCAACCTCATAATGGACAGACATTACACATGTTGCCTTTGTTTTGTTTTTTTGAAAGTTTTTCTTAAATATGTCATCTTACTGTCGCACATCTACAACTAAGCAACCAAACCAGATGTTGCCTGGGATTTGGATTCGTGTTGAAGTATCAAAACAAGCACTGTGTTTAATGATGCCTTTTTCCATAGTAACAAAATCCTGTTGTTGTTTTGGAGCGCTGATTTTGAATGACGGCCATATGTTCCCCTGATAGTTCCTTCAGCGTCTATGCTAAAGGGAGCCTGCGATGGAGAGTCGTGCAGTCTGAATGAACATTTTCCAGGCCACTCTGTGAAAAAAGGAAAAAACATAATGCACCTGAATCATTAATAGGCCTCCGGAGGATAAGAGTGTTAGAGAGAGAGAGAGAGAAAGATGGAAGTTAAAATGAACAGATACGCAGGATGGGTGGAACTACCTTCCTGCAGGATGGTCAAAGAACAGCCACAAATAAATAAAAATAAATGTGACTACCTTAATAACTATCAATAAGCAGCAAATTAGGAGTTCATTGAGTCAAAAGTTGAGAATTGAACCTTACAATAAAGTATAACCAAGTTATTTGGTAAAATGTCCAGGCTGCTCTTTTTCAATCAGTGAAAAAAAATGGTAAAATGTGAAAAAGAAGTGCACTATTGCGTAAAAAGAATATAGGCTATACGGAAATGTTACAGTTTAAAAAATATACTTAACTGTGAACCAAATGTAATTTTTAGGCACTTACTTGCATGCTAAATGTATAATCATTTAAAAATTAAGTGCAGATGTTTGAACTTGAAAGGTCTTTTTTGTCCCACTTACAGTAAGTACATATTTATATGTAATTTCATAATTACTAATACATTTGTGATTACACCTTTGTAATGATTAGGTTTCAAATTAGTCTATTTAAAAAACAGCTACAAACAGCTGTCACTGGGACGGTACCTTTTCAAAAGTTCAAATATGTACACTTAAAGTACAAATGAACTCTTTAGGTACAAACATATACTTTTTGAAAACGCACCGCCCCAGTGACAGCTTTTGTACCTTTATTTCTAAGAGTGTATAATAACATTAAATGTAACATTGCATAAAACACTACAGCTAAAATTCTTATGAAGTTCTTTACATGTACTTTAGTACGTCAGTCAACACCTCATACTTGACTAACGATTATTAATGATATATAATGGACTATATAAAGTAAACTACTTAAATCTGTTAAGAATCACTAGTCCCACTTATACTAGGTGGCCTCTGTACTTACTTATTATGTGCATTTTAAAAAATCCCTGTGATTACATCTGTAATTAATTTCTGTAATTACATTTATAATTACACCATTGACCCATCCCTTACACCTTAACCATCCCAATCCTTTCCCTAACCTTACATCAAACTTACTACATTGTACTTGTTTTTGATATAAGTATATATAATTAAGACAACCTAATATAAAGTGGGACTGATTCATTCCTATAAATGGGCTTTTATTTCTCTAATGTTGTATTGTCTGCACAGTTGTACTTTAGGATTCGAAGTACACTGAAAGTGTAAATTTAATACAGTTAAGTGCACATGACTTTAAACAGCTCTGAAAGTATATGAATATATAGAATGTATTGTGCTACTATTTTGATTCTACATGGTGCTTTTTAAACCTTTTGGTGCTTGACAACCTCTGGTCTCCATTAACTTTCATTGAATGCAATAAGCAGCTCATACATTGTGCTAAACTTCTTTTTTTGTGTGTTTCATGGAAGAAAGTCAGTTAAATAGTGATTAAAAATGAATGATTTTATATGAACTATCCCTTTAATGCCTTTCGGGTGACCCTGTTTGCTTCGAATTAAACTGGAACCGGCTGTGGAAAATAGTGTGTGCAGCAAAATAGAGGTTGACCACGACTATTAAAACTAACTTGACTTTGGAAGTGTTGTTTTTGAGCGAGACTCAGGTTTTGTGTCAGTTTGATCGTCTCACTGAGCACTGCGTGTTCTCGCCTCTTTCCTTCTGTGTCTTGCCAACCATTCCGTGTGTCTGTATCTAATAAACCCCCAACCTCCTTTATCTTTCCCTCCCTCTCCTTGGCTCTCTTTCTTAATCACTCACTCACCCACTCTGCCCTTACAAGGAAAGGCAGGCAGAGTTGATGTCATAGAATGAAGAATGTTTAAAGAATCCAAAGGGGCCGAGACAGAGGGAGAGAGAGAGGTGTTTGGTTTGTAATACGCATGACCTGTGCGAAAGACAAACGAGAGAGAACTTGTTTAGACGGAGGGATGGTGTCATTCCTTTAAGAGACATGTAGGGGGAGGGTCCAGCAGCTGTGCATCTGAAAGAAACGGGAGTAGAGACTGCAGAAAACAGTTTTCTACGAAATCACACAGGTTTACAGGCCTACAGAAGAGAGAGATACAAGAAGAGAAGGCGAAGGAGACAGGCTAACCGGTAAGTCCAAAATGTTTGCAGTTTGACTTTTTTATTTAATCACTATCCAAAGGCTTTTTTAACCAATGAACAAGTGAGGTAACCAATGGATAAAAAAAGCTCAGATGGCGATCTATATGCAATTAAACTGTAATCGATATTATTCCAAGTAATTTAGAGAGTTTAAGGAATTTTTTCTCAGATATTTTATGAATTGAAACTAATTTCCAAAATATCTAAAAGGCATAAAACCTGGATCTACTTGTGCAAATAATGTTTTCATATGTTATAACATATTAAACATATTCTGCATGCTTTTATACAGCTGGTCGTATGGTAATATTTGTGAATGTAGAAATGCACATTTCAAGTCCGAATCAATGTTCTGCAAATATTTATTTAGAATTTAAAATATTTCAAGAATTTAAAAAAAAAACATATCTATTTTTTATTATACATTACAGGCTATAAATATTTTTTGTTTATTTATTAAAACTAAACAAAAAAAACATTAAAATTACTTTAGTTTTTGTTTTTCTATTAATTGTGCTATTTTATGACTATTACGAGAAGATAGCCTACATGTAATATTTCCCTCAAAATTAAAAAAAACGCAATTAATGCGCCTAAAACTTTAAAAGCTGTAGAAAAAAAATGTTAAGATTCGTTAACATGAGTTTAGTCATCATTGGCCACCGATCTTGTCCCACCTCAACCGGGCAGGAGAATGCGGAAGCGTGAACCGGAAGTGTGTCAAGAGTCGGTACATTAGGAAAAAGTTCATGTGGGCAGATCAGGTTCGCTGATGATCATCCCCACGAGAGCTCCTTAGAATTAACAGCATAATGCCTAACGCCAACACCGCGCCATAAAGCGATAAAAACTCAGAAAAGATACGGATTTATGCGTACATCTGTAACGTTAGGGATTAAAAATAGACGCGGTGTCCTCATTAGATAACCTGTGCGCTACAGTTTCTGGCATAACTGCACATTTCCGGAGGAAAACGCGCTGTAAGTACCTTTATTTCACCTTTTCCGTAAAGTATAGCCTAAAGGAGAATGACAGCGATTCGTCAGAGGACTGCAATCTGTATTTGCATCAAAACCACAAACCTAGCACTCGCAGAGAGATTTGTATTGAAATATGATTGTATGACGAGATGCATGCTGCTCGCGTGGTTTTTGACTCGAGACGTATTTTAACTCTGAAAATATTTTATAGTCGATTTGTAAATTCTGTCATGACTGAAAAATGTTTTGTATGATACAACCGTGAACGTAAAGTGAGTTAACTAAATGCTATATTATTCATAAATGCGTCCACTTTAAGATTCGCGAGTGAAGTTTGTCAGTAATCTCTGTAATTTGTGTTATACTCAATGGGAGCTTTCTCTCTCTGGTTCCTGGGTTTGCAGTCAGATATCCATATAAGGTGAAAGCAGCTTGTTTTAGCTCGTGTCTGATAAACGAACATCAGGAAAAGCCTCACAAAGTTTCCGCGTCTGAAGGTAACGTTACGTTAATTCAGTATTTGAGGCGAGAATGGTGTAGGTTATTTGTCTGGGTGGAGTCCCTAAAGATGACAATGGGGTTTACTGGCCTTTGGGCGACGCCAGTGTGATTTAGGATTTTCCAGTTCAATAAGAATATGTGCTGAATGCGTCCGTCGGACTGGAATGAGAGATTACGATAACATGGTTGGTGCCTCCATTTTTGTTTGGGCAGATTTGCTTGATAAAATATCAATATTCAGTGCAGCAGTTTGTGCGTAATAATAAGTAGTGCGGCCACACTCATGTTGATCATTTCATTGGAAAACAGATGGATTGCATTCTGATTGGATGAGCAGCTGCCAATACAAGCAGGCTATGAGAAAGTGAGATTAAAGGAATAGTTCACACCCCAAAAATGAAAATTTGATACATCTACTCGCCCCTAAGTCAAGATGTGGATGAGTTTATTTCTTCACCTGTAGAGATTTGGAGAAATGTAGGGTTACATCGCTTGCTTACCAATGGGTGCGGTCAGAAAGAGTCTGATAAAACATCAGAATAATCCACACAATTCCATCTGATCGATTTTACCTTGCAGCAAGTTGATTATTAACAGTTGCTTCCAGTTAAAGATCCATACGTTTAAAAACGATGTGTCATTTGAATCAGGAGAGAAACACGCATGGAGCAAACACCGTTTACTTGTGAAAGCATGACATGTTCTTAATAAGTATGTCCGTGGATCTGAATGAAGCTCCGCTAACGGAGATTGATTTCTGAACAAGCAGCTTTCTGTTGGTCAACCACATAAGTTGTGTCCGTTGTGAATTCTGCATGGGGGTATGTTTTGCCCTCACACAACATTTCTAATAATGTAAATGCTTATTAAAATGGCATTTTGCCATTTTACTGAACAATGTGAAATCCTGATCAAATCCTGATCATGAACTATTACACTTTTTTTTTTTTTTTTTTTTTTTTTACCAGGAAAAGTACCAGTAAAGTTATTTCTTGGACTTTTCCAACAACGCTGAATCAAATAT
>JAUMHI010000058.1:7828677-7860861 GCA_032359435.1 Enteromius unitaeniatus | reverse complement strand
TTTTTTTTTTTTTTTTACCAGGAAAAGTACCAGTAAAGTTATTTCTTGGACTTTTCCAACAACGCTGAATCAAATATTTTCATGTCAAGAATGTGTTTTAATTTTGACATTGGTATTCTACTGAAACACTTTATGACGTAATGACCCACTTAATGTCCCTATGACCATGACGTCGCTCTGCGAGCCAAGCATAACCCAGACAGATCGTGGGTGTGGGCCGTACACTTTTCAACACAGTCACGCAAAACAATAGACTCCCGCTGCTTCTGGACTTGTCACTGTACCAAATTCCAACCGAGTGTCTTTGTACATGTCTAAACTGGTTTCAGGAAAGGAAGTTTAATATTAGTCGTTATATATGTGCATCGTCACAGGACTGATTTGTCATGTTCAGTATGACATTATCTTTCGAAACAGACTGGAAGTTAGGGTGTCATACAGTGTGGTAAGTTAACACCTCTCTGTATAAGTTGTAAAGAGTCATTTCCCTTCAAAAACTATTAACTGATCAGGATCAGTGTGCTATTCAAACGCACCATCTAACATAGCTGTGAATTTTTATCTACATACTGTTTTAGTTGCAGCTACTCGGCGACTTGATGGAGAAGAGATGAAATCATCTGTAGAGGAAGCCAGAAAACTGCAGTGCAGAAACGTACTGACAGTTCCCAGCCAGAGAGAGGAAGGATGACGCATTTGTTTTGGTCTACGGTTGATGTGTTAGACTTCTTATTTACATTAATGCATTTAGCTGACAGTTTTAGCCAAAGCGACTTATAAAGAGTTTTCTGGCCACCGAGACAGTAGAACATTACTCACTGCAATTTCTACATGTCTCGTTATTTATTTCTTATGTCTGCAGTGCGGTGAACAGAATGTTGAAGAATTTGCATGCCTCATGCACTGATCCTCCAGTTCCCAAGTTGAGGGTAGCGTTTACAGGCCACAGTATCTATCGAGGCTGCATATGGAGGCCTCATGGAGCCAGATCAGCTGCATCGTTCCCCCCCCCAAAAAAGAGCCAGGCTCCCTATATCACATAGTCATTCTGATCAAGTGATGAAATGCAGACACATGCGTAAGGCCAATGGAATCTTTATATTGCAGCTGTTTCTCTTTCTGTGGCACACACACACACACACACACTGTGAGAAGGTGCTAGTTTGATCAAATCCTTATCCTTTACTGGAACTGAATAGCGGGTAATGAAAGTCACAGAGTCTTTTCCCTGGGTAGTGTTTAGACTGGTTTGAACTGCATCGCGTTACAATTCGACTGTTGTTTTGCATGTGATGGATGTCCTCTCACTATTGTATTGTCTTCACATTATCAGAGAGTCTAGCAGTGTAGCCAAACCATTACTGTACCCAAGGAGACCAAACACAGTAGCCAAAACCAGCAGCTGGTGACCTCAGCAAGCAGAGAACATCCCGCGTTGCTTCTACTGTTATTCAAAATATATTCACAAAGGCATCATTAAGGCCCGTTCAGAACAAAACCTGAATTTAAATAGAGAATTGTGATGATAGCTTTGTTAGCATCTACACCAGTGCATCGTGACATTGTTTATTTTAAGCAAGCGCTGCATTTATGTGGTCTGCTCAAGCGTATTCCAGTCAGATGGGAACTTTTTAAGTTCCTTTTTTTTAATATTTTCCCTGGAGGAAAATAGTTCTGAAAGTGTGGTTGTTGTTATAGCTGTGCTTGTTCATTTAAAATCAGAATGATCATTAAAACTTTAGAGTTTATTGTTATGGATATTGTCCTTCCATCAAGACTTTCTTAATGTTTTAAGATTTCTTTCTAATTTTCAACTTGAGTTGCACATGTTAATGAACGCGTGCTGTCCTTGATAAAGACGAAATAGCAGTAGAAGTAGTAGTAAAATACAATTCAGAATTTAAACATTTTTAAAAGTAAGATGCAATTATGTTGATCTTTTTATGTCATCAACATTTTGTCAGAAGTCAGATATTCAAGTGGTTAGTTAATCAACCTGTTAGCCCTTTGTTCATCTTCAGAACACAAATTAAGATATTTTTGAAAGCTTTTGGATTTAATTAAAAAAAATCTTAATTTGTGCTCTGAAGGCGAACGAAGGTGTTACGGCTTTGAAACCATTAATAATAATTTAAGTTTTAATTCAATTACGTTTTAAGTTTTAATTTATATTTTTGCATGATTTATCTACCAATTACAAGCGTTTTCTATAATTTTGGAAATATTAATATTGTATGTCAACGTTGTATTTTAATATATGGAATTAAAATCAAATTAAATGTTGTTGTTTGTCAGTTCAGTGTGGAAGATCATTTTTACTGAATATTGCAGCAAAAGTGTTTTGTGTTTGGTCTAGCCGTAATTTAAACTGAAGGAAACCACTGGCCAGAATTTCATTCTCATAACTCAAGTTGGTTGTCGAGCAATGATGGATAGGTTTTTGTAGCAGCGCCAAAACTAACAGGAGATATGGCCAACTTGTGGGTCTCCTGTTCTCTATGGTGCACTTAGCTAAAGGGAACTCAGAATTAAGGATGTGGTCATCCTTTCCATTTAGTGGTAGAGGGCACTGACAAGATTGGTGTTTGTTTTGAACACCGTTGTCACTCTGCTCTGCTGAGGATCTCTTACTGGAAACGGCTCACTGGAACATTTTTTTTTAATTCATTGTTAGTACCCACAAGCTTGTAGAGATCTGGATGATGAGGATCAGTAATCTTTTGGACCTCAGGGTTTATGGCTTGCTTTCTGTCCTGTGTGAATATTTCATCAAAGCATGCACTTTTGCATTATTAAACTCCACATCTGAACCAGAGGAGAAAGGTGAAGAATTTGCACTTCACATGTGACCGACTCTCACTGCATGTTCAGATGTGATCTAAAAATAATCTCAGACCTCTCTTTTTGGGCCTTAAACTGTGCTTCCACTTATGGTTATGCAGAATCCATTAAGAGCTTCCCAGATTTGGAGATGGTTTGGTGGACCACATCAAAGCATCTTTAACTGTTACAAGAGTGTCTTAAATCAGTCATGAAGGTAGGGCAGAGGGGATCTCTACCTCAGATATTTTGAGAATATTTGTGTGAACTGGAGCTCTTCTTCTCAGGCCAGAACATGAAATCTGCTGGAGGTTGTGGTTGTGGTTTTGTGTGGGACTAAATTGCTTAATGGTTCATAATTACTGCCCTTGATAAAAATCATTTGCCAGTATGACTGTCAGTGGACTGAACTGCTTTGCAATGTTTACACTTGACAAATTGAGTTGGACATGGCCCAAACAATTCAAGGTGAGGAGGAACATGCAGTTTAATTGGTGTTTGTTTGGCATAACGTGTGAAGAGTTGTTTATATTGTTGCTATAGTGCAGCATGACTCAGTAATACATATATGATCACAGTTGTGTATGTATCAGCTATTTTACTGTGGCTTTAAATCCGAATTTAAAGTCCAAACAAGATCTGCATGATTTATCAACATCAAAAAATATAAGGCACCACAAAAAAGTTTTTTGTCAAAGTATAATTTGTTGTCAGTTTAAAGAAATATAGATTAGTATTTTTATTTTACAGTTATGTTAAATTGATGATTATTATTGTTTTTAAAGATGATTTTTGCCTTTATTAGATAGGATAGATCACAACTGACAGAAAGTGAAGCGGTAGAGAGATCGGGGGATGGGATTGGGTCTCGAACTTGAGTCGAATTTGTGTACTGAGTATATTTATAAATACTATATTTATGAAATATATAATGTGTGTGTGTGTATATATATATATATATATATATATATATATAAAAGATTCCACATACTGTACATTATTGTTGATCTCTGCCTTTCTAAAACAGATTTATTTTACTAATTTATTGTGCTGAGAGCTGAGATTGGCCAGCTATCAAGTGTGTTGTGATTGGCCGAATACCTCAAGCATGTGACAGAAAACAATAGGCTGACACCCAACAAAAGCTATGCGTTCTGGTAAGAATTGAGACCAGACTCAAAATGAGACCAGACTCCTAAGGTCAGGTGTTGCAGTTGCTCAAAATCGGCTGCAAAAGCCTTGAATATTAAATTCTCCGTAAAGTAGCACATGTACTACAGCAGGTCACATTTCAGATGAGAAGGTGTCAGTTCTTTTTGAGATGCTGAACTGAAACAATGAGAATGAGAGAGGACCGCCATGCAATGCATGTTTCTTTCCTACCTGACCTAGAATAACATGATTTGGCAGGTCATAACATGGCAATCAGGATAGAATAACAAAAATCTGGCTCCAATTAGTAAAACTAGAAACAAAAGATGTTCTTTAGTCATGAAATCCTTGTACACATCATCTGCCTCAGAAGGCAACAGTGGATTGAAGTAGACAAATAATTGACTAGGACAGGACAGGCTGCAACTGATGTCTTTAAAGCGTTTGCCATCATCCGTAATTCATACTTTCAAAGCATGAGTCTTTGGTATGGTTCACTGGTTGCATTACAAGAACTATAGAGGAAAAAAAAATAATGACTTAGTCATAGGGTCAAATGAGACTTGGCTCAGCGGCAGCAGCAGGAGGGGGAAAAGGGGAATGAGGTAATGCCGTCGTTTTTAATGGCAAACATGCTTGAGGTAAATATTTGCACATAGCTCATGTCATGAGAGCACTTCTGCAGTATATCACATCCACATGTCTCAAGCACTTTAACTGTTTCTAGTTGAAGCTCAGTTGACCGTACCCCGAGGCCTCATAATGGGAAAGTCATGGTATGACTTCAGCCCTGATAACCTCGGTTTGAACAGCTTGCTTGTGTGCACACACCTTCAAAACGGAAATTATATCCGCCAACAAGAAGACTTTGTATCTTTGTACGATGTTTTTGACCATCTGTGTTCTGCGATGTCCTGCAAGTATTTTAAAGGGTGCCATCATGACAAATAATATTTTTCCTTTATGTTTTGACATAAAAGGACGTCTTGTACTTTGAAAATGTAATTCTGAAAGCTCAAAACATGTAGGCCTATCCCATAAGAGTGTCTTATGAAACTAAAGGCTGGAATACACTGCACAGACAAAGAATGTCTTAATTATATCATATGCACACTTGGTTGGTTATAATGAAATGATTTGTGAGCATGCTGACCCAGTCTCATAAAAATACGTACCTCTGGATACTTTTCTGCCATGTTGTTTTTACGTACCTTATTGCACATTTCACGGCAGTTTCAAGGAGAAATTTCCACTGAGTTGCGCTAAAACATGGGTTCAGTTATTGAACCCTAGTAGCATGTTTTTATTACGTTGATATAGGTACATATTGTGCCGGTTCAGAATTCAATTATCCGTAGACTGTCGCTAAAACGTAATGGTCTATCATGTTGAAAATAAGCCTATGCCCTACTACACCAAACCCAACCATGAACCTACCCAATAGTGTTAACAAATATAAAACTGATGTAAAAGCACATTTGTATGCAACTGTGCCACATAAACGTCCTTGTATGCAGATTTGAACAATTTTGTTGAACCGTAGTTACACAGGATTCGATCCAGAGCTCCTTGTCTCGCAAGTACTTCTCTCTACTCCCTGAGCAACCGAACAAACCTACCGTCTATAGAAATGAAGCTGGATGTTGATAATGTAACTACTCTGCACATCCTTCTGAGGCATCCCAGTAGTAGTAACAAGTGGACAAGGTTTATTTTAACAAGACCCATGTACTTTTTTAGTCTGAAAATGAACAGACTTTGCAGAGATGCTGTTGTGAAGGATTGGTGGTTATAACTGTATTGCTCATTTAACATAAGAAGGCGTTTCTTAAAGACACAGGTGCAAGCTGGATTCTTAACCTCTCATATTTTTAATAAGATTAGGCCTATAAATGTTCATCAGGGGACAAGAAATAATAAAAGAACAAAAATGTTGTTTGAACCCTTTTAAGAAATGAATTGTTGAAAGCCGAATTCTGAGAGTGAGTTTTCTCTGGATATGAAACCATGTTAAAATGTGGATATGAAACAAGCCAAGATAAATATAGACAACATACATACAGTACTTCATATTCACAAAATGAGAAGTAAAATGCATGGCATGTAATTCAGGAAAACCATTTCCCCTAAATTTTTGGTAAAAGATTTTCTTGTAAGACCTTAAACAAAAGATATGCAAATTGTTTGAGAACGCAGAACGTTTTCAGACATGTTTCCTCCTTGTTGGACTTTGAACGGTTTGTAACTTGTTTACATTATTGGAAGTTTAAAAAGGAACTTTAGTTATTATAACAAATCAGGGAACAGCATTGTTTACCGTGATGTATTAACTTCCCTGCAATTACTGTAAAGTCTTCAGCATCATTTTATAAATATACCACCCATTGTTTTACGAGAGGAATTTCCCTCTCATATGTTCAAGGTGTTTCAAAGGAACATGTTCAATTTAACCCAGATGGCAGACTAACCTACATAAAGGTGAGAACTAATTCCGCAGAAGCAAAACAGACCACTTACGAAAAGATTTTCCATATGCTGTAAATCCAAACTATGCAACCAAAGTCCATCCTGGTTGTTTTTGGTTTGGGTCACAAAATTTAGAAATTAATTGTGCTGTGCAGAAATGTACTGTAAATGTAACCCTTTATTGACTACATGTTGTTGTCATTTTCAGATCAAGATGGCTGACTCTAGCACTGGCAAGCCTATTGTGGTCACTTCCTCCGTCTCCCTTAAAATGACCGCTCCTTCTTTCTACAACCAACCCAAAAAGTTTGCATCTGTCGCTCCGCCACGACCCAAAGGACAGATGGCCCCATCACAGCCCTCATCATTTATAAGCACTGGTGTTATTGGACGAGTTGGAGAGATGCCCCCGCCCCCTTCAACTCTTTGTGAGGGTAAGGAAATAAAAAGTCTTTTAAAAATCTTAATACGTACCAAATTTTTCTTTGTATAAATCTTTTTGTGAATTGGAATGCTTTTGTAACATTTCCAAAAACAGTTAAATTTTAAATGTCATGTAGTGTAACCATTAACTACATGCACCACATGTTATTCTAAATAACTGAACTAGCCTTGCTTTCTTTCAAAAGGGTAAAATAATCTGATATTTAAAAAAAAAATTACAGATATTGACTCATGAGTGTCTGCAGCATGAGTATCTCTGGTATCATTTCCTGTATTATGTTTTTCATACATGATTTTTGCACCACATTGTATTGATTTTAAAGTGTCCCTATTATGCCATTTTAAAGGTTGCTAATATTGTTTCTTAAAACAGGTTTACATGTCTGCAAGGTCACAAAACACCAAAAATAATTTAATTTTACCCCATTTCTAAATGATTCGTAAAAACGACTTGTGTGAAGCAATTCGAAGAATCAGTCTGTCTAAACCCCTCCCTCCCGTGAGCCCTCACTGCTGTGATTGGTCAGATGGTGCAGTCCTTTATGATTGGTCTACTACTACAGCGGTCCACAGAGCTTGTACCAAAACTATACTTTCTGACATTACTAGAGGTGCTTTCAGAGAGAATATGTCAACTGGTTAGCATGGACTAGCGTGGGAAAGTGCTCGCAAATGCTTTTGTAAGCGATTCGGGCACACCTCTACATTATGAACTTCAACGTTGTATTATGCATAACTGCGTTAAGCACTGGATTTTTATTACTTAAACTTATGCTGAGACAGACAGTCAAGCAGACTTTAGATATGTTTATCTTTGCAGTTTCTGCAACAGATTGCACAATTGTAGTAATTCTCTCCTCACCAGAATTACAACATGTGCGTTTGGCAGCAGAGTGAATTTTCAGACATGTCTGTTAAAATAATAACTTTTGAGCCAAGTGTTAAAAGCGCATAAACAACCAAGGATTAAAATAGCATTTTTCTGTCTTGTGTCTGGCATATTCATTAAATGTGTTGCCCCTCAAATACCAGGCCTAATTGTTGTTGTTTCATATGTGAGGAAGCAACAATGTATTGTAATGTACGTTCAGTTTGTAGAAAAGCTATGCTATCATGCTTTGTGTAGAGTTGAATGAACAATGCATAAATGGATTGTTTTGTTATTGTGAACTGGTGCAAGTATAATGACATTCACTGCCTCCGTTCGTTAGACTTCCCGCCCCCTCCTCCTCCTCCACTGGATGATGCAGAGCTTCCAGCCCCTCCTCCAGAATGCCAAATCACACCCCCTGCATCTGATGCCCCTCCTCCTGCATTCCCAGCCCCGCCCCCTGTTGCAGAAGACCTGATCCTCCCTGCACCTCCCGAGGATTTAACTCCTGCACCTTCTGCCTCCTTCCCCCCACCCCCACCACCACCACCTCCTCTCCCTGAGACCGGTGCAGGTTTCAACTCTCAGGTAGGTTTTTCAAATTCTTGATTTAATTTCACCTTTCAGATTTTAATCTTTACAAGTCTTTTCTTGTCCTTATGTTACCCTTTATGAATTTCTTACTTTACTATTAAAATGCTATAGAATATAACGATTAAAATGCTAAAATATATAATTTATCTAATTTTATAATCGGCATTCAAAAAGGTTGTGCACAAATATTTAATTTGCGTATTAGTAATTGTTTTAGCAACCTTTGGCATAATTAATTTTACTCCTTTTCATTGTTGAAATATAAACATTAAAATGTGGCTGTAGTAAAAAAAAAAAAATCCCATGAGAGATTTATTTAAACATGCCCCAAATAATAAAGACATAATCAACAGTTTATTGTTTAACGTAGTGCACTATTTGGCTTAACTCTCCTCTTTTTATGGTGTTTATGAAATATAATGTTATGTGATGCCCTCTTTACAAGCTGTTTTATGGACGTTTTTTCCAATGTTGAAACATTGATTGAGCTACTTTGTAATAACTGATACATTTTAATAAGTTGTAATGTTTCTTTCAGCATACCTTCTGATGCTAATTTATGTTAATTTGGTGCTGTAACTGCTAGAGAAAAGCTGTTGGCTCTCCATTTGAACCAAGTTGGCTTCATCTGTCACACCACTATAAAGAGCACCAAAATTAATACATTTATTGTTTGAATTTTGTCATAAAACTGACTAAATTTGAAAGCTGAGAATTTTTAATAATCAAAAGTAACCAAGCACTAAGCAACACAATCAATATTGTGAACCCAGCTCCTACCTGTTGTAGCCAAAGGATGCCTTTTGGAGAAGCACTTAATAAACATCATGTTTTAGACAAAGATTTTGTTTACCAAAATGTTGGGGCATCACTAATTCTCACTCATTATGGCATTCAAACTAGTGTGTTTTACAGTCTTGTATAATTCTAATGACTCTTTTTGTCTAAATAAAGAAGAAAGGAAGGTTGAATTGAGCGGTTCGCTGTGAGACGCAGTTATGCATGCTGTCTGCTGACATGTCTATATAAGCCCTGGCTCTATTTATGGATGTGTTTTTGTGGAGAGTGCGATGTAATTGGGCTACATCATCACTCTTGCAGGGCCTTGTTCAATCAAACAGACCTGCTGTCGCTACTAAGAGCAGTAACACTCCAGTGCGCATAAACATTTTTGTGAAGTAAAAAGCTGCATGTTTGTAATGAAAAGATTTAGATTTAAAGCGGTTGCTTCTTGCTAAAATTCCAGCCCGTAATTCATAATTAAAGCTTGCTTCAATGAAAAAGTTCACCAACAGGCATGTAATATATTCCAAACAAGCAGGTTTTGACTTCACAAGACGATAATATATGCAGAACAATACAAGTTGCTACGAATAACCTATGACGTATAACTAGTTGGTTGCTGTTCAAGTAGCTGGAAGTAGTGCCTGATCCCGAAGGTTTTTTATTTTTTATTTTAAGGCTTGCGATGACTCCACTGCCAAGCAGTGCAGTTATTTGTCATAGAAAGTGCATGTTTCTTCTTTGAACGTTGTGTGGCGATTGTACAGTAGTGAGGTTTGTTCAGAGCAAGACTGTAATTTGTTTGTGTCTTTCTCGGCTCTTCCAAATTCCTAAAAACGTCATCCCTCTCATTTTGGATTCACACACACGTTCTGCCCTTTTATTTTCAGATATAATTTGATCAAATGACTTAAACTAGGCGTTAATTATAATCTAGGAACACTTCTCAAAAGGCATCCTTATTTATATCTGTTCTTTACAGTTTGTTTTCTTAAGCTCTGACCTGACCCTGTCATTTTCTGTTTCACATATTCTTGTTTTATTGCTTTGTACAATATCCCACCCTTTTATTGCCTCATATTTTATATACTTTTGTTCTCTTTTTGAAACTACGTCTTGTCTCATGGCTGATTCACCCTTTCTTTCCTCTCCTAAACCACATCCTCTATGACCTCTCCTACACTCATCTTGTCTCTCAAATTCTCTCCTACATTGTCTTGTTTTGTTCTGTATAGAGGGCGTTTGAGAAACAGACCAGTTTTGACAGGCAGTTGGGCTCTTTGACCGATATGCTTTCAGAAATGGAGACGAGCGGACCTTTCAATCCAAAGGTAACTGCGGAGCTTTAAACTCATGTTGTAACTTGACCTTGAGGGCCTCCTTGACGTAGAATTAGTCAAAATGACTCTCTAGCATAGGTTTAGGGTGAGTAAATATTATAAACTAAGTATTAACTTTTGGCAGGCGTCAACAGACATGGAATTTTTGATGGCTGATATCAATATTGTAGGGCGATGACCAATATAAAGCCAAAGTATATAAAATAAAATAGTATTTAATTAAACTGAGTTTTATTTTTATTGTCTATGACCGGAACTCTGTAATGAAGGAACAATCATTTTCACAATATGAACCTTGCAACATTCTGACGCCACAATTTAGGGATTTTGTAAGTTCCTTTTTCCCTTATCGAATGTGTGATGTATATCTGTTTGTGTTTGTTTGCTCAGTTGCCTAGCCAGATTTCATCAGCGCCAGCGCCAAAAATTGCAGCGCCACCACCAACCGCTCCGAAGCCTGCCCTTTCCTTTCTGCCCCCTCCTGAGCTGCAGGATCGTCCTCCCCCCGCCCCTTGGGCTGAGGAGCTACGTGCCCGAACACGACCAGCCAATCAGAACACAACATCTGCCCCCGCACCTGCACAGTCATTTCCTAAAGGCCCAGCTGTGGCTCCAAAGACCAACTTTCCTCCTAGTCAGCCGAATTCCAATTTTGGATCCAAAACCGTTAGTCCTGCACCTACCGGAGGAGCGAGAGGGTTTAATCACACCGCTAAAACCCCCGCCCAAAGCTCTTTCCCACCACCTCCACCTGCCGCCCCTCCTGCCCCTGTTCCTCCGCCAGCAAATATTCCTGCCCCTTCATTCAATCACTCTGAAACCTCTCCCATCGGCAGTCAGAAAAGCTTTGCTCCGCCTTCTCCTGCTGCACCCAAGACATCATCCGTCTCATCATTCAACAGACCAGCAGGAAACACCGTTCCACCAAAGGTGGGTGTGCTTCAGATTATGTAATACAGTTATATAAATAAAGATAAAGCGAGGTGACAAAGTCACAAGAACTCTGACCGTAAAGATTAAAGAAAATGTCCTTAGTACCTCTGTTCTCAAGGTGGTAAAATACTACATTTAGAATTAGTAGCTTAGCTTATTTAGCTTAGTGAATAAATTCTGTGTTAGAGCTGTCTTTAATTGTGGTGTCATGACAATCATAAGAATTGATGCAGAACTGACTTTGCAGTGTAAAGGCAGCAGTATTGATTGAAGAGAAGCATAAAATAAAAGACAAAAAAAATTGAATAGGAAAAAAGTTATTAGTTCGATTTTGAATGGTTGAAATTATTATTCATAATTATTCAATATTTATCATTATTCGACTTTCTGCTGAACATACAAATTTAAAAATGAATTACGGTTTATATATATATATATATATATATATATATATATTTATTTATTTCTAATATCAGCAGCAAATCATGTTAGAATACTTTTTAAGGGCTCATGTGACACTAAATACTAAAGTAATGATGATAAAAATTCAGCTCTTCCGTAGGAGGAATAAATTATATTTTCAAATATATTCAAATAGAAAGTTTAATTATTGTAATTAAAATTGTAATAATATTTCAGTTTTATTGTTTTTACTGTGTTTTTATGATCAAGAAAATGCAGACTTGGTAAACAATAATAGATGTTTTTAAGGATACTTAAAAGATAGAAATATGTTTCAGGTGTCTAGTTCGGGTTCAGGTCCTGGTGGAGCTCCTCTCACTATGAGGGAAGTAGAAGAGCTGGAGAAAATGACTAAGGACTTTATTAAAGACATGGACAAACATCCTCCTGTGATCACCTCTCCTGCTACAGGTAGCTCTCCTCCTACACACCCGCACCCTTAAGATTTCATTCGTTTTTAGTCATTTCCTGGGTGTGATGTAAAGTTAGGCCTCATTCACAGACGTCCATATGGCTCTTGTTTAACGCACAGCAGACAAACTGTGATAAACACTCACTGTGCGATGGTGCCAGACGTCTCTTGCTCTTTATCAGTCTATGTAGGTGTTCAGCTTGATTATAGTTTCTCTATCTCAGTTTATTACTCTATTATCAGTGTCTAAACAGCACAGAGCTTCACCTCTCCCATGTCTGCATCTCTCTGGATGAGTGTTGTAATAATCTCACGCTGTCTTTGTCAGTATTAAGGGTTTGTTTTACTTGGTAGCTTGTGTGTGCAGGTGAAAGCTAAAGTACTTTTTGATCAGACTTTTCACCTACAGCTGAAATAAGCAGCTTGATTGGTGTTTTTATGTTCAGTGTTTGCAGGTTTATTTTTAAGCCTGGAATATTCTTGTTTTTTAAATGAATTTAGTTCTTTATTGCCCAGTTTGCTGTTATGACCCTTTGCTAAGCCCCGCCCACTAGGTTACTATTGTAAGCAATCATCATAAAATGTCCATAACCAGTCAATAAAGAATAAGTTTTCCACTGATGTATGGTTTGTTAAGAGAGGATAATATTTGGCAGATATACAACTATTTGAAAATCTGCAATCTCCAAAAAATATGGTGAATGGCAACAAGTGCTATGGTTAGATTGCTCAAGAATGTTTTTAAGGTAGGTCTTTGGGACAGTTAGTGAGGCCAAACTTCAACTCTAACTCTAAAGACCTCTCCAGTCATCTAGTTGTCACTCCAGAGAATAATCTCTGTGTTTACTGCTCCCTTGTAAATCACCCGTTGTCTGCAGATCTCTAATATGAAGATATTTGTCCTTTCAGAGGTGTGTGGTAAATGTGGAGAGTCTCTGTCTAGATCTCAGCCAGCAGTAAGAGCGATGGACAAACTCTTCCACTCCCATTGTTTCTGCTGCATGTCCTGCCGGCGCCCCCTACAGGGCATGCAGTTCTACGACCGTGACGGAACGCCTCAGTGTGAGGACTGCTACATGGTGAGACATGAGAAACGACATATTTGTGGTTTTTGCACATTTCTGATATTTGTGTGCACTGTATCCACTTGACTTTGTTAACGTGGGAACTTTTTTGACATTGCTCAAGCATTTTTACAGCATTATTTTTCTTCAATGTTTGTCTCCTGTGCGTTTCCAGAATTCTCTGGCTGTGTGTTCTCGCTGTGGGGAGCGGATCACAGATCGGGTCCTGAAGGCGGTGGGCCAGTGTTTCCACGCCCACTGTTTCCTCTGCACTACCTGCGGCTGCACCCTGGAGGGCGCTCCATTCATCACCGATGACAATAACAACCCCTACTGTGTCAAAGATTACCATCGGTGAGCCATCACCAAATCACAGACCAGTCACAGCTCTCAGTTCTGCATACACTAGAGCAGCTGAACTAATCATCCCGTTTAATCAGTCAATAAAGTTATGAAAAAATCAGTGACATTTTAGTTGGGTTGTTCTTCAGCTATTGGGTCTATAAAATGAAGCTTCCTTAAAACTCAAGTTTCAAAATTAGTTTATTTAATTTTGTTGTGGAAATGACTGTTGGAAATGAATGTTTTTTGGATTGTCCATGTCTTTATGTATTTTAAATACACAAAATTAAATTGGTATGTTCATCTTTTTGTGTACTTAAACCTTGATTATAGGTGATCTGCAGAATTGTTCAGTTCACAAATTATAATTTTCTTCACAAATTTCATTTATTAAATTTTTTTCAGACATTCTTTGATAAAAGGACATCTCTGTTGATGATATTTTGTTAAGAGCAAAGGAAAGTTGTTCCATAGTATTTCCATACTTGTGTAATTGGATCACATGTCATATTTTATCTTACATGCGCTTTCTTCATAAACGAGCATATTTTTGTATATTCATTTGTTTTTTGAACATTTCATTGGAGCAAATGTTTAGTGCGGTGGAAATTATGCAATTTAGGAATTGTTGTAATATGTAATTTAGAAATCGTTTTCATTTTCATGCCATTTTTATGATGGATTATCACATTTTGATTAGGATAGAAATAAATTAAAATCATTTTCTATCCACAGAAAAATTAATGTGACTTTTATAGAGCACAAATTTAATAGAATAAGGAATCAAATGAACACTCGGGTCATAAAAGTGCCTGAAGTGGAATAAACACCCATGTAAAATGTTATGTAATATCTTAACTTCTCTCCTTTATGTTCTCTCCCTCAGCCGTTTCTCTCCTCTTTGCGTAAGCTGCAATGAGCCGATTGTTCCCGACCCTGGAAGTGAAGAGACAGTCAGGGTCGTTGCCTTAGAGAAGAACTTTCACCTGAAGTGCTACCGCTGTGAGGTGTGAAGTATATCTTTACCTGTTTGTTCCTGCCACAAATTAGAAGAATAAAAATTCAAATAAAAAATGTTATCTCCCTTTCATTGCAGGATTGTTCTCGTTCGCTTTCCATAGAGGCAGATGCTGATGGCTGCTATCCACTAGATGGCAGGATTCTGTGCATGAAGTGCCACACCCAACGTGCCAAGCAAGCCTAACATTGATTGGTGGAACTTGCCACAAACCTAAACCAAATTTAAAAACACATAATTGGCTCCGAGTTGAAAATGTACTTGCCGTATGTGTTTGTGAGGGTTGTACTTCTCTCTTCTGTATCACATTCTCATTTGTCTCATGTTTGCTCGATGACAGTTTCGCCTTTCCTCGACAAAGCTCTGCTGCTTTTTCTGAACGGCCTTATTCAGAGCTCGGTTAATAGCTTGCCCTCTTTGCCCTGGCTGTTTTCTGATAGGGCTTGATGTGTGCGAGCACAATGTTAGTGCCTCCATGTTGAATGTTACATGCGACACAGTTTTTACCCCTAGATTGATATGTAAAGTGATATAAAAGTGATTTTTAGGACTACTTTTTTTGGCTTGAATTTTTACTGTAGTGGCTGACTCGGTGCAGAGGTAATGTACTGCACTGCCGTCTCAGTTCAGCGAGCTGTACCACTCCCAGCATGCCTTTTTAAAAAAAACTCAGAACATCCATAAATTGTACCACAGCAATTGAGGCGAGATGTAACGTCAGTATATCCACAGCCATCCATGCACTTTCAAAAAGGCTTTCCGAAACGTACCTTGTGGTTGATGAGAAGGGCTCTGTGCAGTCGCGACAAACCTAAAATAAGCAAAAACAAAGGCGAAAGAACAACGCAGTTTATGTATTTGTCCTGCATGCTTCGTTTATAGAACTGTTAACTTGTAAATGAACAAATATTTTAAATAGCACATTTGTTTTTGTACTAAAATGTATTGAGCAAAATATGTGATGATACAGTAAGATTGCATTGCATTGCTTATCACAGCCAGTATCAGTTCAGTTGGTTTTTATTCCACGTATTGCCGAGAGGTATTTAGCAATTGCACAATTGTAGGTCGATTTGATCATTAAAAAGTATTTCCAAAGAAAAGCACATCAGTCACTGAGCCTAGTAAGAAGTCTGTGACATTGTAGGTCTGGGTTATAGATCGTATTATCTGCACAGAAGCTTCGGAATATACTTTACTAGCCTTTTTGTTAGATATAGCAAAATTCAACATCACATAACTGCACAGTTCATTTTATCAGTGTTTCTGTAGAAAAACTAACTTGTTTCTGAAATGTTTTATTTTTAACAGTCAGCACTCCCTGTGATTACTGCGCAGAATTCCAGCTTTCCGACGTTTTGCATTTTAGTTCATTCGTTTAGTTTTGTTGGATTTTTCATAGCAACTACTGTCTCACTAACACCACTTACTTTGGCTTTAAGGTAGCACTGATATTGTTTTGAGACTTACATCTGTATTTGCATACAGTAGCTCAGAAACGTTTTATTTATCTTTGCACCTCAGTGTTGTGTTTTCCTTCCAGGCATTGTCTCTTGACTAACCAAGAAATTCTCGTATTTGATGTATTGAATAAAACTACGGCTGCCATCATAAAAAAAAACAAAAACAAAAAAACTTACTTGACCAAATCCAATACATTATGCATGATTTGTTGTTATTACAGTGTTTTTATACATCATGTTGCCTCATTTTGATGCTGGTATCACAGTACTGCTGAATTCAGTAAGCTGTTATTGACCATTTGAACATTTGTGGTTTAGCCTCCATGTAGTTACCATTTACCAGTACTTCGTCCATCTCTCTCTATCTTTGTAAATTGAACATCTAAATTCTTCTCTTAATATGTGAATGTGTGTATGTTTACGGTCAAACGTATGCCAACCTGTTATTTTTGCTGTCATTGTTTTTCTTCCACATTTGTACTGTATTCTGAACTAATAAAAGTATCAAACTTTGCATTTTTGAGCTTCCTCTGGACCTAAAAGAGTTCCCCATTTTGGTCCATTTCATTTTCTTCTTAAAGTAATGTGCATTTCTGAAGGTCTCCGTGTGTTTACGTCTTTGTCATGTGACTGCTTCCAAACATGTTCATTCCCACGCAATGTGTGACGTGCTCTTTTGTGGTTTTGCTCCTCTCACACCCCCTCAATTCTTATCAGCTCGCCCCAGCCTCACATACCCTACTGATAGTCATGAGTGCCGACGTCCGTGTATGTAAAAATGTCACACTGAAGGTGTATATAAATGAATATTAATGATGCCACTTCCTACACTGAGGAACCTAAAAAATGTACTAGCAGTTATTTTTTCTGTTTAGTGTTCCTCAAGTTTAACTTGGGTGATTTGTTACAGTTGATGCATTTTGGAGCAGGATGTATCTATTTGCCCTAATTTTATAAAATGGTGAGATTTGAGAAATGTTTCTGGAAATGCCCCATTTGTGTATGTGTGAAAGAGAGGGGTCTTGTGGGAAGCCAAGTTATTACATGTTTATCAGTCAGTGTAAGAGTGAACAGAGTGTGATGAGGGAAGATAGTAGTTGGATGACTTGTGGTTGACGGAAGAGAGATAGAAAAAGGAACAGTGTGACGAAATAGAAAGCTTCGCTGGAAGAACATTATGTAGGAACAATCCTGACTAAACAGACATAAAAGAAGAAGAACAGGATGGATGATAACCCAGCTGTTCATCAGGTGAGGCTTTCAAGGCTTTTTTCTACTTTTCATTTATGGGCTTCTGCAAGTTTTATTCATAGGACAGTGATAGTCACAGGAAATGACTGAAAAGTAGGTGGGCTGGGATCAGGAAACGCCACAAGCCAGATTCGAACTTGGGTTACCCATGTAAGCACCACCAAGCACCTTTATCAGTGTGCTTTAGAGTTTTTGCCTAAATTTTTAAGTTCTGCTTTATGGTGTCATAAAGTTTAGATGGGTGATGTGGTGTAGGCATTATTAAGATTACCAGTTCAATGTCCTCTAGTAATCGACAAAGTGGCAGTTAACCTAAGGTTACTGCAAAGGGATGTTCATGGTGGTGTTCAATTACCCTCTATTGAATTTTTGACTCTGATTGGTTAACATTAAGCGGTAAAAACATTGCACCGTAGTCCATGGCAACACTATATCTTTAAAATATCAGGTAACTAAAATCTGCGCTACTACATATAATGTAGTTATATTTTCCGCTGTTTGGCCAAATGTGTTTGGTTTAAAAGTAAAGTTGTACTTCATATAGGCTATTGACAATGGACAAATTTACATTTTCTCCCCAAATCTCACTTAGCGAACCTATCTTGTTTGATAAGAACCCACGGCGCCATTTGCCAACTGTACTAAACGACCCGAGGAAACCTTTTTTTTATATATATATTGCTGAAATATTGTTATCGAGCTTATTACTTCGTGAACAGCGCGAGATGTCTTTTCCTAAACTTCCTGACAGCTCTAGTGTTAGCAAAGAACGAAAGAAAAACAAACTATAACGTTATAATATAATATAATATAACAATATATCAAATCAAAATTTCTTGTTCCCATGTTTATACATTTGATGACAAGTTGTGTGTTAAACAGGAAAATCAAATTTTTTCCTTAAAGCATTACTTTAACTTTTAATGAACCACTTGTGTTTCTTCATTTCCATTGTTCTTCAAGTGAACGTTCTTTGGTTTGCGGTTAGATGTTTGACTGCCAGTGTATTTTCAATCCATCATAAAGTTATGCATTCCTGCTTTTCCCAGTTGTGCTTTTAAATGGACTTTTCCATACAGCACGTCCATCTCAATAAAACATAAAGAGTGAGTGAGTCATTTGCTGACTTTATATCCCCCGCAGGAAATGGTCACAACATCAGAGGAACGGTCCCAACCAAATCCAATGGGCTGCAACAAATACCGCAGGCTCCTATTGGTTGTCTTTTCCTTCTCTCTCTTTGCAGTTGCATTAGGTTTGGGGGTGTATTCTCACCTGCAAAAGACTGCAGACCCCTGGACATCACAATGGAAATCAGGTACAAACTACTAGGAAGTACAGTAGAACTTCTGGTATAGTTTTAATAATAGTGGTCATAATTTCTTCCTCTTGTTGCAGCTGCTCCTCCTTGCCTTTCTCCTGCCTGTATAACAGCATCAGAGCATTTTTCTGGTGCCATGGATCCCTTTTCACGTCCCTGTGACTACTTCCTGTTAGCCTGTGGGACAGGTGGATCTTCCACGAGTGATCGAAGACACAGAGTCAAGGGGATATCCAATGAAGACTATGGAGAACTGGACAAAAAAAGGCAAATGAGGAAGAGAAGAGAGACAGATTTTCAAGGAAACAGTGATGGATGGCTAGTCAAATTTCCAGACCGAAAGACTGCTTTACTAAAAACTATTAAGAAAATATTAGGTTAGTGATTTTCTTTTTTTTTTACATTTTTACATTTACATTTACCAGAAACAAATGGCAGTTTAATAGTGTTTCCATATCTGCTTCTATCTCACTGAGCCTAAGCTGGTTCACTGCTCTTCTAGATGATCAGACTGGTCTGTTGGTTTTAAAGGGGTCTGGGGCACTAATTTCATGTCAGGCTGGGACAAAAAAGTTGCATTGTACTGTAAATAGCAATAAATATTTTCTTGCATATTGTGACAAACATTTGAGCAAAATGATTTATCGGACTGGATTGTAAGAAAGGGGCAGAGTTTAAGCTCAGAGGGAAATTGCAGTTGCATAAAGCGATTACTAGGGTTCAAGCACTTAAGGCATTTAAAAAATGTAAGAAAAATATATGACATATTATTTAGCAAGGCTGCACCTACGTGAATTAATGACTATAAAAGCATTTTTGGCAAATCCAGGTAATTTACCATAGAAATAGGATGTTTTTTTAACGTTTATGGCTGCTATCACCAGCTGTGGTCCGATCGCCTTAACATTTTTCATGCTTGTTTAGAATTACCTGTCACATATGCTCAGCAGGTTTCATCAAGTTTTTTCTTTAGGCTTTATAGAATTTGGGGTAAAGTTGGGTTTTCACATTTTTAGGGGAATTTCTTTTTTTTTAGTTTTTTTTTTGCATATTTTAAATGTTTAAAAACATTTTAATTGACAGCAGTGGTTCTCGTGGCAAAGTTGTCCAGAACAATTACAATAGGATTTCAGCGCTATGGGAAAAAACTGAAAAGTAAAGCCGGAACATTTTGATCGCCCCTAGGTGTTTGGGTGCAGAATAGGTCATAAACCTCTCCATGTAATCTAATGGGACGTAAGACAAACTAAATAATCAATTTACACATTTGGGGTGTCATTGTAGGTCATTTGATGCTATAAAATGGGGTGTGGTCTCATGATTGTGAGCTTGTGATTGGTTCTTGCGGAGTTTGATTGGGACTTTAATTTTGCGGCTCTGCCTCACGATTTCTGGCTCCAAATAAATCTCTACAGACTTTGGCTCATTTTCGCAAGATGAAAGCAGCCATGCTGAAAATGTATTGTCTTCACTTTTCTATCTTTTTTCACAGGCTATGGCCTAAACCCCTAATAAAAAAAGAAACGTGCATGGATGCATCTTCACAATAAGTTCAATAAGATGCATTTAAAAAATATACAGAATGAATGTCTCAAACCAATTAAAACCAGCAAGCCGTCTTTGGCTGGTCTTCTATCTAAGTTATCTAATGGCTAATCTCAGAAATGATTTATGATGACTAATTGTATAAAATAATGTTGAATAGTCTTTGACATTCAGTCTGTGTGATCCCTGTGTGATCAGATGCTCCTGAGAAGGGTGTTTCCATGACTGCAGCAGAACAGAAAGCAAAGAAATACTTCAAGACATGCATGGATGCCGAATCCCCAGAGAAAGAGGGTTCAAGACCCTTCCTCACACTAATCCAGCAGGTACACGCACTTGTTAGGATACAGGAAGCTAAAAGCCCCTGCACTGCTTCGTGCATTTTGCTCCAATGTCATTTCTGTGTGTGTTTGTGTAGTTAGGTGGTTGGGCAGCATCAAGCGGATGGAATCAGACAGATTTTAACACCACGCTGGCCCTGCTGATGAGCCAGTACTCAACATTTCCTTTCTTCAGTGTGTATGTAGGGTCAGACCCTGGTCAAGAGCAAATGGCTTCTGATCAATACTACATACAGGTGATTACTAATGAAGGTAGAATATAAGCAGTTGGTAGCTGGATTAGTAGGATTTACAGTTTTCACAATATTTAAGTGAACGGCAGTCTGTGTGGGTTAGACTGTGGATCATTTATCAGTGCTTTGGCACAAATGCATTCAATGGCTACCACAATTCTGTGTACCAAATTTGCATGTGTACATACATTTATTAAAACTGAGAACTGTGTGAAGACTTGGCCTAAGCATTGAGAAAATGGGTCCTAGTAATTGTATGCTGTAATTATATCCTGCACTCGCTATGTTGAATAAAATGTCCATGTACATTTCCATAGATCGATCAGCCTGATTTTCAATTCCCTATTGACTGGAATAACATGACACAGAAATCCAAAGCAAAGACTCAGGTAGGCGTTTTCTGTTTGACTTAGCATAACACACACCCTCGTAATGCATCATTTATAAATGGCTCTTTATTATTTTGTTAACTTCTCTTTTGTTGTCTCTGTTTTTCTTTCTCAGTATTTGCGTCCATTCTACATGTCATGTGGTAAGTACTTGAATCTGCTGGGCGTTCCCCAAATTGAAACCACTCAGCACTGCGGTCTTTACATATCTCTATCCACAACTCTGGCTCTGGCCACGGTCCCTCTCCAGTACCGCCTCAGTCAGAAGTTACTCTACTACAGAATTACCATCCAAGAGCTACAGGTGTGTGTGGAAATCGGATTCCCTCTGTGACATACAGTACTGCGCAAAAACAAAATGCTGTAAACAAAGAATGCTTTCAAAAGTGTTAAACATTTAATGGAGTTAAACACAAAATGGAGTGAATGAACAAAAGAGAAATCTAAAGCAAACGAATATTTGGTGAGACCACCCTTTGCCTTCAAACCAGCAGCAATTCTTCTAGGTACACTTGCACACAATTTTTGAAGGAACTCGGCTGGTAGGTTGTTCCAAACATCTTGGAGAACTAACCACAGATCTTCTGTGGATGTAGGCTTTCTCACATCCTTCTGTCTCTTCATGTAATCCCAGACACACTCGATGATGTTGAGTTCAGGGCTCTGTGGGGGCCATGCCATCACTTCCAGTACTTCTTCTTTACGCTGAAGAAAGTTCTTAAATGACTCTGTCTGTATGTTTGGGGTCGTTGTCCTGCTGCAGAATAAATTTGGGGCCAATCATATGCCTCCCTGATGGTATTGCATGGTGGATAAGTATCTGCCTGTATTTCTCAGCATTGAGAACACCATTAATTTTGACCAAATCTCCACCTCCGTTTGCAGAAATGCAGCCTTAAACGTTTAAGTAACCTCCAACATGCTTCACTGTTGCCTGCAGACACTCATTATTGTACTGCTCTCCAGCCCTTCGGCGAACAAACTGCCTTCTGCTACAGCCAAATATTTACAATTTTGACTCATCAGTCTAGAGCACCTGTGTCTACGATCCTCAACACTGCCCGTTTCTCTGTGTTTCTTCAAAAGGGCTTGAACAGCACATCTTGAATCCCCAGTCTGCTTTGAAATCTTTGTCTGGGAGAGACCTTGTTGATGCAATATAAGGTATACGCAATATATACCTTGTGTCTTGTTGCTGTGCTCAATCTTGCCATGACATGAAACTGTCTTTCACAACCTCACCTCGGTAGCAGAGTTTGGCTGTTCCTCACCCAGGTTTAAGCCTCCTAGACTGCTGTTTCTGTTTCAGTTCATAACTGGGTTTCAACCTACATGTGACATTGATGATCATTAGCACCAGTTTGGTTTAATTGGTTGATCATATGCCTGACTATAATCCTACAAAATCCCTGATTTTGTGCAAGTGTGCCTATAACAATTGATGCTGGTTTGAAGGCAAAGGGTAGAAACACCAAATATTGACTTGATTTCAATTTTTCTTTTGTTTGCTCACTTTGCATTTTGTAAATTGACAAAAATAAATGATCATTATTTATATTTCTGAAAGCATTCTTTGTTTACAGCATTTGTTTACAGACCTGCCTAAAACGTTTGCTAAAAAAATAAGATTGTCCACAATAAAGAAAACATTTAAAACGTGCCACATGCTACACGAATGTAGATGATTTTGGAAAAAACGTTTATCTCGACAACCTTCAGTTTAAATATGTAGTATCAAGTAAAAAGTATTTTCCTTGTTTTCGTATTTTATTTCCATATTTTTTCAAAAATGTGTTTAAAATGTATTCAAGTTAAATAATTTTTGTACAATATCTATCATAAATTATTTGCTTATAAATATATTAATTAATTAGAAAAAATAGACATTTTGCAGTAGCATCATATGATCATCATAAAAGATCATGTAATATTTTAAAATGTTATAGTCATATAACATTGACCTTCAAACTGTCTTCTCTTTCATACTTTTGGCTGTTTTATGTTTTTCTACAAATCTTTGCATAATGGCAGAGTAAATGTAGTATTATTCAAATACTATTATAATATTTATTATTATATTTACACTTTACTTTTTATAACTAGTGGCCATTTTAATTTTAGGTTACAGTTTAATATTTTTGTATGTGCCTCATTTTAAATTTCATTTTCATTTTATCATTTTTAAATTTAAAATGTTAAAATGTTAAAATTCATTTTTTAATTTTAGCTTTAGTTAACAATAAAACGCTTGAACAAATGATTTTACTGGTTACATAACATGACTTGGATTTATCTTGCCAGACTTTTTTAAATAAGCAGTGAAGTTTTGATAAAGTATTTTTCAACAATTCCATTGGTTTAATGAGACTTTTTGTCATTGTTATGATAATAGCACAGTTAAAACCTGGACATTTTGGACATTATTCCACATAAATGTATGAATGTATTTATTAATTCATTCATTAAAAAAATCTTATTTTTTATTAATCCATAAATTCATAAAAACATGCACAGCATAAAATACATTATTTTGTGAATAATTTGCATTTTTGATATAATTTTAATACAGTAATAGATCTGCACAAAAAAATATTGTCATGTTATTAACCAAATAATATACAGTACCTATGATGTACAGTACCTGACAGTACCTATGTGATAATATTTTTTTTTCTGTCCTGCACAGATTCTGGCTCCAGCCATTGATTGGCTTGCTTGCCTACAAGCCACATTTCAGCCTCTTCCTATAAACCAATCAGATCTTGTTTTAGTCCACAATCTCCCGTATATTATCCACATGTCCAAGACAATCAGTAAATGGCAAGTCGAGCACGAGACGATGGGCACGTAAGTCACTTTTTAGTCATATTTTCTTGGAAAAAAAAATTATAGACCTTGATTATTAACACAAATGTTTGTGCTTATGTGTAAATATCTACAGCGGTTCACTTCATACATACATGATCTTTAGCCTTCTGCACACACTCATTCCCGCGCTGGACTCGAGGTTCTTCCAAACTATGAGAAACTTTTCCATCGCGACTGGAGACACACAGAAGGTAGGTCAGCATTGAAGGAAATACCCACAATGCCTGTTTGTGTGAAGTGATGCAGTGCAGTTTGTGTTATCTTTTATATCACTTATACAGTCTTTTGTTTTTAGGAGATCCCACGCTGGCTGCAATGCGTTCAGCAGACGGAGCGAGGGTTTGACATTCTTATCAGTCATGCAATTAGAGAAAAACATGCACAGAAAGAGGTACATTTTGATTGGATGTCATGGGGAAATAAAAGACTATGCATGAACATGAATTTAATAAAGCAATGATACATTAAATTTGACAAGTGTTTTTCTGTATCTGCCAGGCTGAAGAGTTGATTCAGGATGTTTATTCGTCCCTCGAGAAAAAACTAACAGATTTGATCTGGAGGGACAACAGATCATCAGTATTTATTTTGCATAAGGTATGTTGTGAATGATATACAATAACGTATCCTACTGAAACTGTGTCTGGATTTTTTGTGTAGATCTTTTGTATATTTTTCAGATAAAAGCTCTTAATCCAAGACTTTCCACCAAAACAAATACGCTCAGTCATGCAGACCTCAACCATCTCTATGCAGAGGTAAATTAATGAATTGGAATTCTTTTAGAAACACATTCATTCATGAATTCCTTCCTTCATTGGCTGTTTTTTTCTCTCTCTCTGCACTAGGTGGTTTTGGGTGAGGATTTTTTCTCCAACTACCTGCAGATGCTGGTGCTGGAGCAGAAGAGAAGGAGCAGACTGCTCTCACACGGCACACAGACTGATGGGTTAGTGCTCTCATATTTGCACTGACATTTAGAATAATGTTTTATCAGTGTCTTTAGATTTATTATAGTTTATTTTAAATGTGTTTAAATTATTGAATTGTTTTACATAAAACATATATTCATAAGATCCCCTCTCATAATATAAAGAGCTTTGAGTGCTTAGAAAAGTTCTATATACTGTAAATGTAAAATGTAATAAGAGCAATTATTATAAAGTGAATAATTTTTAACTAAATCACCCATTAACTGACACTGACACATTCACATTTTTGTCTCACATTTAATTTGTTCAAATTTTTTAGTAACGGGATTAGTGACAGATATTTTCTTCCAAATTGTGATGCACATGGGAGTGAAAGTAGATTATTGAAAATAAAAAAACATATAGAGAATTGTGGAAGATCCGAATGTGAGCTTAATGGTTTAGTTTAGCCAAAAATGAAAATTCATCAGTGACATCAGTGACTCAACTTAAGTTTTGCGACACTAGTAGAATACTTCTTTTGCACAATAAATACAAAAATAACATAATATAACTCCATTACCATTCTTCTCCTGTGACTTACGTCTTCCAACATTTTAGAGAACATCACAACGTAAGTGTACGCTTTCCACTAGACGCAAACAGCAGCAGATTACGCACATGTGCATGCGTTCACCTGGATGTAAACAAGGCTGATAACGTCAAATTGTTGGCATCCTTCTGTCTTCGAGAGACAATGGTTTAGAATCTGCATCCAGTCTATGGTTTGGTTGTAGACTCTGCTATGACTGTAGAGTCCAATACGGGAGCGACAGCACTGCTGGCACTTGCTGCAGGTGTAAGCAGTTTTGGCCCCATACAGAACGTCCTTTGGAATGTGACCGTCATCCATCCTGCACAGGTGGCCAAGCCAGCGCAATCGCCTCTGTGTGAGGATGGTGAACATACTTGGCATATCTGCCTGAGACAGAATGGCTCTGTTTGTGATATGATCCTGCCAGGTGATGCTCAGGAGTTGTCTGAGGCAGCGCATATGAAAGGCATTCAGTCTTTGCTCTTGGCGAGAATATAAAGTTCAAGCTTCACTACCATAGAGGAGGGTGCTCAGGACGCATGATTGGTACACCTTCAATTTTGTTTTGAGTGTCAGCAAAGTGTTGTCTCAAACCCTCTTTTCTAGCCAAGCCATAGTGATTGCTGCTTTGCCTATCCTTATATTGAGCTCTTATATTGAGTATCCAGGGATAGGTTGCTGCAGATGGTGGAGCCAAGGTAGGTAAAACTTTCCACTACCTCCAGGGTGTGGTCGCTGATACTGATTGCAGGAGTGATGCTGACATCTTGAGCCAATATGTTGGTTTTCTTGAGGCTGATGGCAAGGCCAAACTCTGTGCATGCATCTGCAAAGCAAGTGATGAGTCGCTGGAGGGCACCCTCCGTGTGTGCAGCAAGAGCAGCGTCATCTGCAAACAGCATCTCCCGTATGAGTACCCTGCGGACCTTAGTCTTTGCTCTGAGGCGGGTGAAGTTGAAGAGGTTCTCATCACTCCTAGTGTGGAGGAAGATCCCGTCTTCAGAGTTGCAGGAGGCATAGTGCAGGAGCAGGGAGAAGAACGTGCAGAAGAGCGTCGGCGCCAGGACACACCCTTGCTTCACACCTGATTGGGAAGGGGTCTGAGGATGACTCGCCATACTGGACTGTACCCACCATGTTCTCATGAAAGGATGTAATCAGGAGCTTGGGGGGGCATCCAATTCTGTGTTGGAGAGTGAAAAGGCCAGTCCGATTGACCATGTCGAATGGTATTTCTGATGGCTGTGTCAGTAACAATGTTCTCTCTTGAGTACAGTTCCTGGTAGTGCTCAGCCCATCTCTCCATCTGCTTGCTACGATCTGTGATGATCTCGCTGGAAGTGGATTTTAGGGTTCATAATAGAAAGCATCTTTATCCTCAGCTGTAGAGCATAGTGTGGGGGCGTAGATGCTAAAAATATGCAAGGGTCCCGATGAGGTTGTAAGACGGCGGGAGAAGATACGCTCAGTCCACTGAGAAGGAGGTTCTACTGATGGCAAGAGAAAATTTCGCACTGCAAAGCCGACCCCATAAAGTCAGCGCTTGTCTTGCTTCAATCCTTGACAGAAGAAGGTGTAATCTCTCTCCTTCAGACTTCCACTGGATGGAAGACGTGTCTCTTGAAGGGCGGCAACATCAGTGTTGAGCCTTAATAGCTCGTGGTTGATGATAGCAGTTTTTCTAACGTCGTCAACTTGCTGAAGGTCGTCACAGAAGCTAGGGCACAATGTTCTGACGTTCCAAGTTGCCAGCCGCAGAGCTGGTGTTTTTTGTTTATTTCCTGGTGCTGGGTTTTTACAACCTGCCTATCGATTTTGTCTAAGCTCCATTCACCCAATGAAGCAAGCAGGTTGTGGCGGGGTAGTACCTAACTGCCCGGGGGCTGCCCAAGATAAGGCGACACGGTTCCTCCCACCGTCGGGAGCAACCCCTAGCGCCTGGCTCGACACCAAATGAGCCATGACTTAACACTGGTAGACTGCTGCTCCCTGTGTTGTTTGAGTGAGTGAGTGACCTCTCCAGGTGCAGGCCTGGGCTAATGATATGGAGATCCTGGGTTGCCCAGATGTCAAGACCCCCCCCCTCTCGGCTTTGCTGGCAAAGTCTGACAGAAAGGCGAGCCAATACAGTCAGTGTCAGCTCGGCTGCAGGAGTTTCCGGACGGTGACGTATTCCTTCACCATCTGCCTAAGGGCTCCACTCCTGATTTTCTGTTGGGGTTTACTCTCTTAGCCTTTGCATCCCCTGGAGCTAACCACAAGGCAGTGGCTCACGAGGGTTTCTGTACTAAACTTGAGTTTTCCTTCTCTGTAGTGGTATGATGGTACATCCCTTGGGTCGCTCTTTGTCTGGAACCTCCCCCTCGACCTTACCGCCATGGGTGGCCCTACCTGGAGCTAAAGCTCCAGATGGCATTGCTCTCAGGTTTATCGGAACATGCAAGGCTCTCCACCACGACAAGGTGGCAACCCAAGGAGAGCACTAGACACAAACAGCCGCAGATTTCGCACATGCGCGTGCGTTCACCTGGATGTAAACTAGGCTGATAACGTCAAATACGTTATAAATAAGCTAGCAATATAGTTTCTCTGTGGCTTTATCATTATGGTTGTGGTGCAAACTCTGCTATTCATTGATATTAAAATAATTTTTCAACTATATCTTTATTGTTATCTTTATAGTTACCATGCTTGGTGTGAACGGGCCTCAAGTCACTGTCATCAGTTTTACGTCTCTGTTTTCCCTCACCTCTAGTTTGTCTATCACTCCATCCATCTCTGGAAATGACATCATCATCCCTGTTGGAATGTTTGTGTCACCCTTCTTCCATTACTCATATCCCAGGTATCACGTGACATCATACAGCACACAGCAGAATATTAATTCAGAAGAAGTAGTAAAATAGTGGTGTTTTATAACTTATGTTAGTATATCCACTGTTGGGTGATTAACAGCAAAATTTTCATTTTGGGGTGGAGTATCCCTTAAAAATGGATTATGATATGGATTGCGTTATATATATAATGTTTACATCAATATTCTTTAGGGCCCTGAATTATGCCACCCTGGGATCTCTGATGGCTAAAGATCTTCTTCACCTTCTGCTCCCTGACAGTAAGTCAGTAAGGACCTCAGTCTGTATCTGCATGTGTGAGTGTTTGAGTCTTTTTAATGACCTTCTATGTTTTTCATCACTAGTCCACACACGGGCCAACAATCCAGAGTCAGTGAGCATGTGCATATGGTCTCATTATTTGAGTGTGACAAAGGATCCAGGATGGATCGGCACGTTTTCTCTCCCCCCCACTAAACAGCAGGAGGTTTGGGTGCAGTACTCTGCTCTACAAGTGGCACTGGATGTAAGATGATTTACTTCGGTACAGGGGCTTTTAATCTTTTATGCTATGGGCCCCCAAATATGATTAACCCCTGGAAATCTAAGATGCAGATCAGTTTGTTTTTTGTTTATTGGAACATATTCAAAGAATATTTAGCATTAAATGATTGACTCACCTCTGCAGTGAATGGGTGCCGTCAGAATGAGAGAAACATCAGCATAATTCACAAGTAATCCACATAAATCCAGTCAACCAATTAACACTTTTTTTCACTTCAAACCAGCTAAAATAATCAATAATAGTGCTTCATACAGTAAAAAAAGTTGTCTTGTCTGAATAAGGAGACAAATGTGCACAGCTCAAGCACTATTTACAAGTGCTTACGAAATTACGAAACCAGTTCAGACAAGTTCTAAACAAATATGTTGGGGGATTTAGATGAGATAGCACAACAAGTGGTGGACCTTTTCACTGGAAAAAGCAATTATCAGCTGTTAGTTGAGCTGTTTTTATAATTTCTTTTCTTTTTTTTAAAAACCCTTCCCCCCCTTTGCATTTTTAACCCCCAAACATTCCCCTTGCGATCCCTTGGGGGTCCCTGGACAGTTTAAAAACCTGTGCTCTAATCAACAACAATGTTTTGTTCCTTGTTAGTGATGAACCTAACATTTTTCAACTTTTTTTTATTTTATTGGAGAAATATATACTGTTGTTTCATATTTGTTTCTTTACAGGCTTATAAGATGAGCTTCACAAGGCATCCAGAAGACTCTTCTCTGTCAGGCCTTTCTTACATTCACCTGTTCCTTTCCTCCTTTACTAAGGTACAGAGAACACGTTCATGAGAAATGCATAAGCACTCAAGCCCGCGTGCTAATAAAAATCTTTTGATGATGTTTGATAAATGATATTTTACAGGTAACGTGTGACGCTGACTCTTACCGTGAGTTCATGCCCTTCGAACCTTCCTTCCTGGTGACAGTCCTTTGTTCAAACTCGCGCTTCTGCCCCAAACCACTGACCTGTGTGAATAAATCTCAGAGTTATCCTCGTGAGATGTGTCAGAGTCGAACGCTGCGCTGAATCTGAGAGGAACTCAGAGGAACCACTGAGACCTGTTGGAGCTAATTTGGGACTTTCAAACAATTGGAGCTGCTCACTGTTTAGAGAGAAAAAAAAGAGATCATAAACCTTCTTATATTTACTTGTTAGTAATGGGTTTAGAAATGTCACATATAGGGCACATACATTTAAGCAATATCATCACATATTATCACATAACTCATAATGTACAGTAATGATGAACAGTTAAAACCTGCCTGATAGATATGATCTCTCACAGCACTTTGAAAAGTTTTTACTATAGTATTCATACAAAATAAAATTTAAAAATAGAAAAGTAATTGTTTTTACTACAATTAGCTTAGTTTGTTTACCAATTTGCACTGGTTTAGAGGTGGTTACTATAAATACCACAGTTAAACTGGTTACTAAACAATATTTATGGTAAGCTCTACCAAGGTGGGAGAGCAGTTTACAGAGTTAAAGTGATTCCTGTTGTTATTCATTAATGATAGATATCTGTGCTCTTATTCTCTCTATTGTAAATATAGTTTGAGGTCTGAATATATCACAAATGTCGCTCTTTTATTTGAAATGTATTATATTTGGATGAAGCATAAAATAAAAGTATTTTTTTTTTTGCATTGGTGCTTTTTGGTCTATAGTCAAGGAATTTCAGTTCAATTCAAGAAAATATATCTTTAAAAATTACATAGAAATGCTAAATACATAGATCTAGTAAATAAATAATTTGACTCAGGAAACACCTAATCATTTAGAAACGTCTTTCTTATTAATTATTATTTAAAAACGAAAATGGTCAAATTCAGGTATTTTTGTGTTTATAAATTGTTATTGTTTTCATTAACATTTAATGTATTCCGAAACTAAAATCGATCTACACTGTAAACAATAACGATTCAATTTACAGCAGGGGAAAAAAAACATATACCGTGAATAAAGTATTTTAGAAAATACCCTGTTGTCGTCATCAGGAAGCGCCATTTTGAACAAACATGTTGTTATGACGCACAATTTGACGCGTCGTCGTTCTGGGTCAACATGGCTGCACACGCTGGAGACAAGCGTGGTCTGGAGCATTTAGATGAATATGACCCGAAACCGGCAAAACAGCGAAAAAGTTTGCACGAACAGATGACGGAAAAGCGTCTTGTTGTTGTTTTAGAAGGAGCGACGCTCGAAACCGTGAAGGTAAAGGACACCGAAGCTCTTTTGTATTAGAAACGGAATCATTTGTTATTCATAAGCAATAATATTTCTCCTAATCGCGTGTCTCATGATTTTTTTAATGTAAGCATATCTTCTATGCAGGTTGGAAAGACATTTGAGTTGCTGAACTGTGATCAACATAAGAGTATGATCATAAAAAGTGGAAGAGACCCTGGGAAGATTCGCCCTGATATCACACATCAGGTAAAGCTCCTCAACCTTTAACGTTAACATTTAACTTTATCGGAGTTACATTTAGCGTTAATGAGAAATTATTGAACAGGTGCACTATGGTTTTAGTTAAGTTATAGATTATTTCACATAGGTCACTGAGAATAAAATGAAGACAAGTCATCTTCAAAAGATTGTGTCAATTAAAACGATTTTAGTTAAAAACCGAATGATTTATGTTTGTCCCTTAAACACTACGGTTCAAAAATCTGGGGTCAGTAAGATAGTTAATGGTTTTTAAAGATGTTTCTTCTGCTCATCAAGGCTGCATTTATTAGACTAAAAATCCAGAAAATATTGCGAAATATTATTTCAATTTTAAATGACTGTATTCTGTGTAAATATATGCTGTGTAAATATATAATATACAGTCTTCAGTGTCACATGATCCTTTCAGAAATCATTCTTATATGCTGATTTATTACTAGAATTGGTAATGTTGGAAACATTTGTGCAGCCAAATATGTTGTAATATATGTAAATTTTTACCAAACATAAAACATTTCTAAAATGTAAATCTATGCTGACTTTTTTGTTCATTTAATAGATCCTTGGATCTAAACATATTAATTTCTTTCAAAGAAGAAAGAATGAAATGAAAATGAAATGACGTGACAAGTGTCATGTGCCAGGTATGGTTTCCCATACTAGGAATTTGTGCTCTGTATTTAACCCATCCAAGTGCACACACACAGCAGTGAGAA
>JAUMHI010000058.1:7807571-7825231 GCA_032359435.1 Enteromius unitaeniatus | reverse complement strand
ACATTTTAAAATATATTCACACAGAAAACAGTTATTTTAAATTGAAATAATATTTCACAATATTACAGTTTTTTTCTAATAAATGCAGCCTTGATGAGCATGAAGAACTTCTCTTACTGACCCCAGATTTTTGAACGGTGGTGTATGTCCTGGCTCTGAATGTCCTGTCGGTTTTCTCACAGTGCCTGTTGATGTTACTGGACAGTCCTTTAAACAGAGCTGGACTGCTGCAAGTGTACATTCACACTGAGAAGAATGTTCTGATCGAGATCAACCCACAAACAAGAATTCCTCGCACTTTTGCACGATTTTGTGGACTAATGGGTAAATCCACTAGATTTGCGTGTTTACTGTAATCAAGTCAATTTTGTAAACACTCAATTTTGACAGTTAAGCGGTGCAAAAAAACAGTAAGTTTATCTTGCTCCTATTTGTCTTCCTACAGTCCAGCTACTGCACAAACTGAGTGTGAGAGCAGCAGATGGTCCTCAGCGTTTGTTGAGGCTGATTAAAAACCCAGTGTCGGACCACCTACCACCTGGATGCCCCCGATACTCAACATCATTCAAAGCAGGAGATGCTGTTTGTCCCAGAACAGTTGTCCCTAAAGATGGACCTGCCGCTATTATTATTGGAGCGTTTGCACATGGAACAGTGAGTCTGTTAATACTTCTCCTCAACAGCTACATTGAAGTATATTCTCAGTGCATAGATATAATTTCATTAATGTGAATTGTGTCGTTGCTTTTGCAGTAAATCACTGGTCTGTTTCTCCATCCTCTCGTAGGTGAATGTGGACTATACAGAGAAGACGTTGTCCATCAGTAACTATCCTCTGTCTGCAGCCCTGACCTGTGCCAAGATGTGTTCAGCGTTCGAAGAGGTTTGGGGAGTGTTATGACGAAACCAAACTGTTATGAACTGTCAGGAACAGACCTGTGTTGTGTGTATGTATACAGTCCATTCCCTGGAGCACAAAAAATTGTGTTATATGACGGCACAACAGAGGAGGATATTGCTTGTATTATAACACCGTTTTAACACCCAAACCGTGATACCCTTTAAAGTGTGGGGTATCAGACTTCAGTTTCATTTTGTATAAATGTATGCATTTAATAATAAACGCAGAGATTTACATATGTGAAACACTTTTCCTTTTTTCCCCCTCCTTTAAGTAAACAGTAGCGTGCAACAGCGGGTCAGTTTTTGTACAATGGTCTTGTACTGTAGCTTTAATCTTGTATGAATTTAGACAGCTTCAAACAGTCTTCTGTGTTTGGGCTCTGGACCCTTTAGCTTCCTTGACCATTAAATGTAGATGTTTTCTCCCTAGGCTTTATTTTGGACCGGCTGAGTTTTTCTTGACACTTGACACTTTTCCTACAGGTCTCAGGCTCTATTGTTTCTTGCAGCGTTCATTTGAACATTCAGTTCCTGCTGCAAGTTTTGGCAAGTTGGGATGAATTTGTAAAAATCCATGTTCCAAATCCAAGATATACCCCTGGCTTAAGCCTAATCCTAGATTTAAATGTAAATCTCAACTGTTTTAAATGAAAGGAACTTGCACTGACCGATCTTAAAAAACATGTCTGTGCCTTTGTTTTGTCTTAAGATGCACACCAATAAACCTTTTTTTAAAAGGCATGTTTATAAAAATGACTTAAATGTCCTAATTGAACTAAGGCCTAATTTTTTTGGGTTTAGGCTAAGCTCTTTTTGTGAAACCGGGCCTAAGTGTTCTGCTCGGTTGATTTCCCAAAAACACTGTTAGTTAACTATGGCTATACATTTCATTGATATTTATTGGTAACGACTTGTGCTTTTGGGAAACACACCCCTGGCTATTTAAGACAATAACGGCTGAATAGACTGAATAGCAGTACCTTTCCTAAAGGTGAAAATATTTGCCCTATTCGCCTTTCACACACTCTCTAAACAAGAGTATTCCCACTATAAAACTTTCTCATTGGATCTTAGAAAATCTCACAGAAGACTTATTCTGATTAAAATCAAAGAAGTTGTCACTGAAAGGTGGAGTTTACACAGTGCCGGCCCGAAGGGTTGTGGGGCCCTAGGCGAGATGAAAAAATTGGGCCCGCTGGTGTAAAAACAGTGAGAGGAAAGCACAAAAAAGACAATTTTAAGATATATATGCTGCAGCACAAAACATCAAAACTTTAAAAACAGTTGTAGATATACAACTTATAAAACATATCAAGCTTAATATTCGTATTTGTACTTCATATACTACTTTAATGAGCTGTCATTAGTCCTGTCCCGCCTGCACTGCAACCCAGTTATGATGGGGCTTAACTACCTCACATCAAATAAATGTCACTCCCTGATATTTTAGTGATGTAAATGTCATAATCCATTAAAACATTTATTAACGATTATTATCATGTTTTTACCATGGTTTACCTATAGTAATCATGTTTTGTGATAGTATAATCATGGTTAATTTTTGTAAGGAATATTTTCATATTTTATATATTTTACGGCTTTTTCTTGTGAAAATGATTAGGCTATAGGCTAACACACCACATGATGTGCATTTTAAGGCACTTCAGTGGATATTTAATGTTACCTATTTTTTGTCAATGTTAAAATTCTTTTTAATAGATCAATAAAAAGTGTGACAGACTTTTACTGTAGTCTTTATCGTAGTTTACTGTAGTCTATAATTTAATTTTTTCAGCTATTTGTCATGTATGAATTATACAGAGCTATTCTTTTAATGAAATATGGTGGGGTGTTTTTCTTACCGTAGTTGTGAATTGTATCGTGTTAAATGTTCATTGCGAGCGCGTTCTTTTTCTTAATGGAGAAAGATTTAATATTTCCATGAATCCTTTTTAAAGGTGTGATCTTAAATCTATATATACAGTAACTTAAAAGTCACGGAAATGTTTATTACTTATTCCATAGTTCTTACATTTTTGTGTACTAACAGATTGACTAAATAGTGATTTGTGAGAGAATTTTAATTTAAGTTTAACCTGATTTACTCAGTAACGAACTCATCTGAATTTGATATAAATAAAAAAAAAATACGTGAGAGAAGTGAGACACTTTTATGTAAACAAAATACAAAACTGCTTTTATTGGCCGGAGAATGTATATTTACATGATGTGGAAAGTACATTTTGAGAAAGCAAAAGGTCTTTTAGGAGCCCTGTTCCCCCTCTTGTGTTTCGGTGAGCTGAGAGCAGCTGCTGGCGTTCATCGTGTCCTCCGGAGTCCGAGTCTCATCCATGTCTTCCGCGGATTCGTCGCTCATTTCTGGATCGTCGCAGTCTTTAGATTCGTCTAGAGCGGATTTCTCCGTGTCTACGGGGTCCAGATAGTGACAAACCGCGCTCTTCCTGCCGAACGCCTCTTCCTCGTGGAGAGCCAGCAGCTCTATCCGGTCGGAGACGGGCTCGTCCTCCTTCCTCTCCGACAGGAACGTCCGCTGAAGCATTAGCTTCTTCATCGTGTGACACTTGTATTTGAGAGCTGGATCAGAGCCTGCTGCCTCTTCAAATATCACACAGGTTCCGATGGCATCCTCGTATTCCCCGGCGAACAGGTATCGACCCACCTGCATCATGGGCTGCTCGCTGTCAATGTCCACGATCTTACACGAGCCCTGCCGACTGGAGATCAACTCCGAGCTGATCATCCCAGACAGCTCCGCCACAACCAGCTGCTCCTCTTCCTCCCATTCATCCTCCATGGCTGTGGCTGAGGAAGTAGTTGCACTCATTTAACTCTTCGAAATCTCATGCTACTCATGAGCTTAAGCGCTCCGAGACCTTTAAGTGTCGATTGCTGTCGCAGAACGTGTGCGACGGAAGTAGTAAACGGAGGTCCGATTCATTTATGGGAATCGGTTCTTTTGAACAATTCTCTGTAAGGAACCTTTAAAACAAGATTCAGAAGTTTATCTATCTATCTATTTTTCTATCTCTTATGTCATTAAAAACATAAATAATTTGTATTTACATTAGTTACTTTAATTTTACTTTGTACATTTAACGCTAAATCTTCTGACCGAGAGGACCAGTATTTTACTTAATACATCTACTTATACTATTAACAAGATTTCACATTCATAAGTGTAAATATAATAATAATAAAACCCCATTTTGTGTTTCCGTTGATCGTAAAATATATACTGACACTATTTGAGATTTGCGAACTTTATAATTAAGGCCTGTTTATCTGATTTACCATGTATGTTTAGGCTATTCGTATCTTAATATGTAATTTATTAATAAATAAATGGATTTAAAATAAACAATCTTCGTTTACGAACCTTCTTAAATACTTGCATATTAATTTAAACTTCGGTTCGACTATTTAAAAAAAAAAAATCAATGGTTTGGGAAAAGATCCGACTCCAAAGAATGAATAGTTCATGAATCGTTCATTCTTTCGGGCATCGATAGCAACTTCCGGAAAACCAACGTGTGCTGAAATCACATGTGCGCTAGAGCGTCGCAGCATGAGAGACATATGCACTCAAGCAACTTTCGTGAATTAAGGCTAAGATTTCTCCGTGTGTCCGTGAGAAGGTCGGGATAGGCGCGAGAGCGTGTTTTTGTTAAACAGTGAGTATCTGATGGGTTTATCTGCTGCAGTTTCTTTCGGTGTCTTTATCGGTTCACTGTAAGCTGTTGCTCCCGTAGTTTTCAGCGTGCTAGTTAATGCTGTGCAAAATACACTTTAGTGTTTGTTTTCAAAATACAGTATTGAGTTTACTGCAATAATATAAACATAACGGGTTTGTATGTTAGTGGCCTTATGAATTTAGTTGCGTTATATTAATATTATATGTTAAACGGCCCCACGCTCGGTCTTACGATCAACCAGCTACGAGTAAAAGCTGTGTTTGTCACGATTACAAGCTATACATCTCTTTTACTACAATGAACGCTTTGAATTGTATTCATATTGTATATTGTATATTGTATATCATACTGGATGAAAGCCACATGGGACATGCACACGAAGTTTCTGTTTCTGGCTTTAGAATTGTTTTTTTTTGGTCAAATATCAACTTAATAGTTGTTCACTTGTATTGTTACTTTAGAGAAACTTTGTAGGTGTCAAGCATGGGCAGGAAGTTGGACCCCACTCTCAAGGTGAAAAGAGGACCTGGACGTAAGGCCAGAAAACAGAAGGGAGCAGAAACTGAGCTGACCAAGTTTTTGGCTGATGGTAAAACACACATTCTCTCAGCAATTTGGTCTTTGGGTTATGCATTAATTATTTATGTATTTATTTTGTGTTATATATTTCAAATAGTTATAACAATTGTTCATTATTTGCAGAGGATGGGCCTAAAAAACTTTCAAGTCGAGGACGAAAACGGTAAGTTTCTTTTAAATGACTACATGCGTGTCGTACTAGTATCTCTGTAGTAATTACTTTTGATTAATTTGATACATTTTTCCCCCCACATAAATCAACAGAGCTGCAAAAAGAGCTCAAGTACCTATAGAACCCAAACAAGAGGAAAAACCCAAGAAAGGTAATCAAACATTTAAAAATGAAATTATGATGGAATTGCAATGTTTATGCACCCATGAATTTGTTCATCAATTATCTTCCTATTGCAGGATTCTCAGATGAGAATGACAAATGGCTAAAACCAGCACAGAGGAAGCGAAAGATTGAACAATCTGAGGAAGATGAGGACAGTGACAGCCAATGGGAGGAAGATGATGATGATGAGGATGAAGAGGTGGGCTTTGATAACAAGGAAATTGAGGAGGAGGATGATGATGACGATGAAGATATGGTTGATGATTATGGTGCTGATGAAGGGGATGATCAAGACAGCGATGGGGAAGAGGTATGATTTCAACCAATGAAAAACATCTGTATAGAGGAACCCTTGTCTTTTCTCGAATGCCAAAAATTACAAATATTATTTTCTCCCGGCATTGTCCCAATTAAGCTTGGAGCACAAAATACTGTATTTCACAGTTTACTGCGCTTGACTTTGTGTTTAGATGTGAGATGAAATGGAAAAGTCAGAATAGATTTAGTCACTTAACAAAATAATTATGCAACAAAGTGAGGTTATGACAACATTGTAGCATACTACAGTTTGAAATGTTATATATTCTTATACACGTTATTAAAAAAAACAATCGGCATAGTGTTCAAAGCATAGCCCTTACCTTGTTGTAATCCTACCATTACTTGCCCTGACAGCTTCTGCCAATTGAGAAAGCTGCAAGGAAACAGAAAAAACAAGCAAGCATGAAACCAGAGAGTGATGATGACGACGATGAGGACGAAGAAGAGGAGGAAAAGGATGATTTAAAGGAAGATGAGGATGAAGAGGATGCTGTACAGGCAAATATTGATGAAGTGGAAAAATTCAAACTCCCAGGTGCAGCAGACCGAGCGAAGGAGGGTGAGTTCGGCTTTTAATATGTCAGAAATTGCCAGCTTCAGAACTCTATTGAATCTAGTCGTGTATTCTAACCCTCCTTCTCAATATGTGTAGGTCTTTTACCGATGGACCTGCAGACCATCCATCAGAGGATCAAAGATAACGTGGATGTGCTGTCTCACTTCACTGAGAAGAGGGAAGAGGGCAAGGAGAGATCGGAGTACCTCTCTCTGCTGGGCGCTGACCTCTGCACCTACTACAGCTACAACGAGTTCCTCATCAGCAAACTCATGGACCTTTTCCCTCTCTCTGAGGTGTGTGTTTGTATCTGCTAAGAAAGAGTAACTTACATTGCTGAAGTATAGATGCTTCCTGTTTTAGTACCACCCATCTGCTTCTTCACAAGGTGTGTGGCTATGCTAACAGGATAGAGGAGCTGTCTGTCAAGATCTGAAAGGGTGGATGGCCACACCTCCTCCACCTTTACATGGATTGGCAGTACATCTGTATCAGAAAATAACTGTCTTTGTGAAAAGTTGTTTCTTATGTGTTGATTGATGTGCTTGTATATGGTGTTCGATTTCAGCTGATTGATTTTCTCGAGGCCAATGAAATTCAGAGGCCAGTAACCATCAGAACCAACACCCTAAAAACCAGGAGGAGAGACTTGGCTCAGGTCTGAAAAGACTTCTTTTCCATTTTGCAAAAATGTTGGAGATGTTCCTCACTGCAGAAAACAAGATTCAGGGGCGAGCTTGAACTAAAGTGTTGTAATATTTTGTATTACGCTGGTTTCACACTGAACGCATCAGCAGGGCGTAAGTTTTTGCTGAATTAAAGAGACAGTGCCTTGTTCTTGATCAAAACTGACCCGATTAACATGAAAAGTAACACATTTTACCATAGAATCGTGTAATTGACGTGTTTAGTGTTTCTCACTCACCATATGAATAAATAAAAAACGCATCACTTTCATGCATTTTTTTGCCCAAACTTCAAAGGTCTGTAAAATTGATAAAACTAGAGGCATTTTTTAGCTTTAAGATTAGTTTTTCAGTTCAATGATTTAATCCAAATGCACTTTATTGTTGGAATTCTTTCTGAAATTTGTCTTGGATCTCAAAGCGTAACCTATTCAATCTAGCATCTGCATGCAAGCCTTCTGTTGCCTGGCAAATATAATATTTCTTATACAAAAAAGGGTCAGACATGTAAAAGCACTGCTGACACGTGCAGTGTGAAACCAGTGTTAGAGTCCCATTTGCACCTGCTTTGTGATTGGACTGTGCTAAATATTGGTTCCAAAACAGGATCCAATTACTCAAACCTCATGATAGCTAGTAAAAAAAAAATGCATGTGACCACAGTGTGTTTGTAGAATAAATGCTGACACATCCTGATACTTCTGATCAGTGTTAAAAGGGAGACTGTCTGTCAGTCATTCATTGTGCAGGATATTGCTGGTGATATGTGACTTTATTTATATTGATAATAAGCCTCTCGTTTGAAGTGTCACATTTACTGTAAGATTAAATTAGAAAATTAATTTGGAATTAACTGTGGTTTATCTGATGTAAAAACTCAAACTGGTTCATTATTAGTTCTGGAAAAGGTCTTCAATCAGTGCAGAAATTTTAAGTCATGAAGTGGAATAAGTTGTCGTTTATTGAATATTTTCTAAATCCTTCTCATTACAACACATCACAATACATTACTTCACACATAAAAAATGGATTGACATTAATACAGATTCACAGGTTTATGGATGTGTTGTATAATCTAATGAGATGTTCTTTACCACAGGCACTTATTAACAGAGGAGTAAACCTGGATCCATTGGGGAAATGGTCCAAAGTGGGTCTGGTTATCTATGACTCTTCAGTTCCTATAGGTTAGTTCCAGTGATTAAAAAAAAAAAAGAATTAGTTTCTTTATCTTGTAAGACTAAATAAATTTATGTTATTTATATTCCTCTGTTTTAAACAGGAGCGACTCCTGAATATCTGGCCGGCCAGTACATGCTGCAAGGTGCGTCATCGTTTCTGCCTGTAATGGCGCTTTCGCCCCAGGAGGGGGAGTCAGTGCTAGACATGAGCTCCGCTCCAGGAGGCAAGACCACATATATGGGTGAGCATATGCTTCTCTGTGACAGTCACACCAACTGCTGTGTTATTGTACTGTGGCTAATCGCCGCTGAGCCTTTATTGGCTCCGTCGACAGTAAAGAATGAAATCAGACATATTTCTGCAGTGTTATATTAAAATGTTTTGGGAGTGTGTGAAACCAAAATGTGTGTGATTTGTGTGATGCAGCTCAGCTCATGAGGAACACGGGCATGATTGTGGCTAATGACGCAAATGCAGGCAGACTGAAGAGCGTGGTGGGAAACATCCATCGTCTCGGTGTCACTAACGCTGTCATCTGCAACTATGACGGCAGACAGTTCCCCAAGGTCTGCACCATCCTTTTTTTTCTGTTCTGTCCTGTTTTTTGGCTTTCTGTTAACAATGTTGTCTCATTTGATGTTGTTTTTGGCACATGTCTGTTTTTTATATACATTTCTATATGATTATGTGTGTCTAATCAGTTTTATTGAATGGTAGGTGATGGGAGGTTTCGATAGAGTGCTTTTAGATGCTCCCTGTTCGGGTACAGGAGTTATCTCTAAAGACCCAGGTGTAAAAACCAGCAAGGTACAATTCTTTTCTCTTTTGTGGCATTTAATATTGCAGCTTTTAATGACCAGCCTTTATTTTGAAGACTCTTTGTTACTTTTATGAGCATTTTCCATTGAAACTTAAACTTTCTGTCTGTCTCTCAGGATGAGGCTGATATTCTTCGCTCGGCTCACCTGCAGAAGGAGCTCATCCTGTCTGCTATTGACTCTGTCAATGCTGATTCTTCAACTGGAGGATATCTTGTTTACTGCACATGCTCTATAATGGTTCGTTGCACACACTGAGTCACATTATTGATGTTAGAGCACGGCTAAATAAATATTTGCTTCGTTTAATACCCAGTATGCAGAACTGGAATTTACATTTTTTTTTTCTCTTAACTAATTCCTAACTAAATTGCCACTTCTGTAAACTTTGCAATTAACTAAACTGTATTTATTTGGTATTAGTTTTATTTATAGTTGGTTAAACGTTTAATAATGCTGTTTGATTTTGTACGTTTTATGCTTATAATTAATTAGACATGCTTTTGATGAGTTAAACTTTAAATGGAATTTGGAAAAATTGAACAGGATTTGTGAAAAAATCAATTTCATACGATTTCATACGACCATTTAAAGGTGGTAGTATTTAAATGTAATATTTAAATTTTATTTTAAAAGTCCACATCTATTTAAGTAAAAATGCATTATTTTAATATTCTGAAATTCTTATTACAACTTCAAATGTATTTTCCATTATAATGTTGTTCTATTTTGAATTAATTCTAAAATGTATTCATGTGAATTTTCAGCATCATTACTCCAGTCTTCAGTGTCACATGATCGTTTAGAAATCATTCTAATATGCGGTTTTGCTGCTTAAAGGGATAATTCACCCAAAATTCTGTCATTTAATTACGCACCCTTGTGTCATTCCAAACCTGAATAGAAAGTTTAAAGGAATTGCGTTTATTTGAAATGGAATTTATTTTGGAACATTATGTCCATGTTACTCGTCAAGAGTCTCCAAATGACTCAAAATGTTAATATCTTGTATTTTATTAAATATTTGTGTCTCAGAGGAGGCTCTGGACCATTTAGGCTTGACGGGAACAAATGACCAATTCCTTAGAGGCCAGCAATCATAATACGTGAGATATCATACCCTGAACACAGCTTCTCACACGAGACATTTTGGCCTGGAAATAATGAATCCTTCAGGGGGCTGAAAGTGTTGGAAGTGTTAAAAGAAATATTTTACAGATCTTAGCTTTAGGTCACCAACAACAAATACGCAACCTATGAACTGAGTCTGAGTTGCCGCAGTAAAAACCTTTTTTTAATTCTGACTCGATGTGGACTGACCCAGATATTGCGTTTTAAACAAGTGCTGTAATGCAACATTGAGAGCAGAAGTGTAAGGGATGGATGGAGAATAATTGTATGAATCCTGATCTAAAAAACCCACTAAGATGTGTAGATGATTACATCTGATGTTCTCTAAAACGTGCTGATTTTTTAAAATGTATTTCTTATGAAGATTTAATTTCTCTCCTGCATAGGTAGAGGAGAATGAGTGGGTGGTAGACTATGCTTTGAAGAAGAGAAATGTAAAGCTGGTCCCTACTGGACTAGACTTTGGCAATGAAGGTTTCACCAGGTAATGAGACTTATTTAAGATCCATCCACAGTAATAAAGACAGTGCTCTGAGTTTGTAATGTGAATTATTAAGTGCACTTAAAAAATATGATCTCCTCCTCACAGATTCAAAGAAAAACGTTTCCATCCCTCTCTTAAACACTCTCGCCGATTTTATCCTCACTCCCACAACATGGATGGATTTTTTGTGGCAAAGCTAAAGAAACTTTCTAACACCATCCCCACCGCCCCAAAAGAAACAGGTGTGTAATCATTTCCCATTCATTTCCACATCTTGTTTATTTTCTGATCTGATATTAATTCTATTAACTATTCTTCAGTAGATGAAGTAGAATCTTCAAAAACGGAGACCGCAGCCTCATCGGAGCAGATCCAGAAATCAGAATCTGAGCCACAGAAGCCCGTTTCGACTCCAGAGAAAAGCAACATGGGCAAGAAGCAGAAATTAAAACGGAACAAGTCAGAGCCCCCTCTTATCACAAAGAAAGCTGGAGTGAAATCTGAGAATAAAAAATCTGATGGTCCCAAAAAGGCCAAAATCGCTAGGTTGGATGTTGAAGCATCCAAAAAGAGTCCGAAACCTGACAAAAAGCAGAAGGTAAAGGAACTGAATGGAGATTCAACAAAAGAGGTAGGGAAGAAGATAGAGAAAAGCCAGATGGAGAAGAAGAAAAACAAAATGAAAAAGAAGAAACTGTTGAAGAATCAAAACAGAATGGGAAAAAACAAGTTCAGGAAGTTAAAACAAGTGCTTGGACGACAAGAAAGTGGACAGTGAAATTTAGTCACTTTTCGTAATGAATTGACATGGACCTGTGTGCTCAGGACTGGGATCTGTCATTGGTTTGACACGAAAGTGAAACCAATCCCAACATGCTGTTAAGTGGCTCAAAATTGATCTTTTAGAAATGTACACAATGATTTTGTGTATTTATCTTGCTTCCCAAGACTTTTTTTTTTTTTGTCCACTGCATTGTTATCGCTTTACTGTAAGGATTACTTCAACCTTGTGGTATACATCGTATAAATATATATGTCATTGTCCATTTTTATGGATTTTGTTTTGAAAATGAAACATTTAACTGAAATACTGCAAAGGAGTGAGTATGCGATTTGTCTTTCTGTCACTTATTAAAAAGAAAGTTTGAAAAAAAGAGGTTTGGTGTCTGAAAAAGTGATGTCTGAAACCTTGAAGTACTTTGGGTACCGCCTTCCCTGGGAAGAGAGTGACTGAAATGATATTTCACGGCTTGCTTTAACCTGACCTTTCCTTTCAAGCCTTTCAGGAAGTCACCTCGGAAAATCAGATCAAAAACTATTGAGGTAAAAGTGAAATCTTCCTTTGAGCCTGAGTGCATCACGACTGCTATTCAGCAGAACCTTTTGACTTAGCTTTTCACATCGCTTGGCTCCCACCGTAGAAAATTTATCAGCGCACAAAAAGTTTTCTGCGGGTTCAAATGGCTAAAACGCTCAGCAGATGAACTTCAGCTGTGAGCGATCTTTCTTCCCACCCTTCTGGCCTGGTGCCTGTGTTACCATGGTAACGTACTTAACGCATTGTACGTCAAGAAGCCCCGAGCTAGTACCCTCTGAACTGCGGTGCTTTCTCTGTACTTGCATTGAATCCTTCTCTCTTTACAAAAGATGGCCCAAAACGCCATAATTATCTCCGCTTGTTCCTCCCATAGCTGTTCATTCTGTTGAAATGTAGCGCATGTGTAGGCAAAGCGTTTATTTTAATCACATTGCAGTGATTACATGCAAGGAGATAATTTAAGGTTGTGCCTGAAGGGTAAACGAAGCCATTCAACAGGCCTGTGGGTAAAACGCTTTAGATCAGACTAGTTTGACACCCCACTGATTAAGTGGTATTGTAGAAGGGTAATTATGATCACCTGCAGGTATGAATGCAGGGGTAGGAGTGTCCAGTCTGTCTTTAATAAGAACTACTTCCTTTGTTTTGTACAGTGTAGTTGAGTTTCTCTTATTGTGTCACCAGTATATTCCACACCTACGGTGCTTACTACACAAGAAACATTATTACTGGTCATTTGCGCAAGGGAGTAATTGTAAAGGGGTTAATGAGTGAGGGACTTTTAGTTTGTTTTCAAAGAAGAGGTTAAATATATAGCATATATATAAATAAAGATATTGCTTATATAAAGTTGTGATCATAAGTTCACACGTCCCTTGCAGAATGTGAATGTGTTACTTATTGTTTATTACTGTTTATTTGACATGACAGATGCCGTTTACATACACTCCACATGACAAAATAATAACTATTTATAACAATGACCCCGTTCAAAAGTTTGCACACCCTTGAATCTTGAAGACTAATTTTCTTGGTGATCCATGGAGGTATTTATATTTTGTGATAGCTGTCCCTTGTTGGTCCTGGGTAGTTCAACTGCCTGCTGTTCTTCAGAAAAATCCTCCAGCTCATGCACATTGTTTGGTTTTCCAGCATCATCTGCATATTTGAACCCTTTTCAAAAGTGACTGATTTTGAGATCCGTATTTCCACACTGAGGACAATTAACTGAGGGACTCATACACAGCTAATACCAAAGCTGGAAACATGTATAAATGCTCAAGAGGGCAATGCTTAAGAGCTGTTTTTTTAATTGAGTATGCAACCACCAATCTGTAGCATAGCAGCTAACAACAACTCAAACCCCATAGAGCTGCAGATCTGAGGTAAAAACAGCAGCACAACAATAATTTAGCACATGAATCCTTTAAATAATAGCATTTCCTTTGGCCTGGGGTGTTGCCTGTATGTAAATGTGCCGTCCCATCCGCCCCTTTAATTTATGTTCCGCTACATTTCTTATGTTTTCATTGCCTCAGTCTCTCTGTAGCGCATCTGAGCATGTTAGTGTCTTGTCGTGACTGCACAGTTTGACCGTATAGTTAATCCTCTCACAGCTGGGAAATGCGCCAGAGCCTTCATTATATCCTCCAGCTACCTATATCAGGAATGACGGCAGAAACGTGTAGGCCTTCGCTGAAGTCTGTACCTGGGAGACACAGCTGTCAAACCCAACTAGCCTACATACCCCTGTTTCAGCTCAACCCAAATTCTGCTATTATTTGCTCACTATCTGTTCCACTGAAGGTTTTTAGTTGTAAACATATGAAATACAAGATCGATTGGTTTAAAAAAAAAAAAAACTAGACCCTGCATGTTTTTGTTTCATTGCACTTGCATGTCTATTAACTTTTTATAGATGGACAGCTTTTTAAAAAAACATGCCTTTACCTTCCACTTTTCATTCCACTGAGGAGTGAAATGTAATTTTCCTTTAAATATAATTTTAAGATCACAATAAATGTTGTTAACTAATGTAAATGCTAATATTTGGGACCGTGCATCAGTTGATTGATGTATTAAATGGTGTCGTAGGTATTGAACTTCAAGCTTACGGGGGCCCATGGCCACTGCTTGTACATAGGGCTCAGAGTTTGGTGGTACGCCCCTGGCCCCACACATGATATAAAGGGCGCATAAAATAATAACTCAACTCCCCATTTTACTAAATCGTAGCCACGTTTTAGTTAAATCTAGCAACTAAATAATTCCTAATACAGTATATCATGCTAAAGGTTTACTTAAAATGAGTAAACGAGTTGTGCACGATTTATTAAACCAAGGATCGTATGATTATTTTGTGCTTACAATTTAGTAAAACAAGGCAACGTTTTATTACTTTCTGTGAATGCTTTATTATTTTTTCCCGCAGCATGTAATGTATGGGGCTCTATAATTTAGAAACCCAAGGAGTGGTGTTAATTTCAAAAATAAATTAGGAACTTATGAATAAGTTATTTTCAATGAATTAATCCTAATTTAAAAGTTGACGACTCCAGCGTAAATGACTCACTCACTCTGAATCGAAATGAGTTAGATCCACCAAACGGGACAGAGATAAACATGTCAGATAGCAACAGAGTAACTGCTAACAGGGAAAACTCTTAATATGATCTCTATTGGAGCATGAAAGTGCTTTTGCTATTCACTTTTAAAAGAATGAAGAGAACTGATCAATAATATTGACAGTGAGATGTTTGTTTACTTTCTGTAGAGCTTAAAATGTACAGCATAGCTTGTTTTTGTCCGGCGCACAGCGAAGGTCTGTCACAGTCTGACAGAACTACTACTCGTCTCAGGCCTTCACATCCTCTTTTTGTCTCTCTCTCAGTCTCGCTACAAACTTTCTGAACTCTGAAACCTTTATTTTGAAATGTAGTGCTCTTCTCGGGGTCTGTTGTCCTCTCACCCACCCACACGCCTACACAGACCAATCTGCCCACTCTTGTTTCTCACCACACATGTGCACACACACACACACACACACTGCTAGATTCCCTGCCTACAGAACTGCAGAAAACACACATACCACCTTCGCCTCTTTCTCTCACTCAGAGGTGACACGCTGGTGGGCTCTAGCCGTATCCTACCATACCCTCGTTTTTCATCCTTGTCTCATCCCTCTCTTTTCGCCCACCCGTCCTCCCACACACCTTCTCTTTCGTCCTAGCGTTCTCTCTCTGTCTCGCTTTGGCTCTTTCTCTGTGTCTCTTGAGTGACAGTCAGAGAGGACTGTAGAGGCCAATTACTCTTCTGCTGTTTTGGTGAGTGTGTTATATAAAATAAGAGCACCTTCTGCCGTCTGCGAGAAGCAGACATCTCTACTTCTGTGTGCGAGTCTGCAATCATGTCCTGCAACATGGATAAACTTTTTGGATGATTCTGGAAACCTAATATTCATGTGTATTATTTTCGAATTAAAAGGGGTTTTGAGATAAAAAGCATTCTATTTTATTCTTTTCATGCCAGCATTTTTGATCATTTTATCACAACTTTCATGGCCAGAATATTTTGTATCAATGTCTGAACATGTCAAAAGGAAGAACAGACAAACCTAGCTTATCAGTTGAATGCCTATAAGTTTAACTATAAGTTTAGAAAGTTTACATCTTGATCAACAAGATGGAGTAGATAGCTTCTGTCAATACATCCAAAGCTTGCACAAAGCTTCCTCTGCTACTTTCTGGCTCGAAGTTTGATTTGGTAACATTATGGTTTTGATTCATGTGCTGTTTAGTGGTTGATGATGCCGTTATTTTACACGTACATATGCTTACATATGCAATCAATTGTTTCTGCTTCTTCTTCACTTTGATCTAGCGATTCAGTATTCTTTCAGAAGATGCACAATAGGGCCTCCTACCGTATACCAGAGAAAACACAGAAAGATGGAAAAGTTATCATGCAATCATTGTTATTTAATTTTTTTGCTAACAATAAATGAATACATTAGCTATGTAGTTTTATATATTATTTAATTAAATGCGCTTAATCACAGTCACTTAGCTCCTGATTATCAGTAAATTTTCTTAGAAGCAAATAAGATTCTGTCATTAATTACTCACCTTCATGTCGTTCCAAACCTGTATGACTTTCTTTCTTCTGTGGAACATATCAGAAATATTTTGAGTGAAACTAGGGTGACCATACGTGCCATTTTTCCCAGACACATCCTGGTCAGGATTTCTGTATTGCTTTGATTCAAAGTACCTTGTGAGCATTTTGAAAACATAAGGAGCTGATGTCATACACTGATCGGTCTGCATACGCAGACAAAGCCAAAACCTAGATATTTTAGGAGTAGAAATCCTGGCCAGGACACATCTGGGAAAAATGGCTCTTATTGTCACCCTAAGGGAAACACAATGTATTAAAAGGGAATTGTTCTCATGCAAAAACTTTTTGTCATAAGCAAGATGTCCATAAATCCGTTATAGTCCATAAAGTTAAAGCCTTGTATTATTTCATGACTGGAATCTTGCATTTTGAAAACAGACTCTACTGAAAGATCACTGCCTGCAAACAACCAGAAGAATTAATAAGCACAGTGTGCGAAGGTACATCAAAACCTGTTGTTTCTGGCTGCACTGTAAAAAAAAAAAATAGGGTGCTAGGGTGCAAACAGCTAGGGTGCCGGAAAAAAAGTAAAATAATGGATCGTAAAAATACAGTAATTTTCCGTAATCAAAAATGAAACTGTTCCAGCAGCTGGGACGCCACAATAAAAAATATCCCTTTCATTTTCATATCAAATGATCAAAAAGACTACAATACTGTTCCACCATATTTATTACTTAACACTGAAATATTACATTCTCACATTCCAGTACACAATTTTTACAGATTGCTTATATATATATATATATATATATATATATATATGTATATAGCTATATATATATAGCAGGATGCATATTGAGTAACTTCACATCGCCAAAAACGGTATGCAAATGTATTATTCTTTTTATACTATTAACATTACCACATAGATCAGACAATTTTCACTGTTTTTAAAAATAGTACATGTTTTACTTTAAATGTACAATTTTTCAACAACTTAGTATGTGTCAAGGGCCTAAAAGTCTAAAAAAGTTTTAATTATACTCTATTCGGTTTATTAACTGCGTAGAAATCGAGAGGTTGAGCAATTAAACTGCAGCAAGTCATGTTATCATTATTTATACAGCACTTTTTACAATACAGATCGTGTCAAAGAAGCTTTATAGTATTAAACTTAATTTAATACTTTAATTTAAGGAACCAAAACTCCACCGTTCTTCCCTGCTCAGACAAAACCAGTAGTTTCTAGGCTGCAACAAAGTCATATGTGCAGAGGACTCATCTGGTTCCTGTGGTTTTGTCTCGATGGTGATGTGATGTGGTCTTTTAACTGGGAAATTGTCTCTGGGGCTCATGTAGATGTCCTGGTCTCTGCTGACAATCAGGGCTATAGAGGTCATCTCTCGGTGCTGATCCACTGTCTGGTCTGGATTCAAGTGGCTGGATTGATCATCTAATCTGGATACAGTCTGGATCTGGGCAGCTCTAGTGACCTCAGAATAAGAATAAAATA
>JAUMHI010000058.1:7769652-7807471 GCA_032359435.1 Enteromius unitaeniatus | reverse complement strand
AGGTACCATAAATACTTTTACCAGATATTAGTGAAGAAAAGATGAACAAATTATAAATAAGTTCACATACCTGACTTATATTCTTGGATGAATTCAGGTCTGAGGATTTCTAGGAAAGAAGAATGACAAAACCAGCAGTAAATTCTACTTGAGCCATTGTAATTACCAAATGTACCTATTAAGACATATTATTTAAGTCTATACTTAACATTTTTTGTTGCTGATGACAAATGTTGATGGCATTCTGTTGGTACTGGTTCAAGAGTAACCTCCATCTCGCTAAATTTGTTGAATTGGGTCTGTCTTGTTCTTGTTATCTAATTATATGCATGAAAGGAAAGACAGTTACTCTAAAATGAAAGCAGCACAAATTATGTAAATATTCAGTGTATGTGCAAATTAAAACACATACTTGTAGTGCTCTCCTCACTTCTACTGGCTTTATGACATGAAGGACAGTCTCGGTACATGGGTAATGATGATTTACGCTTTCTAAGTTAGATGGAAAGTGAAAAATTATTTCAGATAATATGAGTTTTTCTGTGTAGTCCTTGATGATGTACACAACCCTTTAGACCTTTTTCACAAACACCAGAGCTAACATGATATAATAACAGTATAACATAATACAATCACAGACATCTTTCACCTTTTTAGCTTGCTCTTTGATCTCACGAAACGTTAACTTCTGCAGAGAAACAAAAACAAGCATGTGAGTGCATGGGGCATGATAATTAACATCTCTACAACAATACACAGACATTTGAGTTCCTCTGTTATTAGAATAATAGTTCAAAACAATAAAACATTCAGTTTCAGTTAAACCTCATGCATTTCACTCTATAACCGACTTCACGTTTCTCTCATTTGTTTCTAGACTAACTACTTGAACTACTACGTTGCTTAGAAAAATTCAGACGTCACATCATATTTGTTAACGTTAGCTCTTATTAAATAAAAATCACGCTATAATCGTCTTCTGTGGAAATTCCCTCATGTAACGTTAACTTAGAAAAATGGCGCTTAACGGTTAACGTTACTTAACTGAATCCCCAAAATAGGGAGCACAACTTGACTACTGTCAAGCGACAAACATAACTAACTTTAACGTTAACTGACAATGAGACCTCAAATACAAAAATCATAAGCGTTTAAAAAGATTCCTCTAGTTCCAGTATTTAAAATCTTTATAGTTATCCTAAATGTCCGTTTATTTCAACAAAGAATGATGTTATATTATGATACGACATTAAAATAAGTCATTCTTCAGGAAGGAATAACTACCTTGGGACCAAATATCACACTTGACAGTTTTTTTTATCCTTTAAAAACATTATAAAAAATATCTCAAATAATTACAAAAGCAAGCCTGTTCAAAAAATGCATTTTGATAAAAAAGATATGATGTGAACAAGCTAAACTCAATGGTATTATTACAGTTACAGATTTGTCATGTTATTTTACATTGAACATGTATATTTACAGTCTATTTCATGTAATTTTCCACTTTTCCACTGTAATACGGGAAATGTAATACGGGAAAAATGACTTTAACTTGATTTTTGATACAAAAACCATGACTTTTTGACAACTCTCGTATTAAAGGAGGTGGCCTTCATTTTAATTTGACTGATATTTGTAATTAGAGTAAACAGGCTCTGTAATGTAAATGAAGTAATTAGATCTTGTAAATGTCTCTGTCGCTAGGTTGCTGCTAGATTGGTTGCTAGAGGCAGCAGCTGGCTGGATAAACCTGCGATCCTTCACTGTGTGAGAAACTCAGACAGGGTACACAACCGTAAAAACACTGGCTTCAACCTGATCAAACATGAGAGCCCATCTCTGGACAGCGGACACTGATGCTTTTATGAAGCCAGGGGTACCTCAGGGCTGTGTGTGTGGTTTTCTAGAAAGTTCTTGTCAGGCAATTATTACGTTGTCTCATTAGACCACTGTCTGTTTGTATGCTGTGAGTTAGATCATATGTGACCCTGCACAACAAAAATTAAGATTTATACATGATCTGAAAGCTGAATAAATAAGCTTCTCATTGATGTATGATTTGGATGGGCAATATTTGACCGAGATATTACTAATCAAAAAGTTTTAATATATTTTCGGTAAGAAATTTACCAAATACCTTCATGGTATATGATCTTTACTTACTATCCTAAGGATTTAAAGAAAAAAATAATAATAATAATTTTGACCCATAACAATGTATTTTTAGCTATTGCTACAAATATACCCCAGCGACTTAAGACTAGTTTTGTGGTCTAGGGTCACATAAATGAAGCATATACTGTTTTGTGCTGTGGCAAGGGATCATTATCATCATTAAACAAACAAACAAACAAACAAACATATGTTTGAAAGTTTTATTAATTTACATTTTATCCAGGTCTAGGAATCACTTTCCTAAAATGAAGGGTTGTTTTGTCATATAGTAGCCATTATAATGTTCACTGGCCTCCAATTGAAAACTATTGAACTGAATATTTTAATAATTAAATATTGCACAAACACTGTGAATTAAATACATTTGTCAAATACATCGATGACTAATTAGATGACTAATTTTCTCATTAAGTTAGAATTAACTGGGTAATGCAAAAAAACTTAAAATAAATATTATAAGTATATGCAGGGTTGGGAAGTAATGTTAATTTAGTTAGTATTTTCGAGACAAAGTATGAGTAGTTGCATTTCGTTCAAATTCGTCGAAATCAAATTAGAGTTACATCTGAAAATGACAAAATTAGGGATTTCTTTGTATTTTAATGTCATTTGTTTCATTTAATCATAATTGTAAACTGTAAATAGCAGTTGGTGATTTTCTGGCTCTGACATTCTGCAAAAGCATCCTAAGCTAAAGTTCTGCTCATGAGTTTTTTATTTAGCAAAATTGTATTAATTGTAAAATAAGGGGATCATAAAAATTGCAGGCTTTCCTGAATACATAGACCTAACTTGTTTAGATTTACCCCAATGCATTTATGAAAATGGCTACATTTAAAAATGTACATATTGAATCTTAACTGTCTGTTGTTGTATGATGGTCAATTGTTTTTTTGTTCAGTGATAGGCCCTTGTTTGTCCTGTGCAGTTAAATTCAGCACTGTTCTTTAAAACAAACAAACAAACAAACTCCAGCATCTTCTGAATATTTGAACACTTTCTAACAATGACAGTATAATTTTGTTTTCATTTATTGAGGGATTCACGGAACTATTATGAAAGGTCAAACTGTTGCTTACGTAGGAAACACAATGCATTGAGAGCAGGGTGTGTAAACTTTTGAAAAAAGATGATATGTAAATATTTCTTATTTTGCTTGAATGTTTTTTTTTTCTTAAAGTTCTGCCCTTAAGAGGGAAATAATGACATGTTTCCCAGAAGACAAAGCTAACCGGTTCATCCAACTAAAAAACAGTTTACCCACACCAGCACTTAATACATTGTATAACCTTCTTTAGCATCAGTAATCAGGGCAATCAACAGGTGATGGCTTGTTAATTAGAAACCAAGGAGAAGGAAACTAGAACAAAGGAAGTTTAGCCATAGTAGAGCCAAATGAAAACTATGCAGTTGTTTGGGAGGGAAAAAAACCTGCATCAGTTATATAACATGAAGGTCATCGGACTGAGATATTGTGGGAAAAATGTAGATTTTTTTTCAAGTGTGGAACAGTGCAAGGCATGCAGACGTTCTTTTTTTATTTTATTGAACTTTATTTTATTCTTTCTTCTGTAAACCTTTCTAGAACATGCAGGTGTAATGAAAGAAACATACAGGTAGTTTTATATTATGGATATTTTTATATACTAATTTAAAATAAATATAAAAAAGAAAACATTTTAACATTCAGAAAGCCACAAAACAAACTGCCTGTTTTGGTTATTCACAGAAACCTACATATATTTGGAGGGAGAGAGAAAAGAGAGCGATGTGTATTTATTATATACGCTATTTATTGATACAGTTGTGTATGTTATGAGTAAATAACTTTTTTACTTTTTATTCTTGTATATTAACACATTAACGTGTGTGTGTGTGTTGGCTCTTGTATGCCATTCTTGAGGCCAGGGGGAGCAGTAAGCAGATGGCACTGGCAGTCTGTGATGGCACTCGCAGAGAGAGACAAAAAAATAACACACACAAAGACATTTCTCACAGTGACCCACAGAAGCAGATTAATAGGGGAAAAAAATGAAGGTTTCATATTCAATAAGCAACTTCAAGCGCAAATGCACTTTAAAAATAAGCTTTATTCGAATGAAGGATATTGAACCTGAGTTTAAGACTCAAGCATTTGCTTGACATGACACAGGAACAACTAGAAATGCCTCTTTCCTATTCAAACAGACACTGAAAGCTCTATATATCTCCTTGAGTTAAGTCCACCAAAAAAGCGTTGGCCTCTTCTCAACGGACACAATATTCTGCCAGCCGCTGGTACATTTGGCAGCCGGAGTCGCACCTTGCAAACAGAAGGATGTGAGGAGACAAGGGATGGATGGATGAGGAATGAAAAAAGGAAGGGTGAGATCATTTGAAGTAGAGGGCGGAGGGAGACAACACCTGGTTTTGGTGCCCTGCGTTTGTGTCACGACTTCTTTAGCGGTGTGCGTGCATATGATGTCATATTCCAGGCAGAAGGTGGCATCCCCTCGACAACATCAAACACCCCCCCCCATACCTCTGACATCATCTCAGAGACATCAAGATAATAAGGTGCGAGTGTGAAGGAGAGAGAGAAAAGGGAGGGAAAAGAGGTGTGTGTTGTGGAAGGGGGGGACTTGTAAAGCATATATAGACACCTCATCCTTACTATTAACATACTCAGCCAGCTCACGCAAACACACACACACACACACACACTCACATACAAACAGCACTCGCTTTAAAACACACTTCTGCACACAGAAGAAGGAAAAGAGCGGAGAGGGACAGGGACAGGGATGCTCTTAGCAGGTGCCAAAAACTGAGTCGAGAGAAAGAGAGAGAGACAGAGATGGAGGACTAAAGCGTTCAGTCAGGTTTTAAAAGCTCTTTCAACTATTATTGGTAAGTAAAACTTTATCTGCTTTTCAGTACAGATTTTGACTTTGAAAACTTAGATTTATGTCAGTAAGACTGTATAACTTTAGAAATATCAAATGCTTAAATGCAAAATAGAATAAATAAATATAAATGAATGAATTTTTATGATCATGATATTTTTCATGACAGTCAAGAACTCAAATTCTCAAACTTAAATTCTCATTAGCCTAATACTACAATAACAAATAAAAATAAATGTATATATATATGTATATATATATAATTTCTGTAATGTGCAAACAAGAATTGATTTGTTTTATAAGTTGAGGTTTTTATATTTATGCTGATTTTATATTTATGCTGATTTTTTTAGTGTAATACAACAACATTAAATAATATAATGACATGTAATTTTTGTGTGTGATGTATTTTTTATTAGTGAGATTAGCCTATTTACTGTTATACAGGTATAGCATAGCCCAAGATGCTTTAGTTTTTTTCCAAGATGATTTTGTTCTAATCTAAAGTAACTGAATTTATTCAAAATGCATAACAAACTAACCTCTTCCTGTGTTTATCTGTTTATTTGTATGTACTGTGTATTGTTTCCTGCAGAATGTGGTTTTCTGTTTGTTTTTCCATGCTTCCATGCTCTCCTTTATTTGTGTTTGAGTGTCTTCATCTAAATCTGTTCATCTAAATCTATCCATACCGACTCACATTAGCGGCGTATTTGGGACCAATATCACTTGCACCATGCTGTGCTCCTCTGTATTTGTGGTGCTCCTAGTGCTTCTGGCCAATCCAGGGCCGGGCCGCACCCGAACCCTTCACACCCCTGACAAAGCAATGCAGGTGGGCATCCTCACAGGACTAAATACAGTAGTAGATAGAAAGTAGCCTTAGTCATTAAAAAGTTATCCTCTCTCCATCTTGCAGGTCATCGAGCAGTTCCTTGAGCGCTACAATGACCTTTTGACCCTTGATGATCTTGAGAACCTTACGAGCGACCAATCGGAAGAGCCCATGCAGACCTTCAGCTCTGGGCTAAAGGTGGCAGAATACCCCAAGTGGATTGACATTCCTGTGCAGAACGAGAACGCCTGGCTCCGCCTCCTAAAGGGAGCTTTGGCCAATCAGAAGCGAGCTCCACCGGACCGGTTGCGGAGGGGTTGGAACCGAGGCTGTTTTGGCCTGAAACTGGACCGGATCGGCTCTATGAGTGGCTTGGGCTGCTAAAAATGAACTGAAAGGTGGACAGAGATGAAAAGATGACTATTAGCTTTAGGTAGAGGTCTGGTTTGGGACTCAATGAAAACTAGGTGGACAAATTCATTATATTGTGTATTTCAACATGCTTATTTTTACATGGGATTTGAAGTGATATATTGTTTAACTGTATTTGTATTTATTTCTTAACGAAGGTAGTAGTGTTTCTGGTTCCTTGAGATGTAGATGAGATCCAATCATTTTGATAATCTACTAGTAGTCTACTAGTAAGTGAAGATCTTAAAGTAACGTCTCAAATAGTCTCAAAATGCATGATTTATAGAACATATACTGCTCACCTTCTGTAGTTTTTGCATGAATAAAATTTCTTCCTCGTCATGGTTCTTTTTGCATGTCTCTTAATTCCGACACCAGCAAGGATTTATTTTGCTTTTCTAAACCTAGGTGTCCCAGGTGCCTTTCTAAATCGGTGTGTTCTCCCACACACTGCAAATCAAGGAGTTCTTGGGCTGCAAATATGCAAATGGAAGAATGTGACAGGATTTTCACAGTCTTAATCAGCTCCTATTGAACAAAGACACGCAGGCTGACACACATCCACATCCTTCTGTGACGAGAAGTGGGCAGTTTGGGATAAGTGAGGTGTACGTGCAGGATTTTTTACTGTTAAAGGAACTTAAGAAATGCTCACAGAAATGATTTATTGAAATATAAGTAAATTTAAACAGCATCACTCCATAAAAACGTCTCCACTTCTAAAGCAGAGAAGGAACTAGTCGTACATGTATTCACAAACGCTGAAACATTCGGGAACTGTGTGAAAATCCCTTAATTCTTACCACTCAATCAGCCTGTGAAATGTTTATGTAGGCGTTGGGATTATAGTCCATCCTATGTTTAGGCACAGAATCTCAATTTGAACTACATTTTACAGAACAGATATTCTCTCTAAGAGCTGATGAGCGTTTTATCTGAAAATCATTTGGTCCTGATAATGATTTAATATGTGAATAGTAGAGGCAACAGTTAATATACTCTTAAATCAAACTCTAAATTCAAAAATACTACCAATTTCTAATGAGTTTGTTAAGCTACCTCAAAGTAAGTATAACGCATTGGTGTCATTATAAGTGCTATTTTACTTGTGGTGCGTGATAATGCCTTGCTGTTTGTGCACATTTACAATAGACTATTGGAGTATATCTGTCAGTTTCAACATATATGAATTTATTCACACAGGTGGTGTTTTGCAGATTGTCCAAGATACATTTTGCATTAAAGTGAATGTGAATAGACACCAGAATTGTGAATATGTCAAGAAGAAAATGACCCAAAAAAAGGTACATGTTTATACCTAAAGGGTCCCTTTTGTTACCTTACATATTAGAAGTTTAAGTGTTCATATTTGAACCATATTTTGAAAAGGTACTGCTTCAGTAACAGCCTTTGTACCTTTATTTCTGAGATTGTCACAACTGAACAAAACAAAAACAAAAGATAAAAAAGTATAATTATAAAAAGTAATACTTATTTTTATGATTCTATAGTTTAAAAAACTGCATAATAAATACAATTACATTTTGCAATGAAATAGTTTTATATTTTTTAATAAACAAAAAATACTAAGTCTACACTTAGTAAGTTACATTATTTTACAATCAATCTTAGTATTTTAAGTCATTCTGCGGCCCAATTGGTTTGCTGAGGCCCCCTATTGGGCCCCGGTCCCCTGGTTTTCAAAAGGAGCATTTCCTAACTGTGATATAACCTAAATCTAACTTCAAACCTGTCTTGGAGTCACCACCTAATTTTCTGCCTTTTTTCCTATTATTACACTCATATTTGCCCATAGTAACGCATTTGTATGAGCAAACCTTAAATAACGAAAATCAGCTCAAATGCATTTTTTTCTTTTGACCACAAGATAGCACTGTATACTGAGACTGGAGACACCAGACCTGTCTGGGCGGTCTTCACTTCAGACAACACAGGATCCTGGACTCTGAGCTCTACAGTTATGCCACTTTATAGCTAGCAGTTAATATATAACACCCTCACATACCGGGTAACAGAGCTAGTATAGAATGATCCACACGAGAGAACAGAGATTAAACAAACAACTACTCGTCAGCAGAGTTCAACCGCTCTGCAAATCTTCCAGCTGAAGAATCTGTAGTGAGCTTGACAACGTGACATGACAGACGTGCTGTTTGTGTCTGTCAGGGTTCCGTTCAGAAGCCTGTCTGAATCATGTGAGTCAGTGGTAACAGGGTGAAGTGGACTGTGCAGGTCACTCCGCAGGAGCACAAGATAGCTGCAGTGGAAAGGGTGCGAGGTCAGCCTTCGAGTGTTTGAGTATTTTTAGTCTGACCCTGGCAACAGTCCAACACTCTCTCTACTGGCTGGGGAGCAGACATACACTATTCTGAGGGGCTGTTACTGAGCGCTTTCAATCTGTTTCAATCAGAAGAATCATTTAGAAGTTTATATTACATGCACGTAGATGTAAATACATTACAGTTTCCTCATTCCATAAGCATGTTATGATGATTAACGGGTGAGATGGCATTTTTAAAACTGCTACACCCGACTTTAATATCCTGTGACAAGCTCACTTTGGCCTTCTCTTCATCTCTGTGACCTCGGGAACTATCAAAAGAAGCCAAAAGGCCAGGACGGCATGGGTCACGACAGTCCAAAATTGTCGGCAGTGCAAACTCTCATGACACTTAACACCACAGAAAGGACAAAGTGGTTTTGCAAAGTTAAAATTCATATCTCGCAATAAAAGTTTCAAAACATTGCACTTTGACAGCTAATTGCTATAAAGCTGCAATGTTTTTTTTCCTTTTGCAGTGATGAAGCACCCAGTCTCCTGGACTGTGTCTGTGTTAATTACTAGTATAGGCCTGTGATTAATTGCAGACAAGAAAAGTCAACTACGTTTAAATAATCAACATCAACGCTAAATTTAATGGATAACAGAAAGATTATAATGTGATTAATCAAATACTCTTTGTGATAAAACTCACTGCGGAAATTTTGAAACTAAGCAATTAATCTGCCCTGTCACTCTCTAAAGGACTGCTGGTGGGATAGTTCACCTAAAAGTGAAATTTCTGTCATCATTTGCCCACCCTGAGGTTGTTTGAAACCTGTATGCATTTCTTTCTTTGAAGAATGTCCATTTTATGTGAACTACACCTTAAAATAGGAAATAAGTGTAATCTTGAACCAGTTTCTTCAACCATTTGTCTACTTTTCCAGATGTTTATGATGCACTGACTGGCATGCAGATGCACAGTTGAATACGCATAGTTAGAGATTCTGCAGGTACAAAGACACTGGATTTCCCAGGATTGTGGGATGCAGGAATGGCAGGATGAAAGGGAAGGGTCATGGTCTTTCCTGTAAATGTCACACACTCACGATGAAGGCGATTTGATCCCCTGCTTCATCCCGCTCTCGGTCTGGGCCAGTTGCTGTTAGAAGGTCAGAGTGGAGAGACATACCTTGCACAGAGCTCAGGAAGTCTCTGACTGTATGGTTTCCTTCAGGACTGAACCTGCAGACTTTGTGTTAACTCTTAAATCATTAACAATGTCAATGTTGTATATGAAACATGTCCTCCATACCAACAGATGAATTTTTAAAAGACTGTTGAAACGCACTTATTAGCCTATTACTAAAGCGCTTACAGAACAAACGCCTGGCCCTTCAATAAAAACATTAAGCTTGATTGCATGCACTGCTGATTTCCATTAGGAACAACAGAAAACTTTAAATATGTCAGTAGTTATATAATATGCTTAATAAAACTCGTTAAAAATAGTTTCTTTTAGCTTGATTTCATTTGTTATTATTTAAGTGATGCAGTTGTTTCATCCAACTTTTCCCCAATACGACCTTGACATTCTAAGGAGGCGTGGTAACTATGGCCTAAAGTTCAAGGGGGCGTGGCCAATCCCGCCGCACCAGGTATAAATGAACCTCGCGCCTGTTATCAGTCCACTCACACCAAGTGTAAGGACGCACAGAGGCTTCTCGCAAACGGTAAATTACTCTTCATGCTCGTTTTATATAGTGTGTAGTTAGTTATTTGTAATAATTATAATGAAAGGCCCTTTATTGTAGTTCTTAATTAAATCTTTAACTAGGCTTCATATGCATGTAACACGCCGCTGAAAGTGTGGGAGAGGTTATTGTGATAATATTGTGATATAGGCAAATGCTTGAACATAAGTTTAAAGTTTAAACGCACATGATCTGAACTTGTACTATTCATCTCTAGATATCAGCGTTGCACGTTCACAACCTGTACTGTGATACAGTGTAATCAAATAGGTTAATTTTTTTTTTTTTTTTTTTTTTTTTTATCACAGGACAAGACCAAATCAGGCATCATGGTTAAAGTTGGTATCAACGGGTAAGCACTCCCCTTATATATTTTTTTTTAAAAATAAATCTTATAAAATGGGGTTGGAGCACTTATTTGAAGAACATTTGGTATTCTTATTAACGACTAGTGTAGTTTAAGCACGTAAAGATGCTAATCCGTGTCTTTATTGGGCCGCTCATTGATCCTGATGAATGATTAGAGGGGGCGTCATCTGCGCGAGCCACTGGCGCCGCTGTGCTGGAGTCTTGCCATCGCGGTGTGTGCGTTGTGACGTCATCACGGCGTCAAATAATTGTGCGTTTTATCTGTGTAGTTGGCGTCTGTGCCTTGCTTTTTACTCTAGGGTCAGAGTTTGCTTGGATTCGGAGTTTCATCGCTATTTCGTACACTGGTCACAATGCGTACCCAACAATCAGCTGAAGTCTATCGCTCGCAGGTCTCTCTCTGCAATGGGAGACCCTCGGCACCAGCTGTGACCTTTCCAAAGCTTATAGAGTTATGCAACTGGAAATGTGATCCTTAAGGGACATGTACAAGACGCATGCACACGTAGACCTGAATATTTCACCCCTTTAGTGCTTTACCTACTGTCCTGAAAGGTCTATGTCCAGCTTACAGCAAACCTGCTTGGACCAGCTGTACAAGGTTTTAGTGTTTAGGATAGAAAATTATATGGTTATCTTTTGGGTTTTCAAAGTACTCTTGAAATGTATAATATAATATCTCTCAACTTTTAGCGCGTTTCAAATCCTAAATTGCAAGTGCACTTAAAATATTTGAATGGGTGAAGTGATTTCAAGTGTTTATTTGCTTTAACTGCATTCTAAACGTTTGTAATCATGACTTTCAAGTGCACTTAAAGTTGATAAACTATTTCTACTAATTGTGTTAACTGTAACATTATGCTATTTCTAATTGATTTGAATTCTGGTTACACTTAAGTGTTAGTGTTTTTAATGATTGCAGGTATTTACTAAAGTGCATAAGTTTAGTTATTTTCTTTCAAAGGGGTCTCCGTGTCATTCCACTTTATATTCTGAACTTTACTATCATTTTAACTCCATTGGTCAAGCTCATTTACCAGGAGCGTTATATCTACAGGACTTTACCCCTTGGCCGGTTTCTCAATCTTAACAGACTACATGCAAATGTTTTGAAACCGTACCTTCACCATATCAGTACGTCTTATCAGTTTGAAGCAGTACGTGCTGTGATTCCCCCCTCTTTCCTTTTGGCCTGTTGATTTAACGGCTCGCTAAACGTGTTGCAATGGAAGAGGATTTCTTTCATGGAGTTGGTCCTGCCTCTTATCTGTATTCTGAGCAGTGCTGGTGTTATAGGCACCAAAATAGCTCACAATGACAGCTGGAGGCCTACAGAAATTCTTTATCATAGTCTGAATGGCAAAGGGCAGGCCCTTTTATAAAGCTTTGGGAAACTGTCTCTAGCGCTTTTGATACTCCCATTTAACTAAGCCGTTCTCCAGGGTTTTGCTTTACCTCTAGCATAAATTGAAATGTTGTTTGTTCATTGTTGGGTCACAAGTGTGCCCAAACTCCGTGCTCATGAGGACAGGAAGTGGTATTGTACTTGTTCAGAAATAGAACTTGTTTGCCATCTAGTGGATGAGTAATTTTAATGCAAGTGTTATTTGTGCATGCCTGAATTTTATTGTGCCCATTTTGGAGTCTTTTAAATGCAGGATAATTCCGTATTGCAATTAAGTGTTTTACTCCTGTTTTTAAGCAACCATTGCTCCAGCCTTCAGTGTCACAAGATCCTTCAGAAATCTGCTGAACCATTATGCGTATGTAAGTTTTCTCTTTCTTCCATCTTAGATTTGGCCGCATTGGGCGTCTGGTGACCCGTGCTGCTTTCCAGTCCAAGAAAGTAGAGATCGTGGCCATCAATGACCCATTCATTGACCTTGATTACATGGCAAGTTCCTAATTTTGGTTTCCATCTGAGTGATTGTGGGCTGAACTTAAAGCAACTGACTTTGTTTAGGTTATTTCCTTCAGAATCTGACTTCCCTTGTCTCTTTGCAGGTTTACATGTTCAAGTATGACTCCACCCATGGAAAGTACAAGGGTGAGGTTAAGGCTGAAGGTGGCAAGCTGGTGATTGACGGTCACGCTATCACCGTCTTCAGCGAGTGAGTGCTGTCCCTACAAAACCATTGTGACGTGTTCATTGAGATGTGCTCTGATCTCTCAATCTTTATCTATGCAGGAGGGATCCAGCCAACATTAAATGGGGTGATGCAGGTGCCAGTTACGTTGTGGAGTCTACTGGTGTTTTCACCACCATTGAGAAGGCGTCTGTATGTAGTCACGGTCATTACATCAGTCATAAATGCTACTCCGCATGTCCTGTGTCTGAACCTTTGCTCTCTTCTGCTAGGCTCACCTTAAGGGTGGTGCCAAGAGAGTCATCATTTCTGCCCCCAGTGCAGATGCCCCCATGTTTGTCATGGGTGTGAACCATGAGAAATATGATAATTCCCTTAAAGTTGTCAGGTAAGGGTATAACCATTGATCTGTGCATGTATAAATTTTTATTTATTTATTTGTTTATAAATTCTCTTATGCTGCAGAAATATGCACTCATAGCTAATATCCTGTAGGTGGTGCACTTAAGCCAGTAGTTAAAATCCAGCATTCTAAACAGAAACCATTTCTCTTCCACTTGAATAAAATACTTTTATTACAATGATTGCCTTTGTGGTTTTTAACGCCACCTGTGTTTCTGTTTACTAGCAATGCTTCCTGCACCACTAACTGCTTGGCTCCCTTGGCCAAAGTCATCAATGATAACTTTGTCATCGTTGAAGGTCTTATGGTAAGATTAAGCCGCTTTTCCAATCTCCCAAAAAAGCCTTTTGACCTAAAAGTGATTGAAACCTCACATGACGCGTCGAGTAATTGTTCCACTTCTCCTTATGAAGCTCTACGCTTGATTCTTATTGAAATCCATCACTTGATGCAAATAAATGAGATGCACGTAGAGCTTTGGTTTTTATAATCCATCTCAGAATGTTAATGGCCTCCCACTTCCCTCCTTTTTTTTTTTTTTTTTTTTTTTCTCTCAGAGCACCGTTCATGCTATCACAGCCACACAGAAGACCGTGGATGGGCCCTCAGGAAAGCTGTGGAGAGATGGCCGTGGTGCCAGTCAGAACATTATCCCAGCCTCCACTGGGGCTGCCAAGGCTGTGGGCAAAGTCATTCCTGAGCTCAATGGGTCAGTAACTCATCTGGTGGATTGTATGCATTTCTATTCACTTCCCAGGTTTGTTTTAAACTCCGCTTCCATGAAGGTGCTCAGTGTCATTTTAAATGACAGTTGAAGTGTTTTCAGGATGCACTACTTCTAATGTTATCCTAAGCCAAGCATGCACTTTGGTTTTGAAAGGGTGTTGGTTCTCTTCAAATGTTGACTTGCTCAAAAGTGGAATGTTCTGCTTGTGGGGAACTTGAAGTTTTTGCTTCCCTTTTCTTCTATCCAAACACATTCTGACTCTTGTTTCTCATTTCAGCAAGCTCACTGGTATGGCCTTCCGTGTCCCTACCCCCAATGTTTCTGTGGTGGATCTGACTGTCCGTCTTGAGAAACCTGTGAGTTTACTTCTAGACCTGCATAGTCTGTTCAGTTGAATTAACTCTTCCATCAGGACTGGTTAATTCTGGAGTTGCTATAACTGACCTATTGGCGCTTTAATCTCTCTCTCTCTCTCTCTCTCTCTCTCTCTCCTGCTAAATGAAGGCCAAGTATGATGAGATTAAGAAAGTGGTTAAAGCTGCGGCTGATGGACCCATGAAAGGCATTCTGGGTTACACTGAGGATCAGGTATGCGCATCTGTTACATCAGTGTTGTGACCAGGGTTTTTCAGCGTATTTTATAACTTCCTGCTGTGTGCAGGTGGTGTCCACTGACTTCAACGGGGATTTGCGTTCATCCATCTTTGATGCCGGTGCAGGCATTGCCCTGAATGATCACTTTGTCAAGCTGGTCACATGGTAAAACACTGCTTCTCTTTCCCTCACAATATCACAACCCTGGTATCTAGAATTGAGTTTCTGCTTGTAAATTACTTCATTTTGCTTGAATAATAGTACTCTTAACTCTACTTTAAAATACCAAGTTTGAGACTTTTGGCTCATAATTAACTGACCCCCAATTCTCTCCCTTCCTGCAGGTATGACAATGAGTTTGGTTACAGCAACCGTGTATGTGACCTGATGGCACACATGGCCTCCAAAGAGTAAATGTGATTGCCACCCCCACCATACCTTTTTTGTGGTCTTGATGTGTGACCCACTACTCTCCCATCTGGTTGGATGTTTGCACCACATGCCTGGAAGGAAATTTACATGCTTGATTTGAAGACCAATGTTATTTTTATATGAAAATACTCTGTACTGTCTTGTGTGAGGTATAAAATGGATGTTGACTTCAAAAGGCTGCTGTCTGTTAACACCCTGTGACAGAATAAAGTCCTGTTTGTGAGAAATGGAAAGTGCTTGTTTTGTCTCATTCTAGTGACCCATTTGGGTTGGCGTACTGTTTGTAAAGCTTGACTTGTCCTTAACACTGACCAGGTTTTTTTTTTTTTGTCTTGTAGAGGGGTGGTTAACCATGAAGTGGTTTTAAATGCATTCAAGCTAGTCCTTTAAAGCAGTGTTTCCCAACCCTGTTTCTGGAGGCACACCAACATTGCACATTTTGGATGTCTCTCTTGTCTGACCAACGTATTCCTGAGTCTCCACTAATGAGATTCAGTTGTGTGGCTAGGAAAAGTTGGGAAATGTGTAGTGTTGGTGTGCCTCCAGGAACAGGGTTGGGAAACCCTGCCTTAAAGGGTGAGGGAGCAGTCACTATTTCCTCCTGTATCATATGTTCTGAAGGTGTGTGTGTGTGTGTGTTTTTTTTTTTTTTTTTTTTTAAGGATTTAACTCTTTAGGGTGAGTATGACCATATTCTTTTTGGTGGTGAGTTAACCCTTAACTGTCTGGACACTTCCTGCCCTTTTACTGTCGTCAGTTGATAAATGCAAAGTCAGTCAGGGTTAGCCTGGTCTTCACCAAGTACCAGCTATTGCTGGATCAACATTCAAAATAACCAATCGTATTTGAGGGATTTATTTTTATTTTATTATGGTTAGGTGGTTCTACACCCTCCTTTTAATTTCCCACATTTTTAGGTATAAATTTAGATTGGGATAAGTATTTTTGAACCGTCGTGTTGACCCACACACAATGTTATCAGCTTTATAGTAATTGCTGAACAAGTCATAGTTTCCTGTATGTTCCTGTGCATGTTATATAAAATAATTCTAGAGAACACAATTCTAGGAACCTATGAATTACTCTGAGACAAGGCAAGCTTGTGTGCTGCTGTAAGTTACGTTTAAAAAAAAAATGATTTGTGAAACATGGGGGATGGATTGTTAACCGCCAATTTCAAGTGTGAAGCCCCAGTTAGTCAAATCTCATTGTTTGTAATGACACAATGCTTTGACACTTTAGACATCCCATAAGTATCTTATATTATACTGCCTGCTTAATATCTGCTCACACTTTACTTTGGTGGCCCACCAACAGAGATTCTTCTAAGGAACTTAGATAACTTGCATAACTTATTTCACTAACCCTGACTTTTCTACTTCTCTAATGAAAGTTAGTTGACATGCTGTTGGCAAGTTACTTACAGATGATAGAATGTCTAAAGTGGAGTATCAAAATAAAATAAAACCAAATATTTGATTACCAGGGTTGAATATTGTAACCTCTCATTGTTTTGGTTAAATACAGTGTCCCTTTGAAACCGCTCACATGCACTCATCTAAGCACTCTGTTGCGATCTCTTTTGCTCCCTGACTCACTCTTTTAGTTCAATACTCAGTCCATTTGTGGATCGGGGGTAGTTTTCCATGAATAATGCACCCTGACATAGACATACCATTATTTCACCTGATGGGCCTTTATGAAATATGTCTATCAATGTTATTGATGTGTGAGTCAGAGGACCAATGGGCATATTTCATAATTAATGCACCGCATTAACAAGGCACAGATTTCCAAATGATGAGCACGGCGCTTTAGGCGAAAATAAAAGTATATAGACATATATATTAGACATGACATTTTTTACAAATAATGCAATCTTATAATGTTGTTTATGATGTTCTTATAATAAAATGAATGTTGCAAATGACTCATGGTTTAGCCTTGAAACGTTAGGATTGTGGGATTTATGGCACAGCTTGTCTTTGTGCCTGTGTTTATGCATGCATTTTAAAGCTGTTCAATTCTGTTGATAAGAATGAGGATTAAGAGACTTTAGTTGTTTTAAACTCTCTTAAACAGATTGAGTGCTGTGTCTGCTAAACACTTTGTTCTAAAATAACATTTACGGCTCCCATTGTCTATAAAAACTAGCTTCAACTGTCCTCTAATCGCAGAGGTGAAGTGTTGGGAGCGCAAAAAAGGGATGAGAGAAAGGTAGAGGTGTGCATAAAGAGGGAGGTGGGAGTTCAAAGGGATGGGAGGGCTATTGTGATGGTCCTCTGGCAGATTGACCACGGTGGAATTGATTCACTCCTCCCGTATAAACAGAGAGCAACAGGAACAAAAGAGGCTTAAGACTGAAAAGCAAGCATTTCACTTTGAGATTAAGAGACAGTGGCAGACTGAAAAAAGACGGAGAGATAAATACAGAAGAGGTGCACTGACAGAGGAAGGTGAGTAAAAACTTTCACTGTGGCAATATTTCTGACAGGTTGGACTTACACTGATGTATTTTTCCCACACATAAGGGTCAGTTTTTTTTTTGTTTTTTTTTAAATAATGTATGCATTTATACATCAAACTGAATAAATAAGCTTTCTATTGATTTATGGTTTGTTAGGGTAGGACAGTATCTGGTCGAGATCACTTTCTGGAAAATCTGAGGGTACATAAAATATCTAATATTGATAACTTGTCCAAAGGAAGTCTCTAGCAATGCATATAACTAATGCAAAGTTATGTTTTTAATAGAAAATATACAAAATATCTTCACGGCGCGTGATCTTCACTTAAGAGGAGAAACGTTTCTTTCTTAGTGTATTAGAAATGTATGCAAATAAGCACATATTCAGTAATGTCCCATACAATGTATTTTTGGCCTCTGCTACAAATATATTTGTGCTACTTAAGACTTTTGTGGTCCAGGGTCACATGTAAGTTTGAATTTCAAGTCCAACATTTTATAGTTGAATACATTTTTGTCTGGGTATGGCAGCATCATCATGTCTCAGTCTTTCTCTTTTCTCTCTGTTATTATAGTTAATGTCTAAGAGAGTGAATGGCTCGTGGATGGGGTCTGTCTCTGTCCCGTCCTCCATCCCTCATGCCTTCCGCTCACAGCTCTCTTCATCTGCTGACCTCAGCATAGCCATCTTTCTCATCATCACAGGTCATTCATTGTTCTTTTATTGTTTAATAGTGGAGGTTAGTTGGGTTCAAAATTAGAAAATGCTTTTGATTAAAAGATGCATTAAAACCTGACATATATTTAAGTCTACTCTATTTATTCTGTCAAGACTTGATCTGCAATCAAAACCTCTGCAATCTAATGACACTTAGTCCTCTGCCATCAATACACTTCTGTGCTGATTTGCGCAATAAATACAACTGCTATTACAGAGGCATTTAAAACCTGCAGTGCAGCAAGAGGTGCTTATATGCATGTGTTTCACCAAATCAATATTTTAAGCTGCATGGGGAAAAAAAAACAAAAAACAGGTTATTGGATAAAGAGCATAAATTGCTCTAAAAACACTGGTTCATTGGTTGACTATTTATGACCTTAATATTAAATTACACATACTATCATTTAATGGGACAATACATGTAATTTACAGTAAGAGTTAATACAGTATATGAATATATTAGAACTCTTACGTTAAAAAAGTACAGGTAATGTCCCGTTAACAATTACTACACGTCATTTGCAGTAACATTTTTAAAAGTTAAAAAATATATATTTTGTAAAGTACGGTGACATATATGTTTTTTGGTTTTTTTAACAAAACTAAGAACTATTAGACAATCAGTCAATGTGTTTAGTTCACAGTATTTTAAACTTACTGCAAAGAGTGCTATAAAAAATACCTACAAGTTACCTTACCTTACTATTTAATATACATTTTACTGCTAAATTTAATGTAAAATTACATGCATTGTCCTATATTTTTAATATTACAGTTTTAGATTTAACATTTGATGTTTAGTGATATACAGTGGCCAAAACTGTCAGAACACTACTATCTTCACCAGCTAAAAAAATGTAAGTCCTTTATTTTTTATCTTTTGCTGTCTGTAGGAAATGTCAGTTTACATTTCCCAGACATTTATTTTGCCATTCATTGTAATAACACGGAGATCTGATCTCATCATCATCCAGTCTTTCTGGAATGACATGAAGAAACAGGACAAACTATCTTTTGCAGCGTCTCCAGGATGCTTCAAGAAACCTGAGGCAAAGGCAAAGGATGGTCACACCAAGTGTTGATTCAATTTAATTAATAGAAGTTAGCTGATAAAGAAAAACTATTTACAACATTGTTTTTGACAACATCCTCATTTTACACAAATGCCTAAAAATTTAACAGGCTATATCATAGCTTTGCAGGTTGATTTCTTGAAGTTCTTCTGGATTTAGTCTGTCTATTATCTATAGTTTAACACTAAGTAAAAAGTGAGTAACACTGTCTATATTTATATTAGCTAGGCCTGTTTATTTAAAAAAAATTATATGAATTTTAATGCAGTTTTTAGTTGTGTTAGATGATGCTGTGGTGATTATGGTCTATATTTCAGGTGTGGTGTCTGTGGTTGGGAATGGGCTGGTGTTGCTGGTTTACGGACAGAGAAGGAAGAAACTCAGAGCGCACGAGCTGATGACCATCAATCTGGCCATTTGTGACTTTGGCTACAGCCTGCTGGGGGCGCCATGTATCATCATCTCAAGGTACCACTAGATGCAACATAGTCTCACTCCAACTCGTCACATTTTGACATTTACCCATTTTTAGTCACTTTTCTACATGAAGGGTCCTCCATTGTTTTCAGTTGTTTGGCTTAATGTAATGGTTTGCATGCATATAAAAATGTATTATATAATTTTTTACTTTTATTGGAGCACCAAACCCCACCCCTACTCTAAACCTACCACACATGCAGTCACAATTATTTATATGTACAAACTAATCATAAACACGCAGTATAAATACATTACAAACAAGTCGTGTCACATTACAAGTCTTCTGAAGCCATACCTTATGTGAAGAAGAGAGTAAAACACAAGGTTTTAATCACTAAAAATGGTCCCGCTCCATTCACACGCTGTCATCTCATTTAGAAAACATACTCCTGTCCAGTAGCATGATGCAGTCGGTCACAAGATACACAAAAGCCAATGGCATTTCAAAACCACCGTTGACGTAAGGATTCTTGTAGCGGCATTTTTTGAAAACGCGCACAGACTGCAGCAGCGCACAGGAAGTACACGGAAGACGGAAACAGCGACTGCGTCTATTCCCCTCACAAATCAATAGTTTTGCCTCAAAAGACTTGGAATATTAATACTCTTCAAATAAATGATGACAGTGATTGTATCTACCTGCTATATCTTGTGTTTTATTGACAGATGGTATGTTTATGGGCAGGGGTTGGGTTACGTGCTCATAAATGTGTAAATAATATAATTTAAATTAAACTATTTTGACGGTTTACATTAAAAAAATCACACCCCTACATATATGCAATAATGCCATTGTTTTTACCCAATATATCTTTTAATTATTTATAAAATAATTAAAAAAAATATTGCGTCGGCATATTGAGGCTAGGAGTCTCCTATTTAAAACAACGGAGGACCCTTCAGGTCGAAAAGTGACTAAAAAGGGGTACAAAAAGTGACGCTGTGTGAAGCTGAAGTGAGACTGTGTTGATAGATAGCGTATTTACTCGTAGCATGATTCTTAGCATGTATTATGAAGGGGTATACTACATTTGCTTGGCATGCCAGTGTGCATAAGTTTTAAAAGCTCTCTTTCAATTTATATTAGTCTATGACATCGCATACATCAGTCGCTCTTGTGATTATCCCTCCATATCTTCTAGAGTTTGTGAGTGTTTGTGGATTGTGGATTGTGAGGATTGTGTTGGTTAAAAAAGAAGATTGACAGTCTGAGAATAAGCCATTGACGATGATATTATATAATGTAGAACATAAACACAGGGTATATTATAGATCAGATTTGACTTTAGAGAGGATTTAAAACGTAACGGGCATTTGTTCAAAATACTTTAGATGTGCTGTTGAATCAGTTTTGCTATATTTATTTATTTTTTATTCTTTATTATTTTATTATGTGCTTATATTCTTATGGACAGAAATAGATTTCAAAATTCCTTTGAAATATCAAGGCACTATTCTTTTCATGGTATTTAGAGTGCATTCTCAAGGGGCCAAATAGGTTTCACTTTATGTAGCTGAAAGTATTTTTTTACCCACAAACCACCAAAACATGCCCTTAGATGGAGGATGGTTTGTGAAAGACATACATTTGTGAAAAGAAACAACATAAATATTTTGGCCCTCTAACATCTTGGGTCACAAACTCTGTAAAAATCATTACGCTTGGCTTTTTGGTTTCTGAACTCGTATATGTACATTAAGAAAATGTCTTATAAAAGAATATAAACTCAGAAAAACCTTAGATCTGCAGAATTTGAGCATATTAAATATATGCTCTGCTTCTGCTTTGAACAATTTTTTTTTCTCTATCTTTATTTGTATCTCTTAGTATGTCGCATGCATGGATTTTTGGGGAAACAGGATGTGTGTGGTACGGGTTTCAAGGCTTTGTTTTTGGCATTGGGTCTCTCATCACTACCTGCCTTATTTCCCTCGACCGCTGCTTCAAGATCTGTAGCTTCCGATATGGTAATTATCAAGTTTTTTTCACTGTATTTGTGTTGTTTTATTATATATGCTGATGAGTCTTGCAAGTCAGGTCGTCTATAGGCCTAAACAACCATTAATTTCCACAGGTATTATTAATGAGAGTACAGAATTTGGTTATTCTTTCACCCAGGGTAATGACTTCCCCCATAATCTGAGCTCTATTTTACCCTTTAGCTCCTATATCTAAAAAAAAAAGAAAAAAGAAATAATATCATTGCCTTAAGAAACGCTGAATAACTTGTATGATAAGTGGAATCTAAATTTTAATTGAACTAAGCACTTTTTACTAAACGTTTGATTATCTAGGTCAAAAATAATTTTCAAGGACTTTAATGGAATAAAATAAAATGAAATATGTGTCTCACTTTGTCTTCCAGCATATCATTTAGTATGCAATTAGAAATTAATTTAAATTAAATATACAATTTTAAATTAAAGTAAATTAAATATAAAAAAAAAAACTGCCTTCTTTACACAATCTTAAAATATCAAAATCTTTTTGTCTCTCTAAATTATTCAACAGCACTTTTTTTTTCTCAGGCGGAGAGAGAATAAAACGTGTGATGAAAATGAGGTCATGCTAGCTGGTTTGTGATTGAAGAAATGTATTGCATTGTTACCATAATTACAGCCTCCCTACTTGAAAGTATATGTCATTGCACAAGATCAGAGATAAAAACAGTCCTTTATGCATATCCTGTGGACTGCATATCTTTCTCTCAGCTAACTGAATCAAGCTATGACATCTGATATAATAATACCTGGCTAGTACATTTTAGTCCTATCCAGCACCATTGGAGCCATCAAGTAAGCTTTTAGATGTTTACTAATGTACTTTTGCTTTTGTCTCAGGTCAGTGGATTGAGAGAAAACATGCCTCTATGTCTGTGGCTGTGGTGTGGATCTATACGTTATTCTGGGCCACACTACCTGTGTTTGGCTTTGGTAGTTACAGCCCGGAACCCTATGGAACTAGCTGCACCATAAACTGGTAATGAACCATAACCATTATTAACATTTGTAGTCACTAACCAATTCCCCAAAGATTAGGTGGTGTTTTCAGAGTGCACTCTCAAGGGACAAATATACAGCGTTCACTTTCAAGCAGCTGAGTGTTATTTAACCCACAAACCACTCAGAACAGAAGTTGATGTGTTAATGCTTCATTTCCTGTGGCTGCAGGTGGAAAATAAAGTCTTCACTCAAAGACAGAGTTTATATTTACCTGATCCTGTCCCTCTGCTTTGGAGTTCCCACCTTCACTATCATCACTTCATACCTCGCTATAATCATCAAGGTGAGAAACATTAGTATGAATAATAATTCTGAAACACTTGATGCCAAGACATGTAAAAAAAATAATAATTGTGACTAATTCTGATGGTGATGGTTATGATCAGTTGTCATATGATGTTGCTAAAAAGAACATTATTTGTGTATTTGGTGTAATGCAACGTGTTTATCCAGTTTAATGTTAAAAAAACACATTATTTTCCACATACTGTACATTTTAGTTTTTCCTCTAAGCCCCACCTCCTGAAACAGGTCGATTTGTACAAAGCTCATCGTTCTAAAATAGCAAGGGGTGCTCTAATTGGCCAGCTATGTGATGGAAATGTCACGTCCCTTACCATAACGTGATGCCGTGTCCCAGTGCTAAGACAAAAAACAAATAAAAGCCATAATAAGTGAGGTATTTGTTGCATCCAGTGGGGACATAATTACTGATTATTATAACTTAGTACTGTTGTGTTGCATCACACCTTGTAAATATTACATTGATCACAAATGCAGACATGGTGTTATGACAATTGGTGTTATTGCATTTGAATAGTAAGTAGCAGGTTCTTATAATAAGAAAATATAACTTAGTTAAAGGTTGTGAGTCAGAAGCACCAGACTGTCCTTGCTGAGGTAGAATTGCTCCACTGCGCTGAACACACTCTAATATTTGGGTTCAACTGCTCTGGAAGAGTATTATCAATACAACTTAACCACTGATTTCTAATTTTTTGGAAGCACAAACAAAGTAGTTTCACTTTCACAATGACACACAGCGTCTCCTTAACATGGCGCCTGCAGCAACACTACAGCAAGAATAATAGTCATGCCTTAACATTTGGGTGGTGTTAAAATAAACCCACTCTGTGACGACAAGCCATTTTAGGGTGGTGTGGACAAGTCATAACCTTTTATAAAGAAAGGTTTTGAAACTTTAATCTTTGCAACTATAAGGATCTTATTTATGCATGTAACAGCTTGTAACACTCCAAAGAGAAAAGAAAACTTGAAATCATATCAAATGACTCATTTAATCCTAATTTTAAGGTGAATAAAAGTGTACAGTGTTGTGTGATTTCAGGTGTATCGTTCTGGTCGCGTACTAGCTTCAATCCCTTCCTCCACTGTCACTCACAACAGCAAAGATCTCCGGCTGACAAAGGTACCAGCTCTGATTGATCACCCATAATACCTTCTCAGACACAATTTTGTATTTCCTTTTTGGTATCACTCGGGTTCCTGAAATCTTTTGTTGCAGATAGCAGCAGTGGTGTGTTCCTCATTTCTGATAGCCTGGACTCCCTATGCCATCGTTTCGCTGTACTCTGCTTTGACTGCTAAAGAAGAGCACACTGGAGAGGATGGAGGAAGCGCTCTCGCAGGTGGAATGCCAGCAGCAGGGGTCAGCCATGGTGGGGGGTTGTCTGACGTCTTTGGTTTTCCCTTCCTCATTAACTGGACCGCTTCCGAACACTTCGGGGATGCTTTTGGCTCCTGGAGGAATATGACTTCTGATCATTCCCATCATTCAGTAGGGCATCATGGATCAAGTTCAAATGTGGGTTCTGAACATGGAGGAATGAATGGACATCACTCACATCTTGTGTCCATCCTGAAGCCAGAGGTCTCACTTGTTCCGGCTATTTTGGCCAAGTCACACTGCATGATAAACCCCTTCATCTACCAGATCATGAACCGGGACTTCAGGGAGGATGTCTATGACCTCCTGTGTCTGAGAGGAAAAGATGGAGAGAGGAGGAGAACAAGGAGCACAGATGGCAGTGATTCTGATGGTCAGAAGCTGTCTGTCTGTTTGTCTATCTATCTATCTGTCTATCTACCTGTCTCTCCATCCGTTTGTCTCTCTTGCTCTCTCTCTCTCTCTCTCTCTCTATCTATCTGTCTGTCTGTCAATTTTTATATGATTTCATACATTTTATTTCTGTTTCAACATTTCTTCACATTGCTGTCTCTGTCTGTTCCACACATGCAGGGTATCGTGGAAGCGTCACTCTCTCTTATATTCACAGCTGGAGGAGAAGAAGCACAGCTACCAGTCAGTCGTCTGGGGAGCGTGTGAAGAAGGATTCCTCACGAAAGAGTAGAGGGAGCCGAGGAAGCCGAGGTCAGAGAGGGTCCTGTCAGGACAGCACAGCAGTCGGGTGGGCAACCTTGGATACTACAACCTTAGATACGCAGGCCAACTTAGAAAGAGAGAGAGGGAAGGAGGTGGAAAGAGAGACAAATAAAGAATCAGCTCCGTTGACGGGTGAGGAGTGACGCTTGTTGTCTAAATAGACAGCAGCAGCATAGTTCATAATACAGTTAGTTAGCTCAAAATATCTGTTGGTTTAGTTAAAAAACAGTGTTTGTTTTTCTCGTTTAGTGTCATCCAGTGTGTGATTTTGCACCCTTCCAGTCTCACTGGAATCCTCCAGGATTTTCATATAGATTTTTAATAATTGAATCCTGTATATTTATTTATTAATATATATATTGTGTATCTATATATGTAATGGGTTTACATATTGTATTTAAGTTTTTGCATATGTAGAGAGCACCAAAATGACTATTTCTGAATAAATGTGAAATGTATTTAAAGTTTACAATAATGAATCGACGTTGATGTTTACTTTGCCTTTTCCAAATAAATAAATACATCAATCCCAAATCAGAAACCCTGTAAGTCCCTGTAATGAAGTACAAGGACTATTTGTTGCAGATCTGTGACGTCACCGTTGCTTTGTTATCATGATGCATGAGGTAATATCTTCTTTACCGTAAGTACCATTCTTGAAAAAAAACACACAAGGGGAAAAGCACACGGATAGCTGTTATTCGCCTTTGAACAGTGACAGATTGTAAATAAAGATAAATCTGCGCGAAGTCATCTACCAAATATTATGTTGCGTCATTGGAATATTCAAATAAACAGACCTATGCTGAGAGCTACTGCTGGTATTACGGTAGTGTCCGCACTGAAGCGCTGCAGAGAGACTCGAGAGCGCAAGTGTATTCAGCTTTACAGCCAGGGACGCTACAACACATTCGTTTGGACTTGTGTTAAATGCATTTCGCTGACGTTGTTACAATATTGTTTGCTCGTTTGAATAAGGGTTTTGCATGCTTTTATAGTTAGTCCATATTTTGCGCTTCTATCGGTTGCTGCAGTCTCCATCAGCCTCTTACTCAGCATTCACGCGCGAGCTGTAATACTCTTAACTCGTTACATAAGGCTTTAACGAGTTAAATGTGGACATCGCCGTGTCTTTTGGTCGCCAAAAACCACTGACCTTTGAAGTCAAGCCGTTAATTATTTTGAAAGTCAGGCATAGCTGGTGTTCATGCCCGATCTGCAGCGCTTCAGTTTTCCGCACCGTAGCATGAATTCTCCTCTCCATCAGCAGCACCAACAGCATCAGAATCCAGAAGGACCCGGTCATCCCGATTCTCCCTCCGGTTTGCTCCCCGAGGCTGTTGTCCTCGGAGCTCCTGACCCATCCTCGTTTTTCTTTGGAGAACAAGCCGGCCCTCAAACCTCACTTGACCTTACAGCATCCTCTTATCTGCACTTCAGTCCATCGCTCCACTGGTCTCAGCCTCCTCCACCTACCGCCATGGCGTTAAGGAACGACCTGGGGTCCAATATAAGCGTCCTGAAGACCCTCAATCTGCGCTTCCGATGCTTTCTAGCTAAAGTGCATGAACTGGAGAGACGCAATAAGATATTGGAGTTACAGCTTCAGCAGGCTTTAGACAGCAATAACACGGGTGGATGCGTGGAGGACGGAAACACCAAAGAAATCGGTGTGCAGACTGGGTTTATTGGACCTATCCCTGTCCGGCCTGGGTCTTTGTCCTTTCAAAACACCAATAACTCTGCTAAACGACCCACTACGTTGTTAATGCCTTCTCTAACGACTGTCCTCAAGCTTGAGCCCAATAAAGCTGAAGATGAGACCACAGCTGACCCAAACACTCGTAGGAACCCAACTATCTCGGTTAGCCTCTCAACGCCCACCAGCGAACCTGCCTCGGCCAACACCAACAACTCCAATAATGCTCTGCAAGTGAGCAGCGTTGGCACCGGAATGTCTCCCAACCCTCCTGCTCGCTTCCTGCCGGGCACTATCTGGTCCTACAAGCACACCCGTAAAATGGGAAGCGGCTCAGAGACTCGGGTCACCAGTCCTGGAGTGTCATGGGTCCACCCGGATGGTGTGGGTGTCCAGATAGACACCATCACCCCAGAGATCAGAGCACTGTACAACGTCCTGGCCAAAATCAAAAGAGAGCGGGATGAGTACAAGCGAAGGTGAATATGGAGAATATAGATGTATTTTAAGGCTAGATGTTTGTTAATGAGAAAGAGGTTTCTGCTTTGGGCCTTTATGACAGGGCTCTGATGCAAAAGAGAATCGTGATGTATTTGAGACATGATTGCTATCGGTTTGAATGTCCTCCTAAGAATTAGATCCAAATTCTTGTTAATATATGATATGATTAGGGATGTTCGAATTGATACCAATAAGCTGATAATAGTTTGATGCTGTGGCTGAAAACTGATAACTGGACAATTTAATTAGGTATAAATAAATAAGGCTACAAGTGAATTTAGGCATTACAACATTGTCATGTATAATATAAAGAATTTGATCATTTTCAGATTTGCTAAAGATATAATTTAATAGTGTTATTTAATTATTTGTGTTTTTGAAGATTAACATTTAAATGATGCAAAAGTGATGTACACCACCATTCAAAAGTCAGAATAAATAAATTAACAGTTATTCTTAAGAGACTTATGTTACTTTCAAAAACAATACAAATATTTTCCAATTCTATTATTCCATATTAATTATTCCAAACCTTTTAACAGTAGTGATGCAAAAATAAAGGTTAGAAGGTAATAGTTGAATAACTAAACATTGAAAATATAAAATTTTAATACAAACCTTTAAATGGAAACAATGTTTTAGAATTGTGTGTGTGTTCATGCAGCTTCAATGCTGCTTTCATTAAATACCAGATACTCCTTTTTATTAAAATTCACTGAATTAGAAAATGTTTTTCTTGATAATTTAATTTGTAAGAAAAATCTGTATTAAATTACAAAAATTCAATGCATTTTCACCATAGAGGACTTTAAGTCTGGATTTTAACCCCATTCCTGAATCTGAGGAGTTTAAGACACCTGCACGCTGGGTTATTTCTGCCCTTCTGCTGCTGAGGGCTTGCTCTGCCCTCTGATAACCTGTGCATCAGTCAGGAACATTCAGACTGCAGTCACCGCCTCACATGAAGTGCTTACTGTTTAAACCCTGCAAGTGTTCAACAACACAGTGTTCATGAGAGTGGAATCTGTTAAAAAAGAGAGTGAGTTATGACTTGCAGCTTTTGAGGGATAATATAGGGCATAAATCAATTTCCTCATCTGCAGAGACATGAAGTGGGGCCTATATATTTCTAACGGCTACTTTAGTAAAACTGTGCAGGTGATATGAGGAGGTTAGTTTCGCCACGCTAGAGCTGAACATGAGAAGCAAAAGCAAGGAAGATCTTCTGTACAGTATGTAGAAGATAAGTATCAGCTGGAGGGGAAATAGTGGCCGTGTTTCTCATAAATGGTGGTATTCATTCAGTCTCAGAGCTGTTTGTGTCCAGACCTGCAGCAGTCGGAGCGCTTCACATTCTACTGCTGTCAGTCATGTATAGCAGCTTTATTTAGGGCTGAACGGACCGTCAGTTCACAAACTCATTACTGTCTGTTGACTCATCAGGACAGGTTAAAAACACTGTTGAAAAGCAGAAAAGTAATTTGGGTTCTCTCACTTATACCCTTCTGCTTCATAAAAGATGTTATCTTTCATCTCTCCGTCTGACTTATTCGCTGTTTGCTCTGGTTTCAGCTCTTCTCAGACTTTCTTTTCTATATTTATTTTCTGTTTTGGCTTTCTTATTTAGTAAGAGTTCTTTCGCTGTCTCATCCTCGAAAGGGTTTTTCTGACTATGATATAGCTATAGAAAAAGGTCTATTTTTTTGCAGAGCAGATTCAGGACATTTACTAAACTAGTATAAATGTTTTGTTACTTTTGCGTTTACACAATATAAATTTATTTATTTTTTCAATGCTTTTAAAAAAAATAGTCTTTCGAGAACATAAGGATGCATTAAAAATACAGTAAATATTTGTATTGTAATTCTTATTATTAGTGTTTAGAACTGCTGCTTAATTTTTTGTGTGACACTTTTTTCAGGATCCTATACATACACAAGTACAATATAGTAAGTAGAAATATGAAGTTAAAAAGAACAGCTTTTATTTCGATCAGTTGTTTTAATCAGTTTTGAACACCATGAGACCAACATTATGTAGACGAATCAGATCCTTTCACTCAACATCAGTGCCTGACCTCCCTGGTGCTCTGGTCTTCTTAAACATGTTCATTTGAAAAGTTTAGCACACAGCAATAACCCCCCTTTTTGCTGCTATACAGCTTCCTCAGAGACTTACACTAGAGATTTACATTCGACGTTGAAACCAGGATACAGGGATTTACTTCTGTTCACACCGGAGAGCATCAGGGGACGGCCGGCAGGGATGTTCTGATCTCAGTTCGTATAATAAAACATAGTCATAAACAGCTAAATTTACCAACGTCTGATTTAATGAGAAAAACGTCGTATGAAAAATGTGTTGCAGAGCATTTCCTGGCTATTTTTGAGTGAAGCAAACAAATCGTTGAATTACTAATCATTTACTTGATCTGATAAATGAAAATATAAATTTTTTTCATCAGAGAAATTTTACAGTATTACTGTGTTTTTGATCAATTAAACGCAGCCTTGAAAAGCATAAGGAGACTTCATACTGACCCTAAACGTTTGAATGTTAGTGATCACCAGAAATTATGTGCTCTTTAAGAAACTTAATGATGAAATAAATGGCACATTAATGATTTGTATAATTTGTCTGATTTAGGCTGCTCCGGCATCCAGCAGCAGTGATCTATGTTATATCTGCATTGCAGTACATACACAAGGACTCAGAGAAGCTGCAGAGTAGCAACCTCTCTCTCTCTCTCTCTCTCTCTCTCGCTCGCTCCTCTCCTCACTCCTGTTATCTGTCACTCCTCTCTGTAATTGTATGTTTGCACCTTGAATTGGCAGTAATGCACGGCGTCAAACTAACCTTGTGGTCCAGTGAGGATGTTTAATAAATGTAGAGGCTGCTGCAATGCTCCGAATGTTAAGTAGCTTTACACAAGAACAGGGCTTGTTTGGTTCCACCTCATTGCACTATACTACTGCACTGGACAATATTACTGTTAAACAGCCACACAGTAAATTACTGTAGGGCTGACTGGGCTGATGGATCAGTTAAAAGGACTGAAGGGATGCAGTCATTGCACTTAAGTTGAGCTATAGCATACTCAGAGAAATAAAAACACTTGCACATGAAGATCGCTGTTTTCTTCTGTAATAGGTTCAGTACTTGTTACTTCGTCCTACTTCACAAGACCTGAATAGCATTCAATTGTATTGATGTTGACTTTATATAGCGTTAAAAGATAAACCTTTGCCCACAATTTAGTTTTCTTATATAAAAGGAGAAATTTAGAAGAGTGTACTGGTTGCTATTACAGTCACACTGAAATAAGGGCGTAAAATGGCCATAAAATTGAAAATAAAAAATAGAATAAAACACCTTGAGTCATCTTTTAGATTCATTAATTCATTGAATTAATTACAGGATCTGATTTGACTTCTTTCTAATGCACCATACACCAAGCATCTTTTTTCAGTAAATAATAACAGCTAATCAGTGATTTCAGAAGGCTTTAAATATATATTATGAGAGTGTTATTGACGCTTTTTTTAACATGTTGTTAGCTAGTTAAATAAATGGCATTTTAAAGTTCTTGTTGGGACAAACTGTTGATTCTGATGTGGTTTTCTTCTCTCAGATGGGAAGAGGAATACACCATGAGAATGGACATGGAACAGAGAATGAATGATCTTCAGGAGGTGAGGAACACTTCTTCATGTGCTCTTATAACAAGTGCAGTCTGCCACACTTGACTATTAATTTCTGCTTTCATTTTCTGAAGACAGTCTGAAAACTGAAAGTTTTTTTTTTAAGGCTCACCAAGAATGCATATAGTTGATCAAAATGCATTAAAACTAGTGCTGTCAAATGATTAATCATGGGCGTATACTGTGTTTATTTATTATGTGTATATAAATACAAGCAGATGTATGTATATATGTACGAAAAACTGTATGTTTATATTTTAAATATATATATATATATATATATATATATAATATAAAACACAAGAATATGTATATAAACGTATATATTTTCAAAACATATACTGTATATTTGTATTTATATATACATAATAAATATATACAGTACACATACATATATTATGTAAGCAAATAATGTAATTGCCGATGCGATTAATCATGATTAATTATTTGGCAGCACTAATAAAATCTGTATTACTGTAATTATTCCTTTGATGGCAAATCTGAAATTATAGCAGGCAACGATTTTGAGTAACAATTTGATGACTTTGTCCAAGAAAATGTCTATGTGTTTTGTATGATGGTTTATTAACAATAATTATAGCTATGAATTTGTGTAGGACCTACAGGAGAGCGAGGTGTGTCAGGACGAGCTGGCCCTCAAAGTGCAACAGCTGAAAGCTGAACTTGTGCTCTTTAAAGGACTCATGAGTAATGTGAGTATGAGAAGCTGAACACACTCTCAGTATACTTAAACACAGCCAGAGCTACAGCATCCAGGACAGGAAACATTCAAATCATATAAGTTGCCTCACTTCATCCTGAACTTCATGTAAAAAAAAGAAGCATCTTTAATGGTATTGAATGTGCACTTGTCGTGTTCTTCAGTTCTTAAGTATGTTTATCTAATATAAATAACTAATATAAAACCTATACTTGCAGATAATATAATATTAATGAAATAAAATGCCACTTAAGAGTGCACTTTTTCAGTAATGTCAATAAAAAGATTTCTTTAGAGTATATTTTTTCATGCAATAAAGAATTACTAAAGAACACAAAAGAATGTTGGTAACTAAAAGGTTGGCATATTATCGACTTCGTTACTGTGAAGACAGTGGCTAACGTCAACTATTTCATATTTCAACTATTTTAACAACATCATTTTCAACATCATCACAATTGTGTAATTGCAAATATGTAATATAAACACAAGCTTTTTTTAATCAAATGTAAATTAAGTTCAAGTCTTATTTTGACATAACAAAGTGGTTATATCCAGGGCCTTGAATGCTAAACAGAAAATTCAGAAATTAGTTATCTAATTATTAATGACACACATAAACCCACGCAAATGTGCTCCACATACAGAACCTGTCAGAGCTGGACAGTAAGATCCAGGAGAAGGCCATGAAAGTGGACATGGACATCTGCAGGCGCATCGACATCACCGCTCGCCTGTGTGATGTCGCCCAACAAAGAAACTGTGAAGATCCAATCAAGATCTTTAAGGTATTCAGAAACTCCTCGCTTTTCTGTGTATTTCAATGTTTAATCTCTGCATATCTTTATCTGAACACTGAACTTTTTGGTGTTTTCTAAAAAAAAAAAAATCTTACAAGATTAAATTACTGAAAGTGCAAAATAGTATTATATTTGAAAGATGTGAGGCTTCATAATGCAAAATTTAACGACCTGACAAAGTCCCCAACGTTTTATACATTTGATCTTTTTGTCTGATTAACATTTTAATAATAATATAATAAGAAACACCTTTAATATTGGTTTCAATCCTCCATGTGAATCAAACTGTCTTAAATATTATATATAATGGATATTACATTATAATTGCGTTATTTCTAGCAAAATAACATTATTCATAGATGTTTGAACTATTTTTACTGCCTACTTGCTATTTCAATGTGGACTGATTATTTAATTAGTTATTTGTTTTAACGACATGACTTTTTTTTCTCTCAAATGTTTTAATTTAGAACCTTTAAAATCTTACTTTATTTTCAAAACCCCAATTTTTTGGAAAAACTAAATTAAAAGACAAGGATAACCATCATATATTAACTTTTGTAATACTGATCTTAAAATATATTTAAAAAAACAAATACTGCTTTTTTATTTATATTTGAAAATCTTTATTTTATGTATTCTAAACTGTACAATAATGCATTATATTCTGCTTCTGAATTTAAAAACTAAAGATCAGCTCATTTTAAATAAAGATTTCTAATTTTTCTCAGTTGTTTTCTCCTTATTTTCATCTCTGTACACTGCATAAAGTGTAATATATTAGTATGTCACGAAAGTATGTTTATTGTCACCTATTATGGTGTTCCATGAATCTGCTTGAAACAATGCATGCTGTGTAAAGTGCAGTAGACATATATTGATGTGACTTGTGTTCAGCACAAATCTAAGAAAATGTAAGGAGGTTTAGAGCAATACAATGCCTGATGCTTCCATCTTATTACTGGAAAACAAACCAAATTGATCTTCTGCAGTGAATATCATCTATGGTGTAATCTTGCAGCCCCGACTCTGTGCCACTGACTCAGCTGCTGTGAGTTTCTGCTGACGCCTGCTATAGTCTCTGAGGCACAGAGAACTGATGTCTGTTGCATTATGGGTAGACGAGGGGAGCGGTCCGACCTATAAATCATTTGCATGTTTGTTTCAGAACTACGTTGGGTCAGAAATGTTAAAGCTATAACCCTCTCTCTCTTTGTCTTGCCATTATCGTCTCAGGTTCCCAGCCCTCAGAACGCCATCACCTCTCGTGCCCGAAAACAAGCCTCACAACCTGCCAATGGCAGCGAGACAGACGAGCCAGTCAGCACGTCTGAGAGTGATGGAGGGGGTGCTCGACAGGATGAAGTGTGCACCCCTTCAACGCTGCAGATCAATGAAGAGATGCAGAGAATGTTGACCCAACTGTGAGCCACTGAAAATGCTTTGTCATGTTTGCTTAGAGTTCTGGGGTCGGTTCAATAACTTAGCCCTCATGTTAGGACAGCTAGTCTGACCAACTAGCAGTTCACCAAGAGTAACCAGTCTTATTTTTTGGATTCAACTTAGACTAATATATATTTTGTACTGTATGTAACTGAATTTTAAAAAAGTGTGACCAATCTTAAAGAAAAATTTAGCTGACTAACTTTTATGACTAGTGTTAACCTTTCATGCAACCGGCCCCTGTTTATAACTAATGTAATGACTTAACCGTGTCTTTGCCAGGCGGGAATGTGAGTTTGAGGATGACTGTGACTCACTGGCTTGGGAAGAGACCGAGGAAACGCTCCTTCTGTGGGAGGATTTCCCTGGATGCACTTTAACAGCAGACACTAATCAGGGGGAGGTTAGTGCACTGCATTCTGGTTTCCTTCTGGTTTATATGCGGTTAATATTTGTGGTTGAAATACTGTTCTTGTTATTTCTTACTTCTTCCTGTTTGTAAATCTTTATGTACAATCAAGTGTTTGTATCATAGAATTGATTTTTTAAACTTTTTGCCAAACCTATGATTTTAGGCATTAAAATGGGACAGAAAACTTTTTTTTTTCAAGGTTCAAGGTTCAAGGTAGACTTTATTGTCATTTCACCGTATACAGGGAGACGAAATGCAAATCTTGGTATGCAAGTAGAGTACTGAATGAGGTAGAGTACTGAAAAGTACTGAAATGAAATTTATGCTACAGTAACTTACGCTTTCATGCAAATGGCCTTCGTTATGATTGGCTAACCCCTTTTTAAATGTGAAAAAAATTTTTCACATTTGATCGTGTGATTAAAACCCAAGAATCTTATTGATGCACCTATTAAATATCCCTGTATTTTGTTGATGTTTACTTTTAATATTCATCTTATACATCTAAATGTATTTATTCATATCTTGTTTTACAGTGTGGGCGACATAAAAAGCTTAAATGTTTATAACCTGAGAAGCAAAAATAAGCCTTTTGACAGAAACTTAATAGCTCATTTCTTATGCTTTTTATTAGTAAAAAGTTTACATAATATATGGATGTGCACTGTGTATATTTATTATGCACATATAAAAGCACACACATACAGCTTATATATTGAAAATATTTAAATGTATATATTTATATTCATATAATTTACATTACATATAAATATATTTAAAAAACAAACATTACACATTTTCCTTTAATATATACATGCAAGTGTTTGTATTTATATACATAATAAATATATACAGTGAACAAATTTATTTTGTATTTGGTTAATCGCTTTTTGTGTTACTTGTTAAGCGTAAAGCTAAAGTTTTGTTGTATTTATATAAAAAATAATTGTTTTATTCTAATTTTGTTTGATCTCTCTCCCAGCATTATATATTCTGCCTTATTTCATAATTCATATCTTTCTCATATTTTTTACCCCCTATTTTAACTCTTGACACAACACCATTTCATTCTTTCCTGAAACACTCACTCACTCTCTCCCTCTCCTCCTGTCTGCCTGTCTTTCTTTTTCGTGAATTTTTTCATGTTTGTGGCGAACTGCTGGGAAGTGCTTCATCTCTCAGGCTTGGCAAGTCCAACAGAAGGCAGGCAGAGGCAGCTTTAGAAACTCAGAAACTGTTCATCCAGACATGGAGTTCACTCGTAGGACACATGCAAACACACACACAGAGCTCATATTTAGGTCAGGGTACTGAGTCCAGTTTGCTGGGGGGCGGTTCGATACTAAACCTTACTGACATTAGTTAATGCGATGTTGGATGGAAGTGTGTTGCGTTTCATGGAAAGCTCAAAGGATTCGAAGTGTTTAGAGTTTTCCATCAGCGGGGTCATTAATCTAGTATTTTATTTTCCCTCTGGTAAAATCTGATCTGCTGGTGAGTGCTTATGCTTCAGCATGAGATAATGTGTCTGTGGCCTTTCTCTCTCTTTCTATCCGTCTGAGCAGGAGGAGTGCTTAGAAAAGGTGATTAAGGACACTGAATGTCTTTTTAATTCGAGGGAGAAGGAATATCAGGAGACTATAGACCAGATAGAGGTGAGAAGTTTGCATTAACCAGCATGTTACGTTAACTTCACGCTTTGATTCTGATTTAGTGATTACAGATATATATTGAGCAAGATAATGTACAGTGAGCTGATCGTTATCACAAAATAAACCCTCATGAACCATCCTGTCAGGGATATCACAGTACTTTATCTCCTTCATACAGTCAGAAATCATATATTTATATCTATACGCTGTTTCTTGCGTGCTTTGTTCAAAGCGAATGAATGTGCATAGAAAAAAAACAGATATCAACCCGGTCTTATGCTGTATGTTTCTTTGCAGTTGGAACTGGCCACAGCAAAGTCAGACATGAACCGTCATCTTCATGAGTATATGGAGATGTGCAGTATGAAGAGAGGACTGGATGTGCAGATGGAAACCTGCAGGAGACTCATCACTCAGAGCGGAAACAAGTACGCAAACATCCACAAACATATATTGGCCTTGACATTTCAAACTCTTAGTGTGGTTGTTCTTAATCATGAGTCGTCTTGCTCATGCCGTATCCTGGTTTTGATATTTGACTCTGTACCTTTGTAAATGGATTACATTTTTATTTGCATATTTATGAAGTCATCAACATTGATTGGATAAATACAGATTGGTTTCATCTGTGCCTTGTTCCTGTCTTAAAGGGATAATTCACCTAGGGCTCTGAACCGGTTCAAGGAACGAAAACCTGAAATGAATAACATTTAACTGGAACAAAAACAAAAACAAAAACGAAATCAGTTTTAATCATTCTGAACAGAAACGTTAATTTGAAATTGCAATTAACCGCTTAATAACGTTATTTTATCGTTCTCTTCTTATATTAATTTGGGAGACAAAAAACATGAATTTTTGTGTGCAAATGCCATGTTGACTCATAAAGAGAAGCAGACCCCATTTCTCTGATGTGACGAGCTTGCCTCAAATAACTACTGAGCAGGGAGCCTGCAGGATTTCGATCGAGGGTAGACTACACACTTATCACAATCTTTTTGCGGCCAGCGGCAGCGAGTTGATGACAGCCAATGTTTAAACCAATTAGCCTTCTCAAAACATCACAACTTGCTAAAAATCTATAGATATAAAACAATTCAAAGCAAGCACATCACATGTTAGTTTAAATGTTTAGCCTAATTAGATGTGCACTGTTAGATGCCTAACAGAGGCGCCATTGTGATCACTTGCATATCATTTTTTCATTAGAAACTTAAATACGCCGTCATTTTTGCTGATAAAGGTGAAAGTAATACATAATTCGGAACGGTAAAGGATCAACCTTTATTTCTGTACATTTACAATATTAACAAAACATTGTGCTTAAAATAAAATAACAAGGAACAGAGGATACAGTTTCTGCTGTCTCTGTCTAGAACAGGAGTGCTTCATAAACCGAAACTCACAAAACTGACTCACAGATATGATAAATATATGTATACAAATCTTTCAATTATTAATTTGTTAATTGAACAAACTAGGTGCTATTGCTATAGTTTAAACCTATCTGATGAATGGGGTGGCACGGTTCATGGGAAAAAAAACGAACCGTTCGGTACGCTTGTCTCGGTTCGGAGCATGCACGCACGGTTCGACGGTTCATGACATGCTTTCCTACAGTTGCTTAATAAAAGCGGGCTTTCCACACAAAAAAAGTGCATGTGTCATTAGTATGAAAAAAAAATGTGGTTACAGCTCTGTCGGACGCGGGCTGGGCTCGGACAGAAAAATGCGGCCCGATCCGCGCTCTATTACCTTTGATGACAGCGGAAATAAAACAATA
>JAUMHI010000058.1:7746123-7769552 GCA_032359435.1 Enteromius unitaeniatus | reverse complement strand
CCGGTATTTTTTTCTAGAAAACCGTTTTCGGAACGCATTGTTTAATGCGGAACGCAAGAACAGAAACGTTAAAATATAAATTCTGCTCAGAGTGAACCGATTGGATTTTTTTTCTGTTTTTAAGCCCTGACCTAGACATTAAAATTCTGTCACTATTTACTTGGCCTGATGTTGTTTCTAACTCTACTAAGAAGGTATTGCAAGAATTTTTGCAAGAAATTTAGAAGAATGCCCTTTTACATTACTATAAGGTTACAATTAACAGCAGAGCCCGAACTTAAATGTAATCACAATTTATTATTAAATATAATAATCAACAATCATCTTTAAAAAATGTATGCAAACATTTTTATACAGTTATAAAATATCTGTTTGTTGTTGAAATATGTTAATTTACACAGTGTGACATACAGCAGGAAAAGTAAAATAATGAATATACAGAAATGTAAAAGTGTAAATTAAACCATTACACCCATAATGCTAAGTTATCATTGTAGTTGTTTTATAGTTGATTGTTCTTTGTGTGAACAGGCCTTCAGATTGATTTTCTGTTGCTAAATAACTAATTGCTTGATTCTAGCATGGTATTGTTTCACACATTTATACATCTAGCATCTGTTTGCTCTGCAGAAACTGAGCCGAGTTTCATAACTCTGGGATTTTTTTTCTTTTTCTGAAAAGTGCGAAATGTTGCTTTACCCACAGTTAAAAGTGGCTTAACATTAAATAAAAAAGCACTAACTTGTTTAAACACTAATTTCCCACAACAGAGGAAAAGCATATTTTGTTGATTTTGTTCTCTTTGTCTCTTTTCCCACCGTAAAGTAATTCAACTTCTGCTATACCTGGAGGTGGTACAGATGCAAACGGAGCAACTGAGAGGGATAAAACGGAAAAAGGAGGGAGATAATGATGCCATCAGATCTGAAGAAGAAGAAAAAGCGCCCCCTCATCTCTTCACAGGACCCTTCATCAGCCCTTCTCGTGTTTTTGCAGTCTATCCAGTCACTGCCTCTAGTGGTGGTAAACGGAATTACATTTACTGTGACATTTTCCCCCTGTGGTTGTGCAGAACAGCTTTACTGTTTTGACACCTACATAATCTTAAAAGATGAGAGTCCTGACAACATTGTTTGCTTTTATCTGCTTTCATTGAGCCCAGCCACGATCATGGGTAGCGATCATGTTTTCCGATCCGAAGCCTAAATGTCTGAGTCATCATATTTTCAGCACTGAATACAATCACTCTTGTTTTCTTATGTCTGATAGAGAATCACTGACAGTGCTTTCGCAAAGTTTCCATTTCCTAGAGACTCCGAGGGGACATTTGCTCTCTTATCGTCGTCGCATGTACCGTTACGTGCAGCTGTAAGCCCGGGTCAGTAGGTGTGTTGTGCTTCCTGTCTGAGCTGTTGTAAATACTAGGCTGTTAATGCTAATGAAGGGTGGAGGTAACTGTAGCCTGCACGTCCCTATGTTTGTGCTCAAATTCACATGAAATATATGACATTTCACGCTAACGGTATTGGGCTGAAGCCAGGCTGCTTCGGAGGCTCGGTTGTATGCGCTCTCAGAATAATGAACACTGACTTCCTCTCTTTTGCGGGTGGAAAACATGAGTGATGGGTGAGGTCAGATTTGAGTGAGATTTGAGGATGTTATGGCTCGGAGTAATGTCAGAGCGTTACACTTCTGTTATTTCCTTTTTGCTTTTCTCCTTCTAGTGCATCTTTAAGATCAGCAATATTGAGTCTTTTGCTCATTTTAGAAAACCGAACCTCATGAGAGTGCTGTATATGTAACGCTGCTGTAGATGTAAGACCTGCTTCAGTCCATAGAATATCTACAATTTCTATTTTGGATAGTAAAATCCTTCCAGTGCAGTTCACCTTTGACATTTTTCTGTTTTGTAGATCTTGCCGATGGCTGAGATTGATGCTATTTGTTCGTCTGACCGGTTGTTTCCATTGGGATCGGTCTCGTAGTCCAGTACTTTAGAGCAGATTATTTTCATGATAGTGTTCTCCTTGATCCTTCAGAGTTTTTTTTTAAAGAGCATGCTATCTTGTTACAGTGAGATCCTGGTAGATCTTACGAAAGACTCTATGAAATGTTTGACAAACGTAGGATCTCACAAACAGCTGGAGTCCTTTTCTGAGTTTAAAAGATCATTGCGAGTTTGTTTCTCGGAATTACAACTTGATCACAACTTCACATAACTGCAACCCTATATATTAATTACATTTGCAGCTGTATGTCTCACAATTGCATTCTTTTCATAATTGTGTTTTTATATCAAAACTGTGACTTCTTATCTTATGAGACATATTTCTTTGAACTGTGTGACATATCTCACAGTGATTTTGTTTCTTGTAATTGCGATTTTCCAACTTCATTTCTAATGATTTTCTATTGACTTTATATCTTATAATTTGACAGTCTCTTATAATTTTCACTTAATATCTCAAAGTTGTGGCTTTGTTTTTCATAATTGCTTGATAACTTGATTGAAATTGCAGTTGTGACTTGATATTTAACAACAATTTTTCTTATAATTTTGCCTTTGTATCTCACAGTTGCAACTTTATTTCAAGTAATCGCGACTTTATATTTAATGACATTATATCTCGTAATCGTGATTAGAAATCTTACATCTGCCACATTGTTTCTCACGATTGTGAAATTCTTTATTTTTTTATTCTGAGGTGGAAAGGGAGAATATTTGGACACTGATTTTCATATGCATCCTGCAGGTTAAGATCTTGATGGGTTTGATTTATTGGATTAGATCTGTGAAATCATTTCAGTCATTTTCTTAAGTAATTGATCGTTCAAATTATTCTCAAGAACCTCACATGATTTGCAATAATCAGCTCTTTTTTTGGTAGAGCACTTTCTAATTCTAATCAAACGCCCACAGGGACTAATACAGTAGTTCCAGAAGAAACTGACAAAACGACTTCCAACAAAACCAACAAAGCCAAACGGTTGGCTTTGTTGGTCATTCATATCTGTAAACCACAGCTTGAATTCAGTAATAGAGACTAAAGCTCTTTGAAAGAGATGTTTCGAGTGCCAAATGTGAAATAAACCAGTCAGGAAAGATACTTCACACAATGAAAATGAAAACCTCATGCTTTTGAAAACATGGTGCTGTACACCCAGCATGTAAATTTCCGCTGCAGAAAAACAAAGAGTGAAAGCTTTAATAAACACAGTACAGTACATATCACTTTCTATGATGAGCCAGAACAGAATTTAATCTTTTAAACAGTATGTCACGCACCATCCTCAGGTTGTTTTGTTCTATTTTTTTGCAAACTGACTGCTGAACAACGCTGTGTGTCTGCCTTAGGTTTTTCCCTCTGACCACTGTGAAATTCTGCAGGGGTTTTGCATCAATTATTTCATTTAAAAACAACATTTATGGGTACCAATTAAACAGTGTGTGAAAATTTTTGATTGGGGGTAAAAAAACAGCCCAGAAAAATAATAGAATGGGCTTGATGATTCATTAAAATGCTACAATTTGATTTTGAGGTAAAGGTTTTGTTTATCTGTGAACTAAATATTGCATTTCTGCTGCCACTGTAAACAGCCGAGCCATTGTTCCTTCACAGATTGTATTACTTTAATTCAATTATTATTTTTTAATTGCTCACAGCGATGAGCTGAACTACGTGTGTAAGATATGTATGCATGTGTATATGTACGGAGTAAGCACTCCAGGTTTCCGCAACGAGTAACTACAGCAATTTACTTGTTGTTTGTTGCTATACGGCCTTAAAAATGAAGACTTTACAAGAATTCTGCAAACAATTCAATAACCACAAATCCACTCTTGTATTAAACGACAATAGCAGACAGTCAATGACATGACTGAATTTGACTTAAAAGCTTTTTTGGATAATTCACATTTGCAGGGGCTACAAACAATGAGTAAATTCCACACAGTATCGAAATAACAGAGTTTGAAAAAAAGTGCTTAGAAAGAATGCTTATTAGCAATAACTGTATGACTGCAATGATGCTGTAACCTAGAAGAGACAAAGAAAGAGTTGCGTCCGCTCAAACGCTGGCTATGCAAGCAAGTCCTGAACCTTAACAAGAGAATGTTTCAAAGGATCACTTGGGAGTCATTCCTAGCATCTCCGTGTCATTCTGGAACATCTCACAGGAAGGATTCTTGTTCCTTCTGTGTATTGTAGGGATGTTTCTACTTTAGGAACCTCCAAGGGTTCTCTTTACAATTGCACATGTGCCGCTGTGGTTGTGGTATCAGATGAGCAGGACCCACCTGAGCATCCATGGGGAGGAAAAGGACCCCGACTGCAGCAGTGGTGCATGTGCATTTGGATTTAAAGAGTAACAGGACTGTATGTATATATAAATATGTATGTATGTAACCCAAAGCAGAACAAGAACTGCTCGCTTCACCGCAAGTGTACAGAAAGACTGGAGCTTTAAAAAGATTTCAGAATAAAGGTTACCGCTGAACGCAGATTCTGTGAGGAGTGGAGTTTTTGTGTCATAGTGTGTGTGTTTTTTTTTCTTTTTCATTCTATAGGTCATTTTTTCCTTTAAGCTGCTGTTTTTCTGTCAGACTGTTACGCACTTAGTGTCTTAATAAGGTAGTACTGGAAACAAATGGCAAAGAACTGGCGTAAATTCAAGAGACATTTAAGATCAAAGCCACAGACCTTAGTGTGAGTTGACCTTTTGTGTTTATCTGCTTCATGACGATGATTTTAGGTCCAGGAACGTCACACTTAAAATAAAGTTTGCTGGACATAAAGCTGAACAAACTTGTCTTTTTACCTTTTTAGTGTATTTGTGTTTGCACGGAGCTTCCCACAAAAAGAAAACTTGTTCAAGTGCTTTTCTTTGTGTGTGCAGCTCCGTGCGAACGAGTCTGCAAGCAAATGAATCATGCTCATATTTTTATGAGGCACCTTAAAAGTACTCCAGTTAAAAATACAATCCCATTCTGAATGTGCCTTATAACTTTAATCAAACCAGTAATAATGAAACATCAATGAAACCGTGACAGCCGCACAGTGAAGCTATTGCTTCTCTTTCTCGCTCTCTCTCTTTTCACAACAGCAAGCAGGTGAAGGACAGTGTGAGAAAGAGGGAGGGGAATGACAGGAAGCAGGTGAGGAGACAATGAGATGAAATGATCAGAACAGAACATACTGGCAGAAGACACAGAAATAGAGACTGAAAGCATTTGGAGGCATTTTGGATTAGACATTGTAAGGTACTGACTATTTTCACTTATATTTCAGCTATTTTTTTTAACTTGCCTATTTTTTTTTTTTATTTGAGTGCTGGTCTTTCTTTTAAGATGTTGACTACATTGACTTAACGTTAAAGTTTAGTAGCCAGTCACAAGCTTATTTGTTATTTTTAATCAGATCCACAAATCTACTTCCCACTTTTTTTGGCAAACTCAGCTGTTGCACAATGCAATATGTTATTTTATTAGTCATGAACATGTGCACGCTGAAGTGAAACTTTAATCACGCTTCTAAATCGCACTTTATTAATTAAAAGTTTGTCTATATGTTCTCCAGTGGTGTGTGATATGATGTTTGTGCGGATTTCTGATATAGTTGTATGGTTTACAGATGCTTGTGACAGTGTTATCTGTAGCCATGGTGATGCTGAGAGGTCACCTGATTTATGGGCTGCCTATGGTAAATTACGTTATAATATGTATTATATATATATATATATATTGCTTTGTTGTGGAGACTTGTAGTATGCTGCATACTCTGTGTTCACATTAATCAACTAATCTGAATTGTGATCTGAACTAGCATTTTAAAAACGTGATCAATTGGACGCATCCATTACACATTTAATTTTTCTGAGCAGGGCGGAAAAATGAGAAATCCGAGGGCCCTTCCAGAAATGCTGTGCAATCCAGGTGAGAAAGCATTTTAGATCGATATTTCTTTTAATCTCTTGTATCCGGCTTCACTTTCTCTGAACTATTTCCTTGCTTTTGTGGAGTGCGTCAGCGTACCTTTTTGTCACAACACTTCCCAGTACTACACATGTGGTCTGAAATCAGGACATCAACTGTTATTTATTAGGTTTTTCTTCACCGTTCTTTCGTCTTCCTTTCCCTCTCTTTCTCTCACTGTCGTGATGGGAAATGGTATGTTCTGACACACAAGCATAAACCACTTCCTTCATTAGAATGCCGCTGCCTGTTTGAGCTACTTTGTAACGTCCTGTTTTTGATGCTATTTCTCATCTCTCCCCTTAAGAGACCTCAGTCAGCAAGTCTGAGTCTGTGCAGAAAAGTGTGTGTGTGTGTGTGTGTGTGTGCATGTACGTGAGTGTGTCTGTGTGAGCACCCACATCCGCCTTAAAAAAAATCTGCATGTGCCCTTTGAGCTGAATGTCGGTGCACAGTCAAATACAAATGAAGTTGTTACACTTTTTGATGTGCTACGATAGTCATTTAAACAGACGGGAGAGATTTCAATGTTCAAAAATTTGTTATGGAAAGGTGGTAGGGAAACTATTAGTAGCATCATTTTCTATAAAACGCAAGAATCTTCAAAATCCCAGTTTTGAAGATGGGCTGCTGGTTTAAGCTGGTTTATGCTGATCCTTTGCCATCACATGACCAGCTTAAACCAGCATCCCAGCTTCAAAACATACCTAACCTGCTGTTTTTCAGCACGGCCGTTGATTCTCTTTTTTATTTAGACCCACTACCCCACACATACCTCATTTCATTATTCACCAAAGTAGTAGCCTATTTCCTGTGTTATAATTCATGACACTTTTTAAATGCCTTCAATGCCTGTAGGCATTTTGCCTTTGCTATTTTAAATGTAAAATGTAGCATTTTCGTCAAATTAATTTTCTCATTGTTTGAGAAGTTTGACCAAATAACATTGCATAATTTTTGTTAAAGATGGAAAAATATGTCTGCACCTTTGGACAGTTGGTGGCACTAGAGTTAAAAACTCTTTTCTGTAAGTGCAGTACCAGCTATCTTGAATTTCCTGTAAATGAAAGGTTCCTGTTCAATGGGCTGCCAAAGTCTCGAGCAGAAATAAAAGACGGCATTTTCATGATACCCCCACCCAAAAAAAAAGAAACAGCGATCTAAACTTTCTGAATTTAACACAGCGTCATAAATTCACACTCACGCAAGTGAGATATAACAGCTAAATATATCCCTCTAAAGCCTGCATACTTTGACCAAGTGGTCTGTTTATTTTAGACAAACTGACAAACAACTTACTGTATACATGCTTAAAGGCATTAACATTTTTACTTAGAGTTCATTTGACTTTAATTTCCTTGTTTGTTTGTTTTTGTCCTCTCCATTTCTGCTACATCTTCCTCACTGTTCATCAACTCTTAGGACAGCATAAGTTTCGTGATTCATGTGTTTCGTGCAAGCCCGGTTTTTACACCAGTGAGAAAAACAGAGAGGAATCTTGCCACCGCTGCTACCAGAACTGCAAACCTGGTATGAAGCTCACTACACCTCATTAATCCATGATAGTATAAACAAGCCGAAGTGAGAATAGAAACAGGAAATATGGCAAAACATGCTTCATTTTGAAAACAAATTCATGTGTGTGTGCTAGAATTCAACAAGAAGGTGGAGAAGAATTGCACAAGCACATCAAATCTAGTATGTCGCTGTCAAGAGGGTTACTTCTGTGAGAAGGACACCTGTGAAAGCTGCGTTCCTGTCTCCCCAATCCCCTCATCCTCCACCACTACAGAGACAGCTCCAGTTAAACTGGGTAAGAACTATTGTTTTCTTCTTCTGTACACACTAGTGATATAAACTTGTATTCTAGGGGTAGCATGCTTGATGCAAGGCTGGATTATGGACTAGGCCAAAGTTTTGGGAGGGGCTTCCAAAGCCAGGGCTGTATTTATGCACAGGCATTCTAGGCCTTCTTACACATCCAAGAGGGCACAATAACTATAAGGAGACATAATTATCGAGTACCTATAAACAGCAAAACCCAAAAAGATATTTACCAAGCGAATAAATATAACACGCAATCGGACAATACCAACTATTTGTGTTTTCCTGATGATACATTCAGGAAAAAACCTTTTCATTCAGACACACCGATGCTAAAATCATCAATATTAAAACAATAAAAGGCTTGAAACTACTTCAGTTGTGTGTAATGAATCTAAAATATATGAAAGTCTGATGTTGATCAGTACATTACAGAAAATAATGAACTTTATCACAATATGCTAATTTTTTGAAAAGGACCTGTATATGTATGCATGTATGGTATTATATAGGATGGGCCATTTATCTTAAATTGGAATGGCTGGTGATATTTCAAGCTTCCTGTTTGTGGCACATTAGCATATGTGAAGTATATATATATAACCTTTAAAAAAAACAAACAAAAAAAAAACAGAACAGAACATGACAGAAGTATTTTTGAGCTTGTGTTAACCACAAACCTTATTTCAGGAATCAACACAGGCAACATTACTTAGATTTACTTGATACTTGCTATTACCTTTTTAGAGAACTGTTTTTCACTTATTCATCTTAGCATAAATGATAACTTTTGTCCGTGTATTTATTTTACAGCTGACAGTGGTGCTGAGATGTGGGTTTTATGCGGATTATTTTTTGTGATGTTATGCATTATCATCCTTATACTGTTCCTCCGGCTCTGCAAGAAAGAGAAGGAATGTTTTAAACATTGTGAGTAGCACACACATGAACACAAGCACATTTCTTAGATGTTTTGTGGGTTAATTCCTATCTTACCTCCCACTGTCTCTTCTCTTCACTAGTTGTCAGGCAGTGCTCATTGGGTAGCATAGAGGTAAGTAATCAGCCATGGCACATTTTGGTAGCTAGTATGTCAAAAAGTCATGAATTACCTGCTCACAGTTCTTCAGTTTCTTCAGGTGGACAGTGAGACTGCACCCCCCACCAGCCAACCAGATGAGCAGCCTCAGGACATGCTGTCTCATGGCAGCACACCCACCGATCACAACACAGACTGCTCGTTTCATCAGCCAATCAGCTCAGAGCAGCCTGTGCCTCCAGCTGGCAATTTAGGTACTTTAAAGGGTTGCTTTTTGTAATTCTCTTTTATTAAAAAGATTGTGAAATATCTGATTTGACTGAAATCATGTCAAGTGACCAAACCAATACACAAACATTCATTAAAAAAAAGTAGAAAATGAAATCATAAAGAGGACCAATGCAGACTGTGTGGGAGGTTAATAAGCTGCTTGAAAAAATACCACTGTATCGCTGCTCAGACAAGACTACGCAAACACAGGAAAGAATCTATCTGCAGGAGTTTAATAAGATTTAAGTTATCCAACACCGGTACATCCAGGAACAGAGACAATGGCAGGAAGCAACCATTGCAGACATCTAGACATTCAAAGAAAACATCACTGGCTTTATACTGAGGGCTGAAGTAATTAACTAGTTAGTAACCAGGGTAACTAACGGAGAAATGGGTGTGTCTGAATGAGTGTTCATGACAACTGGTAGAGAAACAGAGGAGGGAACACTAGAGACACAAATACAAAATAAAAGTTTCTAGACACAAACATGAAAAACGTGAGCAGGAATCATTACAACCACATATATTAATTTGATGTATATTCATATATTTATAAAACTAAAGGTATAACAGAATTTTCACTTATGCAGTTACACCAATATCTGTATGAACTAATTATGATATAATAATAAATCAAATCGTATTTTTATCTTAAGATTCTGGCTTTTTTTTTTTTATTGTGAGTTTTCATCAGCCTATCACTTTTTTTTCACAGAATTTCAGAGTTCTGAGATATATACTTGCAAGAAGAGTGTGAGGAAAAATCATAATCACGAGATTTAAACTCGCTGATTCCAAGAAAACATTTCAGAATTAAAAGTCAGAATTCCAGTATATAAATGTACAGTCGCAAATAAAAGGTCAGAATGACAAGTTCATATCACACAATTAGAAGAAATGCAAGAACTAGCCATTGCGATAAAAAAGTCAGAATTATAATCGAATGGCTACGAAAATAAAAAGTCACATTTGTCTTGTTAAATTTTTATTCAGTGGCAGAAACGGGCTTCAATACGTACCCCATAAGAAGCAACGAGGAAAAAAACAAAACAAACATGCAAACAGTATAAACTAAACGTTCTCTTTTTCTCGTAGGTCCCCTTCACATCTACGGTCCCCAGACAGTTTTTGTTAGTTTGCTCAATCAATTCGGATGGGATGGCGGTAAAGAAAAAACACAGGAAATCCAAGAAGAATCGCTAAACAACATCAACGTGCCCTACCCTCAGTCTCCCCCCGTCCATCTGTCTGAGGAGGAAAGGAGCGGAGATAACGATTTCATCTTCTTCCCATCTCAGGAACAAGGGAAAGAGTGCCACATATCTAAAGAAGAGGCGCTGTGAGGGGTAACAGGACGTTTGTGTCCGTCTTCCTCCGTACTGTTTGACTGCTGTGTGGTTTGTTTTAACTGACGCTTCGTGAGTACCCAGTATTAAAACTCTAACCCTGCCAGGGGATTTCATCTCGAGAGCAACAGGCTGTGTTAGGGGAAGGCCTGGGTGTGTGACTAACAGTATGGACGACATAACTGTTGCGTATGAGCTTCACGGTTCATGCCAGCTTTGCAATATCACCCATAAAGTACGTTTATACGTAACCACAGACGGCAGTGGGATGCTGATGTTGACTGTAGGAAGAGTCGATACCACAGGTTATCACGTCTTACGATGGCTGAATCTCTCAGGAAGTGTTTGAAAGCAAAGAGCGGCTCTAAAACACTCAAGAAGAGCAAAGATTCACGTGTGTTGCGATATTTATTTAATGTAAATTGTTATTCAAGTCACTGTAACTGCAATGTGCTGTATCATTTTCTATCTATCTGCCTATCTATCTTCTTGGACGTTTGGACTCTTTGTTATTCAATATAAAACATTTATATTTATTTATACTTGTTATTAATCCTGTTACTCATGTTAAAAACACAAAGCAGTATTTTGTTCTCACACAGTTCATCAGTGTTCAGTCATGTTAAGTCCCTGGTTAAAGTTGTCAGCGTTCTTCCTCTTTTCTTTGGTTTTTATTCGACTGACATGATGGATTGTGCCATCAAAAAAGCCCTGACATTTTGATGGTGGTCTGGAAATGTCAACATTGTTTCTTCATTTAGAAGTCTATAAGCACAGCACAGGAGCACACAGTTGCTGCTGTGTGTCATGTATTATGTTTTATATATTCGCTGTAATGCACATTTGTTTTTAAACGTGATATTAATCGTGAAGTGCAATAAAATCAATAAAGGTTTATTTTTGGTATGTTTCTCAGTGTACAGAGTATTAATTTCACTGCAGGATAGCAAATACAAATGCAGTTGTGTTTTCTATTTTATACAACTGGGTAGCTGACATAGAACACATTCAGGAAATGACATGCTATATTCCCATCAAAAACTTCTTTTAAAAATATTTGAAACAATATTTTTTTTATCATTGTATAGATTCAGTGTCTGTAACATCATGTTATTGAAATAAAGGAAAAAATAACTTCATAATAAGTGAAAAACGTCATCTTGCACTTTACCTTATACATTTATATACAATTAAAAAAGTCCATGTGTTGTGCAAAAAGTACTCAATTATAAATACAAATAAGTGTGCAGGAGAATAAAACCTTCATTTGTTGGATTTGCTCTATGTTGTATGTTAAGTGTGTCCTTATGTGGCAACACAAATCTCTCTATCTCAGCATTTCTCAGGAAGGACAGTCATTCTCACAGGACCTTCATACGGCCACCTGAGTGCAGAGTTTATCTTGCATAAATGGCAGGTTTGTATCAGAACAAATACTCAATCCACAGACGCATCAGCAGTCTTCTTCCGTCTCTTTTCTCAGACATCCTCCAGTTTTTCAGTCTTTCCGCACATCTCCTGCACAGGCATTGGTACTTCCTCTTCCTCTGTGCACTGACTGGATCCAGAGTTGCTTTTGTCACGCCGCCAAAGACCTGATGACCAGGTACAATACACAGCATTAAAGCCTTTTCCTATTATGCATCACATCTTCATAAAATGTTTTAATATGTTGGTTGAAATTTTAAACTCTCAATTTAAAAATATAAAAATCACACAAAAACAATTCTTATAAATATTGTAATTCATTTACTATAGGGGTTAATTAAAATTATTTCAGTGAAATTAAATGTTAATGGAGTTTATTTGACCTGTGACCTCAGTGTACTTCTAATATGTCCTTTCTCTACTAAAATATTTCCAAATTTCTATTCTACTCTATTCAAGCTGGAAAACATTCACTGGTCAGTCCATTTTATTTACTATAATTTATTATACTATTTTATTATTAGATATACAAGCTGAGAAACACTCAAAACAAAAGCACAGTAATTATTGTTTTGTTTTATTTTTATTTTTGTGTGTGGTCTATATTTATTATGTATATAAATGCACTCATACAGTATATATTTTTAATATTTACATGTATTTAAATGCATATATTTATATAAATCATATACAAATATATTTAAAATATATACATGCAGTTTTGTGCATTTATATATACATAATAATTGTACACACATATTGTGCGTACATTACACACATTATACATTATATAAAAATATATATTTTAGATGCAATTAATCACTTGACAGCACTAATTATATTATATTATTAGATATACAGTAAAAGTTGAAAAATACACTAAATATATAGTCAGTCTATCTAAGATACTATATTATATTATATTAAGTATTATAAGAATTATAAGCTGAGAAACACTCAAAACAGATGGTCGGTTGATCCTAAACATCATATTAATGTATTATTTATGCAATGGAGTATATTAAGCACTCATGCGAGCGTTTTCTTTGTGCAGGTTCAGCAGATTTTCTTTGTGAATTAAAGCACAGACGTGTTGTTTATAGTAGCACTGACCGGGTGATGCTGATATGATCCGTCCACATTTTCGTGCATGTCTGCTGACGAGAAGGAAACAGGTGAGGAGAGCGCACACACACACACACGCACAACAAAGACTCACCGAGATCCACACTACATCTGGAAAAGGTTGATAGAAAGGGAAGAGGAAATGGATGGAGAAAAGGAGAGAGAAAGAGTAAACAGGTCAATAGAGAATACACCTGATATACTCTGTGTGTGTGATAGTCTGCCTTCAACAGCAACTGGTTTAATAGATTGACAACAGAGGGTCAGGAATCACACACTCACCATCGGTGGGCAGTATTGGTTTAGTAGGAGAAGCAGGTTTTGTTTCAGTAGCAGAAGCAGGAGAGGGTGTCGGAATTTTCTCACACTCCTTGCATTCACTGTCTCTGCATCTGTAGCCCTCAACACACGTACACACTGCATTACTTGTCGATGTACAGTTCTTCTTATACTCCATATCTGCAAAATTAAAACAGTGAAAGGGATCATGATCATTATTGATCAGAAGAGACCGCCAAGGCATTTAAATGTTACAAAAGCCCTCAATTTCAAATAAATGAAGAGTTTATTTGCAAAAAGAGTTTATTTTATTTTTTCAAAAATCATAAAAAAAAAACATTTGGATGCCTGTTTCTGCCGCTGAATAAAAAATAACAAAATTTTATTGTGACTTTTTATCTCACAATTCAGACTTTTTTTTTCCAGAATTGCGTGATACAACCTTGCAATTCTGACTTATTTCTCACAATTGGGTAGATATAAATTCACAATTACAAAAAAGTAAGAATTGTGGTATATAAACTCACAATTACGAGTTATAAAGTCGCATTTCCGATTTTTTCCTCAGAATTGTGAAATATAAACTCAATGATCTCGCATTTCTGACTATAACTCGCAATTTTGACTTTACATCTTGCAAATCTGACTATAACTCGCAATGTTTGACGGAATTTTTACATCCCAATTGCAAGAAAATAAGAATTGTGAAATTGTAGAAAGTCACCATAACCTTTTTAAATTTTTATTCAGTGGCGGAAACGGGCTTTCATTAAAACCATCCCATTATTTTTGATAATTGTTAAAAATGTTTTCGCAAATAAACTCTTAAAATGCTGTTCTTTAGAAGATTTTATTCCAAAAATAATCCTGAAAAAAGCAAAACAGCATTCACTAAAATAGCAGCACAAACGTTAGACGTTCGCATGCACCAATAAATATTTTTTGAGCACCAAAACAGAATATTAAAATGATTTCATGATATACTATGTGTGACACTGAAGAGTTCAAATGTTACCATCTTACAACAAAAATAACGAAACCCTCTAACACATAAAAGTGCCTGAACTCACGAGCACAGTCATTTCAACAAGACACAAGTGTCAAAATAAAACAGCAAGCTCAAACATACTTTTTTTCCTGCTGACTCACAAATAAACTCTCACGCTACCTCAGGATATTCACTTTTCATTTCTGCTCATCTCTTTTATATCACGAGACTCTTTAGCCTGACCATATCTAAAACCTAACTAACACCTGCAAAACCTCCATTATAAAATGTTCTAGTTTAACCAGCACGTCTATCTTTAGTAAAAGACATGCTACGTTTTTAAATACTTTTTAATCTCTCTCATATTGCTTGCCATATCTCATTATCTTTCCAAATTGTTTAAAATTTTTTACATTTTACAAATGTTTTGTTTTACAAAATATTTTAGCAGGACATCTGCATATCAAAACATCTTAGTAGGCAGTTACTTCCGTTACGTTTAGGTACCCTTCTTTTTTTTTTCCAGTGGTACACATGTTTTTCAACATTTGCTGTCCTACATCAGACCCCCACCCACAGTACCTCCATACTAAAACCCCACCAAGATCTGCTGAAGGGGAAGCCCCTGCTTTGTTTTACTGTCATGTTTGGTATTTCTAGTTGATGATTTCTCATACTGATTCATCTAAAGATTCAGAACATATCATTCTAAGAACATACAAACTGTCTTGTGCGTATAAAGAAATCGAGTGGACATACGGTCTTGGGTGCATGTTTTGCAATCTTTGCACCAGTTGAAATTGATGTTATATTCATCCGTGTAGTAGCTTTCTGGGCATCGGCCACATTTAACAGGCTTGTCTTGGCGGCAATCCTCCAACATAAATTCACCTGTGTAAACACACAAAGGCAAGGAAACATGCATGTAATGACATGTACCGAGACAGTAGTGTGGGAGAATCATTCTGACTACCGCTGTACAGACAAAAGGATGACATTCATGAATGTGGTATGCAATGCTGACTGGTTTGAGAGTTTACCAGGTTAAGTTCAGAGAACAAGCCATCCTCATACGAGAAACTTGATGTGTCATTTTAAGACCTTAGGTAAATGTCAGTTAAACCAGACTATAGCTGAACCCTGAAATATTCTAACATTATGTAACCAGCACATCCTGACTTTTTGATATGTACTTTCGATTAAGCCTTAATTGTCTAATCTTAACTGAAGAACAGCTTCGTTCTTTTACATCTTAAGTTCAACTCTGACTCAACTCTGTTCGCAGTGATGAGACAGCTGATTTCATTTACCTGGTTTACATTTTTTGCAGCATATGCCGTCATTTAAGTACTCTGTTTTGTCATCGCATGGCTTTGATTGGACAAGAGGCAGGACATGTGATGAAAGCAAGAGGACACTGAGCAGGGCAAGCATCTTACTGGAAAAGAAAAAAAGAAGAGTGTGAAGGTTCAGAATGACACATGACACCTGGAATGACTTTAAACGTGTCTGAAGTGAATGAGTAAAGACTCAGAAATATATTACTTGGCTGTAAATGGCTTCATGCCTCACTTCATGTGAAAGTAATCATTAAATCATGATATGCAATATAAAATACGAAAGCAGTATATACAGTAGTCAACATTTAAAGCAGATCAAAAACATTAATCAAAGTTGTCCTACAACATAAAATCAAAATGTGCTCTTGTCTTTACGGCAACTTTGATAACATTTTTATATCCACGTCAAATGTTGACCATACTATATGTTTATATATATATATATATATAGTATAGTATATACATATACATAATGAGTGAGTCTGTGTGTGTGTGTGTGTGTGTGTGTGTGCGTGTTTATATATATACATACACGCACACACACGTTTTTATAACATTTTCATTTTTCATTTTTGTTTTACTTTTGAAAAGTTATATATATATATATATATATATATAAATAATAACTTTTTTCTATTCCAAAACAATTCGTTTTGTTAGAAACAAACAATGAATCTGTAAAAGTTATATATTTAAAATTACTTTTATTCCAAAACATATTTTGTTGAAAAAACAATATGAGTCAATAATGTTATTTTGCCATTGCTCATCTCCATACTCTGTACGAATAAGTGACTATAATAAATGTCAAGTATTTTACAGTGAACTTGAGCACAGTTAGAAAACACACCAGACACATCCAACCCCTCGCTTACTAAATTCAGCTTGACCTAGTTAAGTCTTTGCAGTTGTCATTCATTTCAACTTTTAATTAACATTCATAAAACTGTTTGTACTCTTACAATAAGCTCGCTATCGACAACATCACATAGAACATCTTAACAAGTTGGCCATTTTTTTACCATCCTGTTATATCAAACATCCTTTAAATCATCTTCAGAAGACAGTGACTGAAGTCTTACCTTGAAACCGTGTACCAGACAGGAGACCAGAGCTGTGAGTTAGTCGGGCCCCTCTGAAACTTTGAAGATGAGGGGACAACTCTTCAGCATTAAATCTTTATCATAAATGTCAGATGACTCATATTCAGAATGCTCAAACAACGTTATGAATGATTCTTCCTTACAGGACCCCCAATAGCATATACAGCAGAAGGTGTTTCTGTTAAAGTTTCTCCTGCGCCTCTTTTTCCTCTACCCCAAATTTTCCATTAAAGCCTTTCTGTCTTGTTTTAACTTTTAACTAGTTCCAAAACAAACTCTCTCTGTCTCTCTTTGAAACGAATACATGCGCACACAAACAGTCTAGATGAAAAGGGTCTTGTGTCTCATTCTGACTAAAGGCATGAGTAAAAAGACAAGCTCTTTAACAGACACTCATTCTGAGATGAGAGATTAGTAGTGAGGCCAGTGGTTGAATAACGTTCCGTCACATAAAGTCCATAAAGCTCATCATTTTCTCCCAACTTTAAAACCGTACAAGCATGAAACACATTATGTCTGAGAGCTGCCATAATGGTTTCTATTTTAAGTGTATTTTCCAAAATATGCCTTCGTTTAATCTAATCTTAATATGCTAATTCTTTCCTCCTAACTGTTACTCACACCTATGAGCTGTCAGCTCATTGGTTTTATTCAGTAGAACTGATACCACTATAAGAGAAGAGTCATGTCCTTCTTGTAGTTTGTAGATTAGACATGCCACCACAGCACACGTGCAAAGACACAAGCGCAATAGTGTTTACAGTAAAAGGAGGACTCACCACAAACATCGCTACAACTGCGAAGATATGAGAAATGTTACCTCAGCACCTGCAGATAACATCAGGTTATGATGACAGGCAGGCAGCTGAACACTAGGCTTCAAGTAAAAGGTTTCCTCTTAAGAGCGAGATCCCTCCACTAAGCAGTCACATTAGGTCAACCTGAATTTCGATTCCGTCACATACCTGTTATTGGCAAGGTGTGGTTTCTCCTAATATTTTCACACTTTCCTTTACAGCTGAAATTGCAAACTAACTGATGTTCTTTTGAAGGCTGCAGATGAAAAGTCTGACTGATAATGAAATGTTTTCTTTTAACATTTATCCTGTCATTTTTGTCAACTTTAGTCATCTCTTGCAGAGAAACTGTGTTCAGCAATATGTTCAGTATTCAGATTGATATGAAAGGAGAAATTTCTGTAAGTTCAGTAGAAGTGCAAGTCTGTCTAAATAATGTATTTTTTTTAAAAAGCCTTTGTTTATTTCATGTTAATGAATTTTTGAAATAGTTCAAAACTATTACAATTTTTCCCGTCATATCGCTTGAGACTGATATAAAATTATAATTCAACTTTATTTGGAGTACTACTTGTGTACAATGCACATTTCATAATATTAAGACTGTTGATGAGGATTGTATGATCTTTGTTTAATATCAGGCTTCAAATGCAAAATATTTAAAGTATACCTGAAGTAGTTCCACTTTAACACAGTCAAATATACTTCAATATATCTTTAGTTGGACTTCAGCACTACTTTAAGCACAATTAATGTACAAAATAATGTCTTAGTAATTTAGCAAACCTTAGGTAGGCTACCAGTTTAGTAAAAGTACATATTTTTATTAAGCGCGTAAATATGTATTTTGTGGTATACTTTGCATAAAACACATTTTTTGAAATACACATTCATTTTATTCAGCAAAAGGAGTCACACATAATCATGACATCATTGTCCACACTCTTGATCATTTGTGTTGCTTTAGACAATAATTCTGAAAGCCCTTCGAATTACCAATGTGCTCTATAAATATACACGCCTTGCCATAAAACAAATTATTAAAAAATTCTACCTTTCAGAATTTAAGACAAGAACATCACAATTAGGGTAACATTGATTGAAGGAATCTGATGTTGCAGAATAAGCCATAAGTTATAGTGAAGTTACAAAAATGATGGAAGTGGAGAGAAGGTGAGGATGGAGGGAGGGAGTGAGGAGTAGAAAACCACAGTGGAGACACACGAACTCTTGGATAAGGAGGTGAAACAGATCATAGTGCATCTGGCAGAAGAGTCAATTATTGTGAAGCTATATTGACACCAAAGGTCCTTGGGAGAACAAATGGAGCAGAAGGATGAGGAAGATGAGCTTAAAGTCTACATTGGTGGTTCTCAATTTCAGCGCTTGTGTACCACCGCTCTGCACATTTGGTATGTTTCTCTTTATCTCTCCAGACGTTTGCTCCTCTTGAGAAGTGGACACTAGAGTGTATTCCACCATGATTCTGTATGTGTGTGACATTCATTTAAATTGCATTTATTTACATATTTATATTATGTCACACTTCACACAAGACTGTGAATGAATGCTCTGAAGAGAAGTAAACTTCAACAGATTTTCCTTGTTCAGGGAGTAAGAAACAAAGAAAACTGCTTAGGGACCATGTCAACTGGAACACAGTTCATGTATGGACCTCTCTTCTAATGAGCTGGTTATCTGTATCAGGTGTTTTAAATAGCTAAGAGAGACATGTAAAATTTGCAGAGCGGTGGTTTGTGTAACCAGAGAAGGAAAAATGGCCCAGCGGAAGGTAGTACAAGACGTAACCTGGAATTAGTAGGGGGACAAACAACAGCCCTGGGTGGAAAAAAGGAGTGCACTGTACAGAAGCACAAGGGGATGAGGAGTTAAAGTCATAGGCTGAGAAGGTGAAAAGGTTGGGGAACTGGCTCTGGGATGGACTTTGAGTTAAAGTCGTGAGCTGGCACTGAGATGAATAAGGCTTTGCACAATTATTGCCACTCCTAGAAATTATTATTAAGAGTAAAATATCTCTTACCTATAAGTATATTCCCATTCAAATTTACTTCAGCGTGATTATGGACATGAAGTTATCCAGCCATGGCTTACTGTTTCACAGAAATATAAATAGGGGGGGAAACAAAGCCCAAATTCCCTTCATCACCCATCAAAATGAGAAAAACCAAGGATTATTTTTCTGATGTTCAGCAAAAGATAATTGAGCTTCACAAATTAGTTAAGTGGCTGTAAATGGAAAATTCCCATTCCTACCATTAGGACAATAATTAAAGGGGTCATATGATATGATTTCAAACGTTCCTTTCTCTTTAGAGTGTTCCAAGCTCTTGGTGCATGAAGAAGATCTGTAAAGTTTCCAAGACTAAAGTCTCAAAACCATTTTCTTTATAAATGTTGTGACTTGTACACCCCCCTAAAATGGCTACAGTACGTCACAGATCAACACCACCAATGTTTATGCAAAGAAAGAAGACAGAACTATTATTCTAGTGTTTCTGTGTGGTTGCTGGATGCGCTGTGTCATTGTGAAAGTGAAACTACTTTGTTTGTACTTCCAAAACAGGACACAACTAAAAATCAGTGGTTAAGTTGTATTCACAACACTATTCCAGAACAGTTCAACCCAAATATTAGTGTGTTCAGTGCATTTATGGAGGATAGACTCCTAAAACCTGGAGCGTAGTCTATGCTCTCTGTGCACAGAGACTATAAAGTGTAGCAATTCTACCTCTGCAAGGACAGTCTGGCGCTTCTGACTCACAACCTTTTAAGAAAGTTATGTTTTCTTATTAAAAGAACTTGCTATTTATTATTTGAACATGAGTTTTGAGCATTGAAGGGTAGTGCTTGTTGTTTGTCGTTACTCTAATCACAAATGCAGACATGGTGTTATGTCTACGAGGCATGCTGAAACACAACTAAGTCATGATAATCAGTAATGTCCCCACTGGATGTAACAAATGCCTCATTTGCCACAGCATCACATTATAGTAAGGCTCTCCAAGGACCACAGCTAGAGAATTGCAGAAAGTAGTTGAGTCTCAGGGTCAGAAAACCTTGAAAAATATTGTCAAACAGCACCCATTTGGGAGAGTTTCAAGTACCCGATGTGTACTCTGGCCTAATGGTTAGAGCAGTGGTTCCCAAACTTTTTGCTGTGTGCACCCCTTTCTAATATTTTACACCGTTGAAGCACCCCTTTGATTAATTGGGTTTGATTAATTGCTTCCTACCTTTTTAGTGAGATGAATGGGCCTGCGTTTTTGCCCACAGATCATCAAAACTTGGTTTAATGGATGACAGTTTCACTCTCAAATCATTCTCAGCATCTACAATTTGTCGATGTTTGGTTTTCAACAATGTCAGTGCAGAAAAGCCTGCCTTACATAAGTAGGTGGTTGCAAAGTCAGTATTTGATGTCAATTTGGCATTGACTTAATGTTGGATTTTGTTTACTCGACCTAAAAACAACAAAATATCGATGTGAGGTGACATCAGTATTGGACGTCAGTTTAACATTGGCATTAGACATTGAATTTGCATTGAATTTTGGTCACCTGACATTGTAACCAAAATTTAACCAAATATCAACGTCTTTTGACGTTGTGTGCCTGCTGGGCTATATCTTGCTATATCTATCTAGCAAAGGGTAAACAAAGATTATCTCCAATTGTGTGGGGCATACCTCATTTAGCTTAGTGGTAACTCGCCAGATATGACAATCTCTGAGCATTTTTGGAAGCCCCTCAGCTAAAATGGGAGTGGATAATTTTTTTCTTCTTCTGCAGTTCCTCCAATTTTCCTTGAAAAAAATGTGCAAGCATGTCTTGCAAATTGCTGTGTCTTGTTTGTAAGTGGTGAACCATGTTTGAGGGATTAAGACTGCTATTAGCTAAAACCTCACCGCAGACTACACATTGCGGACTTGGATTTACATCTCCAATCCATATAAACCTGAAACCAATGAAACCAATGTTGTTATATTTGCGTTTCTTACTTGACATTTTCTCACTCTCTAGTGTAGGCCTAATTCTTTTCATCATTACATCCCTGCTGGATTTCTCTGTTCTCGCCTGTGCCTCTTCATCTCGTTCGTTATCCTCAGAGTCTTTATATTCAAGGCCCCTGCACATCTCCACAGAAGAGGCCGATGTAGATAGTTTATCCCTACTGTCACTTGACTTCTTTAAAGTGCAGATTTTTAACCAGGTGTCCATTTTGATGAATTTAGTAAGCGAAAAAAATGACGATTGTACTATCACTTATCGATAGTAGATTGTACTATCATCTTAATTTGGATAAGAAATCATACATCATCATCACCAATGTTATAATACATCTTTCATTTGCTTTTGTGTTATTTTTATTTATCATCATGTAAAGTCACAGTTTGTTTTAGACTACAGTAGGTGATGGACATACATGAATATACTTCAATACAACTTTCCATTTGTTTTCAATTTGTACTTGTAGTAACATTTAATGACGCAATAAATATTCATGTTCTTTAATATAATTTTTTGAGTATAGTACAGATAAAACCCTTACTAAAAAGATAACCTTGTTTGTTGTTTGTTACCTGTATGTCTATTAACCCACATCAGAAATCTGCAGGTTTAAGGGTGGGTTGAGGTGTAAGAAATAGGTCAACAGTGTAATTATTAAAGTAGTTACAGAAATTAATTACAGATGTAATTACATACAGTATGCATTTCTACAGAAGTACAATGTAAAAAGATGTATGTACACAAAAAGTGTTTTTTAAACGTAAGTAGGCCTACACAGTAGTTAAGGCCACCTAATATAAAGTGTGACCAAAAAGTAAATGAGTAGAAATTAATTGTTGTCATATGGCACCGATACCGATACCTTGAGTATGATGCAAGTTCCTGAACGATACCTTTTTCGATACCAATTTTACAAAATCAGTGCATTATTATTTATTACTATAGCCTTAACTGTCACGTATGCAGGTCGCACTCGTTCACAACAAGAAAACAAGGACAAGCGATGAGCTACGCAGAGCTGGACAACACACATGAAACGTTATCGACTGACATTTGAACAAGACATGGGACGTGGTATTTAAACAAGGACTAATCAAACACACCTGGACAAACACGGCTGGCAGAGGATGAACACTGAGGAAGGCGGAGTTACAGATGAGAGACATGAGGGAGTTGACAGGTAAGTAAACATAGAGCACATGGGAAAAGAAAACACAACAAAGATCACAAGGGCAAAGTAGACACAGAGCACATGAGAACCCTCCCCCAAAGCGCGGCTTCCAGACGCAAGAGTCTTAAAGGGCTGCAGAGTGGGGCCTCTGGGGACTCTACGGCCAGAACCGCCATCTCCAGAAGAGGTGCAGCCTCTGGCAGACCCGATGGAGTCTCCGAGCACACAGGTTCCGGAGGTTCTGGCCATGGGGCCTCACAGTCTTCGTGGATCTCGGGTGACTTAGGTGACTGAGGACCTGGACCACAGACCGGGTCTGAAGGAGCTAGCCATTCTGGATATTAACGACTGGCTAGACACCGTGAGGGGCTTCTGCACCTTCTCAAAATCATCATCGCTGCATGTGGAGGAGCTGTACAACACATCTTTGTACTTTAATAGAAACAGGAATAAAAAGAAAATAAATACTAGATTCATTAAACCAAAGTTTGCCTATTAGATATAAACAAAACAAATTTTACCTCATGTCTAACCACTACAGAGACTGGAAGCGCCTGGCCGAAGCCCCTCCCATGAGGCGAAATCGCGTTAGCTGTGAAGCGATTTTCACATGCGAATGAAGAATCATTAAAAAATCAGTGGGGCAAAGAGCGGAGGAGACGAGAAGGTAGACTGCTAACATTTATTTAAACTCAGAACAAATACACGGAAACATAA
>JAUMHI010000058.1:7713253-7746023 GCA_032359435.1 Enteromius unitaeniatus | reverse complement strand
CCAGCTCGAAAATCTCCCGGACGATTAGCGCCTCCTCTGGTGATCTAATAGGAGGCGGAAGCCTCAGGGAACAGGAAGCCCCACTCATTCCTCCGAGCCACGGCAGCGACGTAGGATCCACCTCCCGTGGATTTCGGCAGCGAGCAGATCTGGGTGGCGGTCCGCGCCGTATTTCCTGCCCCTTTTTAAGTGTTTTCTTCAGTGTCTTAGTCTTTCATGTTTCTCATTTGGATTCCCTGTTATCAACCTTTGCTACAGACTTTTGACCACGCTTTTGCCTTTCCCTCTGATGCCGCTGTTCTCTGTTGCCGAATCTGCCTGTAAGACTCTGAATCTGGACATTATTAAAGCTTTGCATTTGGATCCATCAGCCTGCGGTAAGAGGGGAATTCCCCTCTACTTTTTCCACACCACGGCTTTTCTCCGCGCCATCACGGCAGGAGTATCCTCAAACTGCCCTGTCCCAGCTCAACTAGATTTTTCAATGGGGCCGGGACATCAAGGATTATGTGGAGGACTTTGTAACGTACAGTCATCTTGCTCGAGCAGACGAGGAGAAACTAAAAGCTTGTTTTTTAATGGGGCTCGATCAAGATATACTCTACTCGCTGCCCAAGGAAAACCCTGACTGGTCCCTGACCAAGCTTATCAATTGGGTGCTTTACTGTTGTGGGTCTGCTCTCACGGTGGAGGAAGTCAATGAGGAGCTCGTGCCTAAGTCTTTACACAAGATGGCTGACGATCGCGAGACATCGTGTAAGATGGCCGTAGATCGCGAGGGCGAGACGCCGCCGGATATGCGTGAAGATCTACCCATCCTGCTGCATCCAGACCCCGTGCAGTCAGCCAAACACTGTCAGTTTTGGTGTCACAGCCAGGTGAGCTGTTTAATACCCAGTCGGTTTCGGTTATACAGCCAGGTGAGCTGTTTAATATCCAGTTGATTTCAGTTATACAGCTCAGGTGAGCTGTTTAAAGCCCAGTCAGCTTCGGTTGTACAGCCAGGAGCACTGTTGAAGGTCCTTATGGTTCCTAACCCACCAGTAACAGGTCCTAGCCCCATATCATGGTACAAGGAGCAGTGTATTATCCTGTCGGTCCCAGTAATACAGCCAGAAGAGCTGCTGAAAGTCCTCACGGTTCCCAACCCACCAGTAACGGTCCATGCGGTCTCAAACACGCAAATAACGGGTCTTGGCCCCGTATCACGGCGAGAGGGGCTGTGTCATATCCAGTCGGTACCGGTTACACCATCTGGAGACCTGTTGCCGGTCCTCGCGGTACCAAAGCCGCAGATAACGAGTTCCAATCCCATATTATGGTACGAGGAGCCGTGTGACACCCAGTCGGTACCATTCTCATTGTTTGAAGCGCCGTGGGAAGGCCTCACAGTGTGTATCAGGAATATTATTACACTATTTACATGTTGTTTAAATAATTAAAACTCACTAACCAACTACAAAATACAATATTTTAAAACAGATCAGATGATGCTAGAATGCAAATAAATAAGTAACTGCTGCATGACATACATTTAAAGAGTAAGTTCACCCAAAAATGAAAATTATCTGGGATCTGGGATCATTTTCAGTTGTTCAGTTTCAGTTGTGTTGTTGTCAATGGAGGGTCTGATAGTTCTCCGATATCATCAAAAATATCTTAATTTGTGTTCTGAAGATAAACAAAGGTCTTATGGGTTTGGAACGACATGAGGGGGAATAATAATGACAGCATTTTCATGTTTGGGTGAACTAACCCTTTAATGAACCTAAATAAAAAAATATGAAGTGTTTGACAGTCAGCTTAAAGAAATATACTTACAAAGCCAAAGACTTGTGATAAGTGCTGTGGGGCCTTTGAGGTGGAGCAGCTGCCTTGTGTGTGAGACGCGAAACTCTTCCTAAAAAGATTATTATAAATCCTCATTTAAAAACGCGACCAGCGAAACTCATAATAACCACTAAAATATGTGTAATTTCATTCCTATTCACAGACATTTTGTACAAATTTAGTAGAAAATTCAGAAAATAACTAAGAAATATACAAATCTTACCTGGTTGTGCAGAGCTGGGCGTTCCCTGTTGAAGCCATTAACAATGCAGAGATCCAGCAGTGAGCTCTCATTGGCTAGAATCAATCACGTGCTGAATGTGACGCGTTAATGTCATTTCTAAATAATACGTTAAATTTAATTTAATACATTTACTTTTTTATTTTAAAAATATTTACGAAATTATTACATCACTAATCAATACCAGCAATAATAATGAATATATTAACAAATCAGACAAACATTTATTATTCACATGGTTGTATTTTGTCAAATAAATGAATTGTATTTAATAATAACCTACAATGTATTCATATAAATATAAATACATTGTATTGCAACAAAAAAGTATACTATTATAATTATAATTGACCAATAACACAAATTCATTATGTAAAAGTATTCAAACCCTTAATTCACTACTTATGTGAAACATCTTTATACATTCTCAAGTGTTTTTAGGTGAAGTTGTGTTATTTATCAATTAACTATATATATATATATATATATATATATATATTTATTTATATATAGGGTGTTCTGTTTAGGTCTAATTCTGATGAGGTTTGATATATTACATCTTGTTAAGGACAATTCATTGTTTATGACAATTAATTTCCAGTGATTATCGTCGTCTTGACTAGACTGTCTCTGCATTTGATAAACAAAGTTTAATTCTCGTCATTATACATTACCATTACTCTGTTCTTCTACTTGATAATGTTTCAGTTCATGTTTGCAAAAAATCATATTTAATAATAATCATATTAAGGTTTACCACTTCATAGCTGTAACATCCACACCAGGCTGTGCACCAGGTTCCACCCTCCCAGTCACACAGTGATCACAATCACCCGAGTACTGAGTATACACACCTGGATTCCTCACCTGCCACCTATCCCCAGCACTAACCACGCACCATACTTAACCACACACCACTGTTCACTCAATGTCCAATGTCCGCTTCGTTAAAATAGCCTAGGTATCAGTTTTTGCAATGGCACACAGCCAGAAAGTGTCCGTTTAGATTGAGGGAAATGTTTAAACCCATTTTAGGTCAGCCTAATAGAAATATAAATTAAAATAATAATAACATTTCATAAATAATTTTGACAAAAGGCTTAACTCCATTTTGTTTAAAAAAATAAATATATTTTTTGTATTTTTGTAATACAGTCTGATTAATTGATTTTGTGTTTAATATATAAAATAATACCTATAATAAGGAATAAAACCTGAATTTTTGACATTTTAGGACTGACACTTGTGGCTCACTCTCAGGCTAAATGTGGCTAAATGTGCCATCTCTCAACCAGAATCGGGCCAGATGCGCAGATCCAAAGCCTAGCCAAATCTGGCAACCATTATTGGGCCAGATCTGGCGAACCGCTACCAGCACACAGCCGAGTGAGCCGACACTCAGCCGCATTCGGCCCGATTCCACTGGCTACCTGGGAATTTCTTTGTTCTGCTAGACACAAAGGAAAATTTTTTGAAGAAAGTTTGTAACCAGGCTGTTTTGGGTCACCATTGGCTTTCATAGTAGGAAAAAAATAGGTCTGTCTTTATATGTGTATGAGTCCCCATTAAAAATCCATTTCCCTTTGAAGAAAATGAATGGGATTTTTACTCCTGTAATTGTATGTTGAACTCTAGCACTCTTCAGCATTAGTCATCTGAACAGCAGTTACATGGAATTCAGTTCACACAAACAGCACTATTCATCCTTTACTTCCCTCTTTATTGGGCATGGCATCCTTGAAAGGTTAATGTAATACAACCAGTATTATGCTCTAACAGTATAATATGTACTTTGTTTATGTTTTGAATTAATTTTGGCACCATGTTAAAGAACAATCCGTGGGCAATTTGTACATCTCCATGGTTACATTGCAGGTCACAGGGGAAATGGAGACAGGATGTGGTTTTAGAGGTGAGGAAGTTATTTCTTCGCCTAAGTGTGCAGTTAACTACGTACATTCTGTCTTTGATAAACAAAATAAAATAAAATAAACTTCCTTAACTCAGTGAAGAGTTTGAGACCTTTATTAGGTCACATTGTACTTGGAGAAAATTTAGAACAAACCATGCTATTTCAAAACGAGGATAATTTCCCTTAGTTGTTATACAATGCAATGCAAAAGCACACATACTTTTTTTCATACGTTTGCATTTATTTTTGATGTTAAGTCTAATATATAGCCGGTCTGATAAATGATTATTCTGTCGCTCAGCCTCAGTTGAACTCATATGACTTCCTTACAAACACTAAAGGAGAAATTCTGAAGAATCCTTTGATCCATACATAGATAATGTATGGTGAATGAAGATACCAAGCCTCAAATGGGGCAGAATTCACCATAACGTGATAAAAGCGGTCCACATGAATGGTTTTCTGAAGTCATGTGATTGCTTTGTGCAACAAACAGACTGTAATTTCACCCAGACTGTAAATTAGTGGCAGAAGTCATGTAAGGAGAGATTTGAACGATTTGAGTCGGATGTTTTCAAAGAATCAGTTGATCCTATTTATAAAACCGCTCAGAATGATTCAATCCGACCATTCTCTCGGTAATGCAGCTGCAAGTTGCAACTATTAACCAGAATATTTAAAATGTATTTTTTTAACGAATTAAGAAAGTCTTGACATAAGGGTGATAAGGCAAAATTATGATTTTCATTTTCGGGATTGATATGGCCTTTTTTAAAGTAGAGTTCGACATTTTGACATATAAACCCTAAAAGTTATATATTTAAAAATACATACTAAGTAGAGGCTAGTTCAAATCTATGACATATCACTCAAGACTTAATGATTTAAATACTATAGCCTAGTTAACCTTTAATATTAATCCTTTTAATATTAAACCTTAATATCACTATTGAAGAGGATTTTATGATCTTTAAACAATGCATATCTTTAAATGCAAGAAGTTTACATGCAATAGTTTTAACTTCAGCACAAAAACCTGGCTATGTGCATGCAGTGTCCAACGCCCAACAAAGACATTCAACAACACAGACAATAACACATTTAGTACATTGTCCAAGGACGTTTTGTGTCCTCAATGTGCTGCTGTCCCTGTGTAAATACTGTGATTTTGAACTTTTCTTCAGAGTACTTTCGGTTTCATCCAGCAGCCTCTCGAATTCCTTTACGAGGCACGCGAGGAGGAGCACTGATGTGACGCATAGCATTTCCAGTTAAAGGCTGCCTTTCTCCTCAGAGGAAATGGACGGCAGCGATTCTTCACACATCTCGCCGTCTCAAAAAACTTTTTAACTATAGGCTATATTTTTAGCTCTACTTGGTATTACAGGATGCTTCTTGGAGAGTAAGAAAAGACAATGTTGGGTCGCCGCGAGTAACGTGAGAGGTAAGTTCCGCGCAGTAAAATCTCCACACGGAACTCGATGCTTATCTCTAATGATTTTAGGAGTGGGTGTAGAGATTGTGCCGCAGCTTTGAAACGGATGGAAATGTTAAAGCGTCTTTTCCTGGTGTGCATGTGGGGTCTCAGCTGGCATTAACAATAAAAACTGTATTTTAGATGTTACTGCGTGTGGTTCAGGTCTGATTGTTTCGCATGTAGCCTGGGGTCTATTTCGCAACAGGTGTCTGTTAGAATAATCTGCTAGGCTATATCGAATATATAAGACACCAGAGTTCATGAAACGTGTGTTTTTATTCTTTTTTTAAATTGTTTTTATTAGAGAGGCCTAACACTGTGAAAGTAATATTTTGTGAAATGCACTTTCCTCTTTCCTAAAGTGAGAAGCACTGCTTTAGCGCCCCCTAGCGGCCGTGATGGATCTGCGGATGATTGCGTGTGTTTTGCTGGTAAGTCCAATATCAGCCACGAGCTTTCATTTTCAAAACTGCCCCAAGTGGCCATCTAAAATACTTCATTACAAATGTTGGGTTACTATTCTTCATGGATGCCTGATTAATGGCATGTGTTAAAGTGCTCCTATTATGGCTTATGAAAGGTTCGTATTTTGGTTTTGGGAGTCTCCAGTAACATGCAAGCAAGGTCAAAAACACTTTATTTATTTTTATTTGTATTTTTTATGTATAATTTGTTTTTATCTTATTTGTTCAATGACTCCCCAATTGATTCGTTCAACAATGATTAATTTTTCTAAAGCCCTCTGGTGATTGGTCGATTTCATGTGTGTTAGTGGCGAAGACTGAATTTGCGTTTTCATTCAGACCAACTCTAATCGATTAGGGCTCGCTGCATACCACAACATCCAGGGGGCATCTAATATACCAGCAAGTAGGCGGGCAATATGATATTGTTTTATTTTGATGTCAACATGAAACAGCTTACCCATAATTCTAAAGAAATATCCACCAATCACAGAGGTCTGAGAGAGTCTAATCAAATAATGAGTGGAAAACATTTGTGTGAGGTATGACTCCTGGTTTATTCACCACACAGGAAAGGAAAGGAAAAATAAAGCGCTTTTCATTGTGGAATAGGATATTGCTCTTTACACTCACACATAATATTAAGATATTTTTAACCTAAATTATCTTTTGTTCCCCACAGGTTCTAATCAGCCAGTCATATGCAATATCACATCTTCTAATGGGTCAGTCTGAAAAAGTTATCTGTCCTGATAATGAATACCGGAATGAAAAGGGAATCTGCTGTGATAAATGTCATCCAGGTGAAACTGATTTAAATACAGGATTTATGTTATAGATGTAAAGAATATATATCCTTTTAATAAATGCTGTGACTTTTGGATAGAAGAACGTTTATCATTGCTGTTAACATTTAAAACTATGATAATGGGTAGCAAGAGGGTGTGTTTTTGATAGAAACCCTTTGTTAATAGATGGTTTTGTCTTGTCCTTTGTCTTTTAATTCTAGGGTATAAATTAATAGAGCAGTGTTCTGAACCAAATACGAGGTCTATGTGTGTAAAATGTGAGAATGGAACCTTCCTAGAAAAGTCAAACAACAATTTCAACTGCTTCCGTTGCAGGAAGTGCAACAAAGGTAATGTCCTTTTAACACTGATTATCATATTTCTTGTTACCGAAGAGGTAGTTAGCCCAAAAATGAAAATTCTGTTATCAGTTTTTGTCATTGAAAGTAAGTGGGGTCAGTTAAATTGACACTACTGTACTTTTTTCCCTTTTAATAACTTCTCTTTTGTGTTCCACCGTATAAAAGTGACTAAATAAGGACAATTTAATTTTGGGATGAAAGTATCCCTTTAACATGTGGATGATTGTTAAAAATGACCTCATTTGACCTTTGCTGATTTTGAATATGTCTTTCATCCTGTAATCACAGACCATTTGAAAGAGAAATCATCATGCACACACACAAGCGATAGGGAGTGTGAGTGTGAAGCTGGATACTTCTATAGGAAGCTAGATGATACGTCAGGGACATGCGATCGCTGTAAGAAATGTGGACTTGGGCAGCTGCAAGTTGGACCATGTAAGTGTCTCATGCTTAATAAAGCTTCATAAATACAGTTATATATCAATCTTGTATTTGCATGAGTTAATGTTTTCACTTTTGGCAGGTACTGATACACAGAATACAAGGTGTCAATGCAAAGAACACCATTATGCTGACGGTGGAACCCGCTGTAAGCCGTGTGTGGAGTAAGTCACACTTCACTACTCTTCAATATCCTGCTGGCACTTGTTATCATGTGGCGCTTGTTCAGAGGTTGATGAATGCACTCATTCAACAGTCTGTATACCAGTACAGACTTCCTTCCTTGCACTTATGTCTGCAGTCCTGGAAATTTTAGGTTAAAAGTGAAGTGTAATCATTTCTTTTACGTTTCATACAAATGTGCAGAGCTCAAACTCTACATAAGTACGCTTATGAATGCAGAAGCATTTAGCTACACAATTTCTATCTTGCAATTCTGACTTTTGGAATTGTGAGATTGTGAGAGCTTGCAATTCTGAGAACATATTAGTCCTTTTTTCCACTCAAAATTGGACGTTGTAACTTGCAATTACAAGATTATATCTCACAATTCTGATTTATGACTATATCATGCAATTGTGAGCTGTTGTGTAAGTCTAACTTTAGAACTCCAAATTGCAAAAAAAGAAGTCAGAATTGCAAGTTTGTATCACACAATTATGAGAAACAAAGTCTGAATTGTGAGATTTAAAAAATCTTTTTTTTAGATCAACTACTGTCAGTATGAAGAGAACCTTTCTGAGCCAGTTAGTTCCATGCATAACATTGTAATGGCGCTGAGCAAGCTCTCCTTTTTTGCATAAATGTCTGGCCCAAGACAGACACAATGATTCACCTTTAAATTATTTTATAAATGTTGAAAAACTGACTTGAGAGTATCTACGAATGTTATTTTGCATGAACTGATCAACTATCCTGTATAAAAACCTTTATATGGAATCCATTCTCTGTTGTTACTGCTCATCCACATACATACACCATTCACGGAAGTGCTCTGAATTAGCACAGGAACACTGTTTTAATGAGTAATTAACATATACATTGACAGATCTGTTAGACATGGCAGACAAAATAATCAAAATGTGTTCTATCTTATAGGTGTCGGGAGGGGTGTGAACACTTGTGCAATTCCAGCACAACTCCTAACCCTCCTAAGTCTATCAGACCAACTAGTAGTCCAGGTGAGTACTGACCTGTGATGTTTCCTCAAGGGAGGCAGTGCCTTTAAAAAAAAACCTAAATGAGAAAACTATGCAAATATTACAAAATTTGTAATTAAAAAGAAAATCCAGTTTTTTTAAGTAACACCACAAAAGAAGGATGTTATCTCTCTTACCTCTCCTAAGCCTATTGAGTTTTAACAGATCCTGTGTGATATGTTATGTAAGGGATACAGTCAATTGAGAATGAATGAATGAGGCAAAATCACATGAGAAGAGGCTATGATTGGTCCATGCAATAAATCCCGCCTCCAGTTTTTGTATTTGTCACACGCTCACTCATCGCTTTGAATGAACAAACGGATGGCGTTAATGGGAAGCCAATTAAAAAGTAAAAAATGTCACGTCAAAATAAAACTTCAAATGACCTAAAACCATGATCTGTGGGGGGTTTTTTAGTGAGCAGTTTTAGCTTGAGTGAAATTTGGATTTGATGACTAATGATCTGAAAAGTTGACTATTAATAAGAGCAGCTGAATAGTCCTTATTACTGTATAGTTATTGTTTTGTAATGAGTGCAAACACTAGCTTGATGAGATTTCAACTTGCTTTTTAATAAATAGAACATTACTTGTATGTTACAAAGTTAATAAAAAAATACAAAATAGAATTGGGTAACACTTTATTTTAAGGTATCCTTGTTACATGTTGCATATACTTACTAATATAAAAACAATAAATTATACATAATTACAGGCACGTAACCATAATCCTAACCATGTAGTCATTAATATTACTCAGTACTTAACTGTATAATGGCACTGCATCAAGGACACCTTAAAGTCAAATAACTGAGAGTTTTTTTTATTTATTTATTTATTTTTATTTATTTATTTTTTAATCAGAAAAAAGTGTAACTGAGACAAAACTTTGTTTGATTTATGTTGTAAAAAAACACTACACAACACAGGAACTGATCAACATCCCTCCAAAAATGTGATGTGTATTCATTGGAAAAAGTTGTAGGATGTCTGTTGGATTTCCTAGTATTGTTGGACGCCAGGCATACTACTGCATGTCTTTAGACTGTATCGATAAAGAGAGCTAGTACTAACATTTTTTCAAAAGCATGAGTAATCTGGTAAAGTCCCCTCTCGGGTTCCTTTGAATTTGTCTATCCATGACTAAACAAAATGTCTGTGTGGTCCAAAAACAACATGTGTTCCCAGGCGAGCGCACTGATTTTAAGGTTTGTTTCTCTTCATCAGTACCTCCAATAGTGGTCCCTCTGTGTACGTTCATCATGGTTCTAGCACTGGGAGTGTTCATGCTATACGAGGGCATCAGACTTTGGAAGAAAAAGAGGCATGCTTCGTTACCGCAGAAATCATCACCTGCGTCCAACGATCAGGTAGAGTGCTCCACCAACCTATGACAAACAATGAGAAAGACACCACAACCATTTTTCTTTAGAATACGAGTGATTCACAACTGATGCTAAAGTCCGAAGTACTGCAGCTGTTTTCATAGAAGATGATTCAGCTTTTATCATAAGTGCTAATACTAGGACCAACATTTGAAAAATATGAATAGAATCGCACTTGTCTTTCAGAAATAAATGCTAATGTACAGTAGGTGCTGTATGTTAATTGTTCTCTATTTTGATATATTTTTAAATATGAATACATTTTAAATCAATTTAAATTTCTCCAGGCAGCATTTCTTCAGAAATTATTTCAAAAAGTAAAATATAATATAATATAATAATTTAATATATTGTGATAAAATGCATTTGTTTGTTGAAGACCCCTGTAGATGTAAATTGTTCAATAATTATGCCAATAATCATAAATGATCATGTGACGTATTATCATATCCTATTTGACTGGTGTTGCTTTGATGACTGTATTATTTATTAAGTAATTAATATTTATTTTGAATGTTTCCCACAGATGTTTACCATCACAGTGGCACCAGACACAGTTCACAATGAGAGCACTCCTCTCACAAACCAGCAGTGCGAAACAGAACAAAGTGGAAAACTCCCAGACTGTGTCCCTAGAGAGATCAAAAGTATGTCTGAGTTTATTTGATTCTACACAGAAATCCTTGGAAGCTTAAAGGAGTAGTTCACCCAGAAAGGAAATTGTGTTATCATTTACTCACCCTCAAGTAGTTCTGAATTTCTTTGTTCTGCTGAACACAAAGGAAGATGTTTTGAAGAAAGTTGACTTGCATATATTTCTTTTTCCTACTATGGAGGTCGATGGTGATCAAAACAGCCTGGTGACAAACTTTCTTCAAAATGTCTTCCTTTGTTTCCAGCCGAACAAAGAAATTCTGAGCTACTTAGTAAATGTTGACACAATTTTGCTTTTGGGTGAACTGTGCCTTCAAGTTATGAAGCTTAAAGATGATTCACGTCTGTTGTCGTTCTCTTCCCATTTCACTTTTGTAGTTCACGAGTTCTTCTATTTTGTGCTGGACGAGGTGCCTATTGTACGATTCAAAGAGCTTGTACGGCGGCTTGGTGTTTCTGAGCAGAACATTGACAGGGCAGAACAAGACCACAGGAACAGCAAAGATGCCCACTACCAGATGCTGAAGGTTTGGAGTGACAGCGGCAGCGGAGGAGCGAACAACGTTTTGCCATGTCACCGCATCCATATGTTCATAGACACTCTGAAGGACATGTGTTTGGTTACCTGTTCGGACAACATCGAGAACAGGTTCCTTTCACAAGACACAAACTATTCCTGCTGAGGCCATTCGAAGAAAAAGAAGAAAAGGGCATTAATAGAGAACTTAACCTTTCAATGATTTCCATCGGCTCCTTTGAGAGTGGAAGCGCGTCCACAGCGTTTTTTTGGACATGTCATACTTCCAGGTGGCTGAAGATTTCACACTAAATTTTTTATGAATATGCATATCTTCTGCGCTCTGTGTTTGTATGTAGGCTTTTTTTAGTTCCTTTAAAGTCAATGTTTCTGAAGGTGGTGGAGTGGTTGGGGTTTGGGCTGTCATTTTATACAATATGTAAGTTCTCCTTATCTTAGTACAAAACTCACCATGACATGTCCAGGTCACACAGGTTTTAGTTGTGTTATTTTTTTAGTGAATAAAATGTCAATGCTTTTATTCGATCAAAAATAGTCCAAATATTTCCCTGTTGTTTTTAGCAGCTTTTACTCCAGTCGTCAGTATTCAACATTAAAAACCATGAGATTCTTATTCCTTTCATTTAAATTTCTTACGTTTTCTTCTTTTTTTTTTTGCCGTTGACCAGGGTGACCAGGGCATGTTCTTGATAGGTTTTGTGACAGGTCCTATTTGACACAGTAATGCCTGAATGGAATACTGATAGCAGTGGGATTTGCATGTACAAAACAAAAACTGTTTATGATTGCATTTGTGCTTGAGAGGTATATTATACAATTTAAAAGGTGATTTCTATTATTGCACTATTCCCCGGGCAAATATTGGGCTTCAGCTGTAACCTAGCATTAAAATTCAATGCAAACTGATTTTTTTCTTTATGAAAAATTCAATATAAATAACACACATAAGGGAAAATGGTGCAGAAACAGAAAATTGCAAACAAGTAAAATAAGTAGAAGCACTGAAATTGTATTTTTGCTAAATGAACTTCAATCATGTTTATGTGTGACTTTTTTCTTTTCTTTTTTTACAGTGGATAAATGCAAATATTTTTACAAGTTCAAGTTTATATGCAAATAAATGCACAGATAAAAAGCTTATATTTTTTAATTACTGTGTTTTTGCTCTTTATTATGATTTTAGATGAAACCTGCAAGTACATGCTTTGTAAAAGGCCTCACCAGCACTAAATCTACAAGTGTTTCGTTAACAGACCCTTAAATAGCACCGTCCCAGCCTTGTCTCCTTTGATGAAGGTGCTTGTGTAATTATGTCCTGATGCACATCTGTTATGATCTTGCGCAATGTTGTTTTTCAGCATTCCTATCCCATTGAATTTATTCCTTTCTGATATTTCTCAGGCCCTCTCTCACTTAAAAATCAGCTGAGCTGCACGCGTTCACAGCTTGACGGGTATCTGTAAATAACAAACGAAAAGATGTTCAAAGACAGATATACGCGGAAGGAAGATCCTTTAAATCCAGAGCCAAATCACCTAAATATTACCATGGCCTCATGTTGATGGGGTTTTCTTGGGTAAACACCAGTCAAATCCTCACAGCATTTTAATTTCCTGATTGGAGACAAAATAATATTTTTCTTCCTTATTTTGCATGCTTGTGTATGTACATGTGAGTGTGTGTGTGTGTGCATGCTTGTCTTTGTGGCACTAAACCACAAACCAATCATCCCTGTCTAAGCAATTATAACTTTGCATATTATGTGCCTGTGATCAACAGCTGGTTGATTGTCAATCACATCAGACAGCGCTAATGGCCCAGTCAGGTTTATCTTCTCAGGGTGCAGTCATGCCTCAAATCTAAGTCTAAAGAATCTGGTCTCGCTTGCTCAACCTGTTACTGAAGGAAGGGTTAAAAGAAAAACTATATAGAAAGACACTGAGGACTTCGAAAGACAGATTCAGGACGACGAGAGGGACAGAAAGAGACCTTAAAGATGTCTGTGTGAGGGAAATGGACACAGCTAAATCCAGGTATCTGTTGGGGAAGACTTGCATGAGAATGTGTGTGTGTGTGTGTGTGTGTGTGTGTGTGGTGAAAGATTGTATAAAACTAGAATCACATGTAAATAACAAGAACTGAAATTGTACTGTGAATCTAGTTTCACTTCAGACTTTAAATTGCTGATGGAAATTGCATTTAGATCTACTTTTACAAGTTTCCAGAAGAACAACTTTATTCATGGTATATTCGATGCTATGTCTGTATGTATATCTAAAAATGTACATTTGCAAGCTGTGTATGTGCATGTAAATGTGTGAGTGTTTGTTCGTTCTGGGTATTTTACCCTGAATCGATGGCTGATGATAATGTTGACAGTCAAGGTGAGTCTAAGCGGAACTGGTGCATTGACACAATGTGATGTCAAACGTAGGCGTATATCCTTTTTTGCTCAGAACATGTGTGCGCAAGTCTCCGGAATCACACACCAGTGTATTTCATGGCCGTGAGAGTCATGCATGTCTGGGGAAAAGTGACTCACCTGAATTACAGTGAATTCTATGAATCAGAGCTGGTGTGTGTTTATAAGATTCAGCTTGTCTGTGCATGGCCATGTCTCTTATGGATATTCATGTGGTTTATGAGGATGTGTGTGTGTGTGTGTGCGTTTAATACTGTATTTACTTTTATGTTATCTGAAAATTGTTGCTCTAAACCTTACTTTCGGGACCAAAATCCGTTTGAATTTCCAGTTTGGGAAAATAAATAAGTCATCCAATAATTTAAAATGAAAAAAAAAATATTATTCTAAGGATTTTTTTTCGAAAAAAAAGGATCGGTTATACTAATTCAGCAAAAAAGGTCTATTGGATTTAGTGGTTTTAATTGTATCTTTATTCATTTATTTGATTTGTTATTGTTATTTATTTGTTATTATTATTGTTATAAGTTACATCAGTTTGAAACTGCATATGCATTAGACATGAAATAACTTTTTTTCATACCGAAATATATTTTAATAATTTATATATAATATGTATAGTTTATTAATTAAAAAACATACAGTATGGAAAATTAATACATTTATGCAATTTATGATTCTACTCCCATTAATAAATATTGTTTTTAGTAATTAATTCATTTCAATTATTAATATTTATCAAATAGAATTTTAATTAATAGCATTATACAGTGTGGTTATGGGTAATGATAAGTTAGGGTTATGGTTTGGGTTAGAATTAACCTATGTATATATATATATATTTACATTTAACTTCATATAAAACAATAAAAGTCCATAATATGCTTTATTTAAATATTTAATGCTGTCGCATTTTGTCTATGTTTTGGGGTCCAGAATATGATCTGAAGATTACAACACCTCAAAAAATTAAGTTCACCTACAGAGGAGCAGTTGACAGTTCCCATGGGAACCCACAATGATCATACAAATAAATACAATAAAAATATAACATTAAAAATTAAATATTATTATGCATGACGGTTGGGATCAAGGGGGTAGAAGACATCATTAGCTCAACATAAAAACAAGATACGTCAATGGAAAAAGATAGAAAACCCACCATGATAGAAAAACAAGTGTGTGTGTGTGTGTGTGTGTACTGGGTCAGGTCATGAGATGTGAAATGTTTCGAGATTTAAAGGTCACATCAGAGTGCTTCAAAAGTCTGGTATCAGTTCCTTCTAGTTGTGGTTTACAGTTTCTTTGTGGGTTTTAGATTATGTATTGTGCACAGCCCAGAGATAAATGAAGCATGGAAGCTTTTTTTGGCAATTACTCTATGCTGCTACTATTTCCTCTTCTACTTTCCCTGTTTATCGTTGCACTGTTGTGGATCTTATCCACGCGTTAGGCGTAATCCTCTTATTGTAATCTCATCCGTGTCAATTAGTAATCCATCAAGAGGACCAGAACTGAGCAATGTCATGGCCCCAGAGGAAACTGCCGCCGGTGACAAGAGTGACAGACAGCGGGAGGAGGAGAAAGAGGCAGACGCAGACATTGCTGATGGATTTGTTGCAGTACCATCAGTTGCTCAGCGGAGGGCACAAGAGAAACAAAGATACAACACTGTAGGCTACCAGGTACTCAATTCATCAGATTGTATTGTGACGAGTCAGCTGCCTCCCCTCCTCCATCGCCACCCCTTCCCTTATTCGCCGCGTGGTGGTCCCTCAACGGGGCCCTTCCTGGACCCACCAGCGTGCATGCACGGGGGAAGAGACCCAGGGACAGGGTGGCTAGAGAAGGCAGCTCACTCGTCACAATATACAGCACTGGAATTTGTATTGTTTTATTAGCAAAAATCTTTGTCATGTGATGCAACCAGCAAAGTCAAAAGTGCTGATAAAACCAGTATCTATAAAAATCAGTGTTTGTTATAACATAATTTAAAATATTGTGTGTTACAACCTTCCAATATGGAGCGCCGAATCAAAAATAAATAATTAGTTTTTTACATTTTAAATAATTCTTATATTTTAAATCATAATTATTCATATATTATTTAATATTTGGGCTAATAAAAGCAATACATTCATTAATAATTACATTCACTTTTAAATCACTACGCAAATTCATGAAAGACTGTAATTTGGCCCTCTCAAAAACCTTATATTTATGATTTGCTCAAACTGAATGGTATGTTAATTTTGCAAATTTAAATACGTCTATGATCCCTGAAAAAAAGATTCCCAAAGCCAGGAAGTTGGAGTTCTCTGCTTGCAGTTTTTAGTTACCAGAACACCAGTAACACTTGTTACTGTATTAACTAACATGAACAACCATTGAACAATGCATTTATTACACTGTTTATTAATCTTTGTTCATGTTAGTTATTGAAAATACAGTTGTTAATTGTTTGTTCAGTTACTAATGTTAACAAACACAAAACGTTGAACAATGTCCTTTGTTGGATCTGGAATAGCATTTGTATTTAATCACGCTATGAGGATTAATCACGCTTCTCCGGGACCAACCCAGGCTGTTTTTGCATCAGGCTTTAGGTGACGGCTGTCAATTCAGCTTGTCACATTTATTAATTTTGGTTGTCAGAAAAAGAAGCAGAGGGCAGCAGTGGACTTTTCTACAGTGAGCAAGGGAACATCTGCTGGGGTGAAGAACAGAGGCGCACTAAAGCAGGCACTTTTTAGCCAGGGAGTGTCTGACAAAAATGGCGCATTTGAGGTAGGCCTGATTATTATTATTTATTTGCCTGAACCGGTTCATAGTGGTATGCATAGAGACTGATTAGTCTACATTATTCTTATTCCAATCTCTCTCTTAGGAACGATCCAGTGGTGTACAGGGGCAGGTTGATGCTCTGAAACAGGTTCTGGACTCATTCGTTATACCTGAGGACCTGAGGTGGACATGGGGGGACGGAGGGACCGAAAAAGCACTGGAAAAGAGCTGGACAGACATAGTGGACTCCCATGAGGTAACATGTTAAGGCTAATAGATTCGTCTATTGTGCATGGATGACATCATCATTTATTTTTGTCACACTATACAACAATAATTACTGCTTTACATTGTTTAAGGTTGGGGTAGCTGTACGTTAATAAAACACAATCTAATAGTCAAAAACGTTATTTATTGTTAGCTTCGGGTTTTAGATATATATCTTCTTCATTCCTTCACTTACTGGCTGCAGATAGAAGGGAAGGGAGGGGAAAAAAGATAACTGACTTCGGCCCTGGAGCAGTATACAGGTCTTCCCTGACATCTCCGAGCAAAGTCAGGGACAGAGCAGGAAAGGTTTAGATCATTAGAAAATTTTGTTTTTCCACATTTATAAATAAATATAAACATCATAAGAATTGATAGGCCTTAAAATAGTGCATGTGATTACAATCATATCAGGATGGAACTGATTTAACAGTTAAAATCAATTCATCAAAAAAAGAAGATATTGGTGACGTTCTCGGTTTCTCTCTATTTCTAGTCTATGTCCAAAACCCAGCGACACCAGCAGGAGGCGCTGTGGGAGCTGATTAATACTGAGCTGACCTACATCAACAAACTCACTATTGCCAAAGAAGTATGTCTTACAATTACAGTTTCTGTTTTAATTTGGGCTTTATTACAATATTTTATCAGATATAGACATCCAATTTACAACCAAAAACTAAATAGTAGCCTATGTTTATGCAGTACTGATATTCTTGTATTATTTACACTCTAGCTAATGCACATCCTCTTTTCCGCACAGCTCGTGACGGCAGCACTGTCACACTGTAACAGAAATGGATTCCTTCAAGAAGTATGTGCATCACGTCTCATCTTTCATATTTACATGAAACCTTTTTTCTTAAGAATTGACCTTCTAGACTTACATACTCAGCATTTCTTAATGGCAGGCAGACGGACTGCACAGCTGTATGTGACGGCAGAAGTGTCTCAGATCACTAGTTCTGTTCATTCTATAATCTAGAGCAGTACCGCTGATGTCAGAAATGGAAACATTTTGTATTGACAAGATGGAAAATAAATTTGCGCTGGTATAGAGCGTGTGGGCGATACCACCTGTATCAATTAATCTTTTTCCATTGCTGTTCTTTCTTTGTTTCATTCTCTTTCTTCAGGTCAGCCCCACAATGCTCTTTTCCAATCTTCCTTCTATCCTCGAAGCACATCAACACTTTTGGCATGAAGTGATGTATCCAATGTTACAAGAGGTCCGTCACACTGGAAGACCCTTTGACCCTCTCAGACTTGAGGCAGGATGTTTGCAAGTACGATACAACAACAGTACACAAATCTCTCTGCAATAAAGCAGGAATATATGAATTGTTGCCCTTTTCTCAATCGTTTGACTTCATTTTTCATCTGTTTCAGTTTCCTGAACGTTTTCCTGCATACTTTGAATACTGTTTAGAAGAGGAGAGAAATGTGGAGTTCACACGCAAACAGCTTGACACAAACCCACATTTTCACACCTATCTTACGGTACTGAAAATCACATTTATATGTTAAAAGCACAGAATTATTCTATTGGGAAACAAAATCTAATTAAGAAATAGTACCAAGAGTGCTGATGTTCTAAATGTTGTAGATATGAGGCACAATCATACTGAATGTTAACTAACTGACATTTAAGAAGCAAAAGTTGAGTGAATTATTCAACGATTCCCTCGTTAAAACTGACTCCAACAAATCGGCTGAACATCTTACCACCTACAGAAAAATGCCTAAAACATATAATGCTGCAAAAAGTCAAATATCCCACCTCGGATTCAATCCAGAATCAAGAAATTTTGAACACCACTTAACTGATGAAATTCTAATTGTGTTTAATGTTAATATTGGCAATGTTGCCTTGTTTCTCATTAGGTTTAAAGGGTTAGTTCATCCAAAAATGAAAATTCTGAAATGAATTACTCACCCTCATGTCTTTCCAAACCCATAAGTCCTTCGTTCATCTTCAGAACATAAATGAAGATATTTTTGATGATATCAGAGAGCCATCTTATCATCCACAGACAGAAATACAACTGAAATGATCCCAGATCCAGAAAAATAGTAAAAACATCAGTAAAACGATCCATCTGACATCAGTGGATCAATAGAGCTTGTGCAGTTTTTGAGTAAAAAAGCCACATTTGTGGGCAATTTTGGCAATGTTCACTGTACATAACTGGGGCCTACCACCAGTCAATTTCCAATTCAAAAAGGACATTTACAATACGTTTTTGTAGGCTGGTAATTTTTTACCATTAAGGTAACAAAATGGTGGGAAACAAATCTCCCAAGAAGTACAAAAATGATAATTTTTTTGGAAGTCATGATACCCTGTGTGAGCAAAGTCAATAGTTTTTAGCCCTGTGCGATAACACCTAGCATTTTCAGAAAATCCTCCCCAAATCTTACCGTGCAGGACGTGCTTGAAAAGTTTTCAAATGTTCTAAACTTTAAAAGGAAACTCAGATTTTTTGTTTATGTTAGTTAAATTTTTTTAAGCTAAATTAAGGCTGGAAAAAATGGTCAAATATATACCTAAACATGGTTAGCGAGGTGTGAATTTGTTTTCCACGTGTCATATGTTTACCACACCGAGTTCCCCTGCACATGTTTTTTGCACCAGTGGACAGTATGCAAAGTAAGCAGGATAGAAATGACTGTGAGATCGCCTGCCTTTATGGTGGTTTGTGGTAGGTTATGGGGGAGTGCTGTTTTCTGAAGGGTATATAGTAGAAATAAATGCCCTGAAATTGCTTAATTCACTTGATCTTCAATTGACTAGCTGTACAGTAAAATAAAAAACAAAAAATAAAATGTCTGCGTTGAAGTCAACGTACTAACGTGTGATCATTTCAGCAATAAAAGTTTAATTGAACAATGAGTTCGAATGCACATTTCAAACCACAGATGCACATGAGCTATAGATTACAGTCAAATGTGTTGCATAAAGAAACATGCATGCTCGATTTTTCTACTTACCTTGATGTAATCTGTTGTGCAGTGGGTGGAGAGTCACCCACAGTGTGGGCGAATGAGACTGGGGGATATGCAGGCCAAACCACACCAGAGAATCACAAAGTACCCTCTTTTGCTGAAAGCTGTTCAGAAGACCACAGAGGACCACCCCACCAAAAACGCACTTGAAAGAATGGTGAGAACCTGTGTGAATCATATCATTTCATATTCAAAACAAACACCAATTGTATTATGAAAACAACATAAATAACTGAAAAAATAATCGTTTGTAAAAAGCATCAGCCTATGTGTTAAAGCAATATGACTTGTGAATGACTTATGAAATGTAAAAAACTTTTTTTTTGGCATTGTCAAATGACTAATCGTGATTAATCACACTCAAAAATTCAAGTTTTTGTTTGTATGATGTACATGTGTATATCTATTATATAAATACACACACATACAGTACATATTTAAAAATATATCTATGTATTTTCCATGTTTCTGTTTATATAAATTATATTATATATCAATATAGCTTATATAGTGTGTATATATATATATATATATATATATATATATATATATGAATTATAGAAATTTTTTTTTAAATATTTACATGCAGGTGTGTATTTATATATTATATATATACTATGTAAAAAATGGATGCGAATAATCACCTATTAATCATTTGACAGCACTGTTTTTTATTTAAATATTCAATAAGTACATGTAAAAAGTATATTTTAATGTAATTGCAGATTTTGAAAAAACTTTCAAAAAAACTTTTATGCTGTTGTCATTAATTTAAAAACAGGCGCAAATAAAATACAACTACAACCAATTAAACTGTTAAACTATGAAAAGAATAAGAAGAAGCATTACAAATAGAGGGACTTTCACTAGTTGGTCTTAATCAGAGTAGTATTACGTGTGAAATATCACATATTAATTAAATGACAAAAAAAATATGAGAAAAGTCTGCATTGCCTTTGTTATCAACTCTGAAATCTCTATACACCTCTCTATTTCACACTCGCTGTTTTTTTTTTTTTCTCTTACAGTTGTACAGTGTCAGTACTTTCCTAGAATCTATTAATGGATATCTGCAACAAAAAGAAGATAGTCTGGCCCTCTCAGTAGCTGCTCAAAGAATAGAGGGATGCAAAATAGAAGGTCTGAGTGAAGAAATAGACAAGGTAAACTCGAATAACCATCAATTGTATATGATTTGCTTATATGCAAAAAGGTTAATTGAAAGATATCATCAACAGTATGTTCGTGAGGTCTGCTGCTTTGATTTGATGAGCCCGGTGAGGGGGGTGGGGCCAAATGTTATACGGAAGCAATTAATGGAAGAAACTTTGAAGGTCAGATTAAGAAAGGAAACCAAGGTAAGTGAAAAAGGTGCATGTCATGTATTAATGATTTTTGGCCTCATAATTTCAGCATTGGTTTCTGGTTATGTTAGGAGCTTGTGGTCCTGCTCTTCACTGATGTGTTATTGATGACCAAAACGCAGAAGAAATCAGACAAGCTGAAGGTAGTGCGCCCCCCTCTGGCTCTTGAGAGAATACACTGCATTGAGCTCAAAGATGGATGTGAGTGTGAACAACTCCTACATTTAATAATCTCACCTGCCTCGGGTTAAACTAGCCTCACAGCAGTATGAAGGGCAGTAAATGTGTATGGGCCATATTTTCATGCCCTGCTTACAATATTTTCTGAAATACATTCTGAAATCTTTATATGTATTTGGATACTTTCAACTGTAGCAAAAATATTTGACACATTATATGTATATTATCGTACGCACCACACAAAAAAAATTTAGACAAATTGAAAACACACAGGTAAATGTGCAAACGTTTTGTTAACCCTAAAACACAATGTTATGCGTGATTTAAAATGCTTTGACTAAAATCAGCTCCTTTATAAAAACACAGAATGTTTTTTTTAACAGACCGTTGTGCTTATTTTAGACAATGTGGTTCCAAAGTCTGAGACCTGAAAATCTAGGATTAAAAGTTTCTTTAAACCAGGAAATAAGCATATTAAACATAAACTCATTTTAGAATTAACAGTTATTTTAACTATACTAACTAAACTAATTAGGTAACTCAGTTTTTAGGACTTTCCCTCTGTATAGGTCACTAAATAATAACATACAAACTCCTACAAAAGGTCATGTGTTTCTTTTTGTTGAAGAATAAGATGGTTAAATTTTGCTGGTTTTACTCTTAACTTTATGCAGCATGTATATATTTAAAAAAAATAGATTTCTATATTATATATGTGTATATGTAATCAAAATTATACAACCATAAATGTATGCATGTAAATATTTTCAAAATATATCCTGTATGTGTGTATTAGTATATGCATAATAAACATAATACAGTTAAACATATATATTACATTTAAAAAAACTTTTATTTTGGATGTGATTAATTGCAATTAATCGTTTGACTGCACTACTATTAAATTATTAAATATTAAAATCAAATGAATATTTAGTTCAACCTTTCACTCAAATAATTAAGTAAATTAATAAATTTAGTTCAATATATTGCAGCAAAAGCACAGAATGCATTACTTACAATCAGTCAGTTTCAAAATGCATATTGATTTTCCACATGGAAAAGTCTTTCAAATAGCTCTATGTAATATAGCATACTACGCTTGGCATGTCAGGGCACAGCATGGTGTATCACTTGATAAGCTGGTTTTTGATTGTTTTTTTTGAATGGCTCCACCCAAGGTGTGTCATGTAAAGTGTTCTGGTACATTGTCACAAAAGAGTCATTATAATTATGTAATTATGAATTTAAATATGCACATTAACTGAACATGGCATTTGTTTTCTGGTGCACATTATCACTTCAAGAGAACTTGGAACAGAAACGTTTTTCTCCTATAAATATTTATTATGATGAATGTGTTTCTCCCCTCTGGTAGATTCGTTTGTGCTGGTGGAAGCTGGTGATCTCGGTTGTGCTGTCAATGTGAACGTCCTGTCAACACCCAGTCCAGACAGCTGTGCGTCATGGCTGTCTGCTCTGCGTGAGACTCAGGTACGTGCATTCCTCTTGCAGCAAACACTCCACACCAGTGCGACAGGATATACAAGCCCAACCCTGAAGAAAATGCAATGTGGGTTTTTTTCTAAATGACTTCTTTGTACTTTCTACTTTCCATGAACAGAGTGCAAAATAGAGTTTGAAAAGCTTAAAACATGTAGTAATTTTTTCCCCCTATGACCCAACTAGGAAAGTGGTGACTGTTAATCTTAAGACCTGCTCAAACTAATTTACATACAACTTATTTAATTAGTTACCACAGTTCAAAGAAATTCTATCAATAATCATTGAATTAATATCTGCAGTGCATAGAAAAAAATATGAATAATAATAATAATCTAGAATGAGTAACAGGGTTGTACATTTAGCCTAAATTGCATTTTCACTCAATAAGGGCTAGTTAGAATTTAATAAACTAAGAAAAATATGTAAAAAATATTTTTAATTAAGTTTTGACAATTTCTTTTTTTTTTTTACAAGAAATTCTATTATTAATAATTGAATTAATAATTTCCCAGTGTTCCCCGCTCATCATTGTGTATGGCTAGTCCTACCTCTGTAAGCATCTTCCCCTGTTTCTGTATTGTTATTTACCTGCATTCCTGTTACCGACGTGGTCTGTGATCTGGGCTCATCGTGGCCGGATCCGCCAGGCGCGGTCTACGAGGGCAGTGAGACCACATGGCCAGAACCCCCAGAACCCATATACAGTCCGGAGATTTCCTTGGGTCCGCCAGAGGCTGCACAACTTCTGAGGAGGTCGGCTTCGGCCGTCGTTTCCTCAGAACCCCCACTGGTGGCTGCACTACCCAAGAGGGCCTCTCGGTTCGGTCATGCGCAAGGGGTACGTTCATCTCTGTATGGCAGTACTCACAGGGCACAACGTCAGGGCAGTCGGTTGGTGAGGGCGAGAACCTTGACTGCTGAGCTGCGGTGGGCACGCCCATCGTCACATTGGTTCCAAAGGGCGCAGGTTACTCTTGTCCGATCACAAAGGTCACGCACTCCCCATGTCTGGTTACAAAGGTTACCTTCCTCTCATGTTCGGTCACGAAGGGCGCCAACTCTCTATGTCTGGTCTCGAAGGGCGTATCCATTCCATGTCTTGTCTCAGGGGGCGCATTCGCGGTCATTCGGGTGTTCTAGGGCGCAATATCAGCCTGGTGGTCTCAAGAGGGCTTTGTCACTGTTTGGCCGTACCAGAGGGGCTCAGCTACCATACGTTCCACCCAGGAGGATGACCTTGCTGTACGTTCCACCTAGGAGGGCGTTCCCGCCGTCTACACCACCCAGAGGGAAGTCTCCATCGCCTGCTCCACCCAGGGGGAAGTCTCCGTCGCCTGCTCCACCCAGGGGAAGGTCTCCGCCACTGGCCCCACCTAGGAGGACCAAGTCTTCACCAGATTGGCGCTGGGGAGCTGGATCTCTGTCTGGCCAATCCCGGAGGATTCTACAGGTATCCGCTCCGCCCTGGAAGATACTAAGACTGTTGTTTGGCTCAGGAGAGCATTCGTCCGGCCAGACGGGGCAACGTGAACTCTTTCACTGTCAGCCCCTTCCTGCAAGCTGCCTCTACCGGCTCCACATTTGGAGCGTCTGGTAGCTGCTCCTTAGGGGGTGGGGGGGCTATGTCATGATCTGCTGGAAATGCCAGTTGGACTTTTGTATTGCACTTCTAGCCTCATTGTTATATGTTGTGTTTTTCCACTCCTTGTATGTCCTGTCACCTGTGCTCCCTGTCTCCACCCACCTCATGTGTTACCCCAGCAACTAATATGTTCTCTAATAATACAACAACAACAAAAATACTACACCAAAAGTGGTAACAGGGTTGTAAATTTAGCCTAATTGTAATTCAGTCATTCGATTTAACTGGTTAGACAAGTAAGTTTTTGACTTTTCTAATACCAAAAAATAACATATGTTTATAAATATTTAGGAAGCATGTTATGTTTACATTACTGTTTCTCTGAAAAATAGTGCTATAGCCAGTAATTCCTCTCTGAAATGTGTGTTTCTGACAGATTTTGGGCCGCAATTGCAGTACCCATTTCACTATTACATACTGGACCTTTAAAATATATTGTTTAATAGTTGTCATTAAACTAAAATAATTTAGTTCAATAAAAAAAATATGCTAGTTTAATAGTTATTAAGTAACAGAGTTGAAAGTAGGGTTGCAGATTTTCTCTACAGTAATATAGATGCATGTATAATGTGGCAAACAGGTAACCGCCTATATAACACTGTACTGACATTTTATTTATGTTTCTGGTTATTAAAATTTTTTAATAATTTTTAAGGAGAAAAACATGAGATTTTTGCATTTAATGAGTCTGTAACTGCATCATCGAAAATGACTTTTATATATCATAATAGACTTTAAGTGCAGTATTCAAGTTTGTGAGCAGAATATTGTATCAAAATGTTAAATATAGTGTAATGGTTTGTAATTATAAACTGGTTTTTGTTGATGATCACAGGCAACTTTAGAGACCTTGAGGGAAAATGAGACCAACAGAATAATGAAGACAACAATCACGACTGAATTTGGTGTTTCAGAGAGACCTCCCATTCAAGATGAACTGTCTGATAGATCTGATAGTGATTTGGACCCAGCTGAGTTGGTGAGGCTACATCCTTCTTATAGGCGCAAGTCTGAGACAGAAATGTTGATGGAAGAAGAACAAAGTGAAGTTCCAGAGGATCGGAACTCTCCACTGATTGGTCACTCGAATGACCAGAGCCATTCAGCTCATGAAGAAGTTGCAGCAAAGACTAATTCAGCTGGATTAAACATTGAAGAAATAAAAAAGCAGCTGGAAGCGGCCCTATCAAAAAAAATATCAGAAAGACGAGTTACATGGAAACATGGACGACGGTCATCTGTAAATTCTAAAGAAGAATTACCTGTGAGAAATCAGCCAAATGGATCATATTTGTTGATGCCAGGTGGAGATGTGGAGAAGAATAGCACTTCTATCCAATCGCTGCCAAGCATTTCTACATCAATAACTGCATCAACATATGGAGCAAGTGCAGAAACAGGAGAACCAATGCATCTAGATCCAGAAGATGACTCTGAAGAAATCAGGAGGAACTCTTTGTACAGTCAGTCAGAAGATGATGACGAGCTCCTCACAGAATCAGGGAGGTTCTCCAGGAAACTAAAGTCTCCTCGTCTACGGAGAAGACGTCAAAATAATTTGCAACCATCTGTTCCCTTAGATATTACCAGGACAGATGTGAATGGATTGGAATTTCCTCCCAACTCCAATGAAAACCAGAGAAGAGGATCCAGTCCTGCTAACGGTTTAGAACCTACCTCCAATGAAAGCTCCAGTGGAAACCAGAGAAGAGCATCCAACCCTTGCATTAAACCCCAGGATTCCCACCGAGTGCTAAAGCTGGGCTCTCTAAAAAACAACCATGGAACGTTATGGAATGTTTCTGAAAAAAGGTTGTCACCAGATACTCAGATGCAATCTGAACAAGTGAAAATGAAACCAATCAAACTGAAGACACAGAGGAGTGCCTCCATCCCAGAAATCAGCTCCTCTCAGCATTCCCTCCTACCTTCTCACAGACGCAGCCCCTCACCCCCACCAGGCCTGGACCCCCAGATTCACCCTTCTCCGCTCCAGGGCCTGCTGCAGAGGGCTAAGGAACGTGAAAGAGATCGGGGACTGGGAAAAAGAGAGGCAAAGAAAAAAACTTTATCTGTACAAAGTTCTCCTACTGTTTCGCTGTCGGTCAGTGAAGGAGAAAGAGAGGAGTCGTCAGTATCTAGTATGATATCTGCTCATGGATGGAGAGAGGGGAACGTTGATGGAAGTGAGGATGAGATGAAAGACAGGTGAGTCTTCATGCTGTCACCTCTTCTCTGTGAGTCATTGCTAAATGTAATCTGAAAACACAATCTGAAAACAGGATTGTAACACTTTTTTTTTCTCTTGATCTTCTGAGATGAAAGAGTTTGTTATAAACATCAGATGGCGTCATGCAACAGGTTTCTGTTCTGGCTACTTATTCTAAAAATGCAAAATATTCAACTCCCAGCCTAGCATTTATTGTATGATGCTGCTGTTTTAACTGGACTAACAGTGATCATCTTGTTTTAAGCATAAGATATAGATTTTGCATTTTAATAGTTAGTAATTTTGTTTTAAATGGAAAATGAGTAATAAGGGAGCAATGATAAGTGAGGGACGATAAGTTATGATCCTGGGATTTTCATTTTTTTTTTCAGATACATGGCCCATTAAGGTAAATATATATATATACATATGTGTGTGTGTGTGTGTGTGTGTGCACGTGTGTTATTTGCATTGAATATCAAGTAAGAAGATACTTAGATATGTGCAAGATATGTGTTAAATATATGCATAAGCATAAAATTCTACTGCATCTGTTGAATTTAAAACTCAACTTTGAATATGTATTTGTGTCTGTGTGAAATTTGTTTGCTTAAGATATAATTATTCTTTCCTTTCAAATTAACCCCAAAAATAACCTTAACTGTCCAGTGGAAAATCAATCATTTTCATGTTAAGTATATTTGTTCCATTTGAAAGATATGACTGTAGAGAGTCCTCACACTCGACAGTTTCGTGTGCGTTATTTCTTCTCTCTGCCCACACACACAATTCATATGTGTACTGTTACATAAAATTCTATCTAAATTATTACTTTTAAACCTTCCCTGGAAATTGTATTCAGATTTGGCAACATCATTATTCTAAAAATATATACGCTTGTTGCTTCTTTTGGACTATAGACAAGTTAGTTCTCCATGAGGACCATTAGGAGTCAGGCTTTCCCCTAAAAAATAATTGCAACCATTTTGCACTTCTTAATAACTGATCAAAAGCGTTGCAATGCTTAACACAGATGAGTTGAGGTACCTTTAAAATGTACAAATTACAAACACTTGAATTAAAGTGGCATGAGTTGCATCAAAAGCTTGGGCTTTTATATTCATGGCTTACAATTAGGGGTTTGTGGACTCCTGAGGGTCTTTAAAGGTGACGCAAAAAATAAAAAATCTTGACATTTATAAATTTAAACACTACTTCATAATCACTACTTAAACATCTAAAAATATTATGTATATATTAGGGCTGCACAATTATGATTTTGATAATAATATCAAATAATTATTCATAATTGTTGATTATTCGCTTGAAAATGTAATTGTAAAATGTTTAATTACGATTAACACAATTTACAATTTAGTGATGTTTATACCATTGTTAAAGCAACTTCATGTCAAATTTTATATGAAAATAAATAAGCTGAAAACATTTAAACTGAAAAACTTTACAAGCCTACAGTACTAAGCATCAGATGTCAGATATTTTTTTGGATTGGTTTGTTATTTAAATTAATTTAATTAATATATTAATTTATAATAATTAATAATCATTTATTTATTTATTTATTTTATTTAAATATATATATATTCATGGAATTACAATGTTAAACCAAATCTATAATTAAAAAGTAAAAAATTAAGATTTTTAAGAAACTTGTAAAAAGAAAAATACATATCTTAAGCATTCAGGGTAATGTAAGTGGACTTTGAGCGATTATTGACTTTTATACAATTATGTAATTGTGGCATTTATAATTGTAACTGAGAATAGAAATTAAATTAATTGTGCAGCCCTAGTATGTATATATATATATATATATATATACATTTGTTTACATAATATATGTGTATAATTATTACGTATATATAAATATACACACACATGCATATACATATTTAAGATAAATATGTTACATTTATATATTAAACATAGGATGGGTGTAATATAAATATACACTCAATACATGTAAATATCTCAATAAAATAGATGGTGTATGTGTTTGTCTTTATTTATACATATATATATATATATATATATATATATATATACACAGTTACACACATATGATGTAAAAAAAATCCACATTACCTTTTTAAAAGACATTTACCCATAAACCCCTGTTCTCTCCCTTTAAGCAATAAAGAGGGCATCAGCGTGGACTGGCCAGGCTGGTGTTTTGATGATGAGGAGGTCTTTGACTTTGAAGACCTTGAAGATGAAGACTGGTTTGACAAGAAGCTGAGCACAAATGAGCTCTGGAGGTCAGAGAAGAAACCTTCAGAGAGGCAAGATGAAACAGAATGTAGTGAGGTGTAGTCTATAAACATGTAAAAAGTGTTTAAACAAATGTAATATTTAAAATTCAGCTGTGTTGTTTAAAGATTATGTAGCATGACTATTGAAGTGATATATATTTGAGTGATGCATACAGCCTGCACACGTTTTTTTTTTCATGACAGATGAATTGTGTTTATTGTTATTTTAATATTTACTTAAATGTATCTGTGTATAGATTGGTGTCTCTGTATAGAAATATTAAGAACCTGTTTATAATATATTTACTGTGCACAAGAAACAAAAACTAATGAGAGATGAAGCATGTTTTCCCTTTATTGCTTTATTTACATAGATTTTACATTCATATTAAAAAATATATTTGCACCAAAATTTGTTTTTACAAAATTTATACATTTATATGTCAGTGGTATATGTATATACAGTTTAAATGGACTGCTACAATTGTCTGCATTTAAACACACGCACACACACAAACACACATCTACATAGGCATCTGTCTTATCACACACATTTACACACACACTACTTTGGGGTCTCCGACACACGCTTCAGCCATTTTTGGCCTGTTCCTGTCTCTCTGCTCTCGTTCAGTGGCAGCCTGATGGACGATGGTTTCCATCGCAGGGTAAAGAAGAATCATCCTCTTCTGTAAGGAGGAATAAATTAGATGAATATGAGAAATGAGAAATTACCCACGCTAAATGCTGTCTTTTGCATAATTGAAATATCGCCATCAAGTACGCATAAAGCAATGCATTATTAGATCAAGACTCGAGGAGACTGAAACATACCCGGCGATGGTTTCTGTACATCTGGAACAAAACCAGGAATACCACCAAGAACAAAAACCCAAATCCCACGACCATAGCGGTTTTGTTGCCAGAACTTGAATTGCTGCTCTTTACAGCACCTGTAAAAAATGAACAAACCAGAAAATCAATCAAAATGCACTGCTTCTAAATAAAATTAGGCAAATTTATGTATTTGTGCTGTTTGTTTGTAAATGCTTATGCAAAATTTACTGTAATACATTTATTGTAATATAACTGCTCAACCTACCCATCACATGAAGTTCATAAGTCACGTTCCCCAGAATGCCTTGCCTGCCGTAATAGCGACAAACCCATACACCAGCATCATTCACTTCCTGAATCCTAGGGCTCTCTGTCTTTTGAACAGAGATCAATGTTTCAGTATCATTCGGTCCGTAATTCACGCGGAGCCACTCATAGGAAATGATCTGGTCTGAGTTGCTGAGATGGCAGGTCAGGGTCATGGGTCCGCTATCACTGGATGATGAGGATCTCAAAACTAAACAGAATTCAAAGAGAAATTCAGTATTCTGCAAATTCCGAATACCAGACATTAATAGGAGATGAACACCAGTTGGATTAATATATTCTATATTATTATTATATATTAGCCACTTCACCCTGAGTGTTCTAGTGATATATTATTCTACTCACCTTTAGCTACAACTAGCTCCATCTTTCTTTGTACTTTGTTACTCTGTCCATTCAATCCCCTCACCATTCCTGAGCATGTATACATCCCTTCATCTCCCTCCTCCACTCTCTGTATAGCAGCTGATGCTGAGAGCCCAGCAGACGTGATGAAAGATGCAGGGAGAGGAGAGGTTTTGTTCCATCTCACAGTGTCTAAGATCAAACCATCAGTAAAGATGCAGGGCAAGGAGACGGAGGAACCAACAGCAGCGTACACCACCGAAGAGTTATCCCGAGGAGTGACGATCCCTGGAAAACCAACAGAGGAGGATGATGAGCAACTCTTGTAGACGTACGTTTAAAGAAGAAGCTAATAAGCTTAAACGGACACTCACCTCTGACTTGTAGAAATGCGGTTGCCTCTACAACTCCACCTTCGTATTCAACCTGACAGGTCCAGTCTCCTCCATCTTTCTGAGACACATTGGAGAGGCTGGTTCTCCTTCCAATTGCACCGTTTCGTTTCCAGTTAATTAATTCAGACTTTATCTCAGAATTGACCTGGCACGTTGCTTCCATTCGTAAGCCCTCAACCACTACATCAGGAGAAAATGACACTGAGGAGAAAGAGGAAATATTATCAACAAGGCTTCTAGAATTCAGCCAATGACTTACAGAAGAAGTGAGGGTTCTTGGTTATTACCTTGTACAACTCTGAGAATGATGAACTTCATCATCTGTTTCTTTCCCTCAACTTTACAGATGTACTCCCCTTCATCTTCCAATGTGGTTCCAGCGATGTGAAGGCTGAAATCAGACTTTCCAAAATTCGGGACGGGGCAGGTAACACGTGGTGGATCTCTAACCGGACGAAACTCTATCCCGGTCTTCTCTCGCCGCCAGACTGTCTTCTGTACACTAGGAAATTGAGAAAGAGAGGGAGATATTAAAATGCTGATTGTCAGGTTTTGGATAGCTGTGTTTATGGATTCCTGGATGTGTTCATGGATGGATGAAATGTTCTTACTTTCCAACTATCCTGCTCCAGTAGACAGCAGTAGGATGTGAGAGCAATGAAGTCTCATCTTTGCATGGCAACACTGCTACAGAACCGTAAGCTACAAACACTTCATGTTCCTGACACCGAGCACCTGCAGAACACAGAAAGACGGCACATTTAAAGCTACACAAAGAATTTAAAACTAGATGAGAGACAAAACAACATTTAAATTAACACGCTCACCTTCAAAAACCAGCGCTAACCCCAGAATAATCACAAACTGTTTCTCATTCATGTTCCAAGTGTCTTTTATCTTCTAGTTGCTTTCCCCTAAAAACCCTTGTGCGTTTAATCCCGTCTCTCGGTTTGTGTGAGCACCTCTGGTCTTTGTTCTTGATTATATAGTGTTGTGGGAGGTCGCGTGGGTTGCAGTATGGTCGGGAGGAGTCGCTCGCTGTAGGTAGTTCCTCTTCTTCTCTGTCTCATCACATGACTTCTGAGGATTCATGTAGTGAAACTGTTGATGTGCGGTCTGACTGACGTACTTTGGAAAAAGTTAGAGAGAAAGAGAGATGCTCAGAGAGAAATAGAATGAGGGAGAGGTAACTCTTCTCCCACGGATTCACCAGGTCTATCTCTCTCACCACGTGAAAAAGTTTATCTGAAAGTATGTCAGACTTCAAAGAATGGAAACAAATGTGTTGATATAAAACAAACCAAAAGTAACATGGAAAATGTACACAAGCAAGAATGTCTATGTTTATAAATAATTAGGGTACTACTAGTGTATATATGTATGCCACCCTGTAACACAAAACCTTAAGTCTCCTAAGTAAATTTCCTACTGTAAATATTAATACCAAAATGTAATTTTTCTCTATATTTTTTATTTATTTTTTGCACCCTCATATTCCAGATTTAAAAATAGTTATAGCTTGACCAAATAGTGTCCTATCCTAACATTTATGTAGCTTGCAGATGATGTGCAAATCTCAATTTTGGATAATAGACACTTATGACCCAGGGTGACACACACACACACACACACACACATATATATATATATATATATATACACACACACACATATATGCACAATAAGTTTATTTGCAGAAACTTTATTATTTGAATGAAATCATGTTTTTATAACGTTGTCATGTTTTTATTGATATGGATATATTTGAACCTGCAGTTTTACTGAGATTAGTAGGAATGCACAATAAACAACAACAGACAACTGGATTTTTGAACATTGTTAAAAAGGGAATTATATGTTTTTGCATATTAACATACTTTATGTATATATATATATATATATATATACAGTGGATAT
>JAUMHI010000058.1:7688995-7703635 GCA_032359435.1 Enteromius unitaeniatus | reverse complement strand
CCACCAATGTTTACCATCCAACCTGACAGAACTGGAGAGGATCTGCAAGGAGGAATGGCAGAGGATCCCCGAATCCAAGTGTTAAAAACTTGTTGCATCTTTCCCAAAAAGACTCATGGCTGTATTAGATCAAAAGAGTGCTTCTACTACATACTAAGCAAAGGGTCTGAATACCGAATACGGACCATGTGATATTTCAGTTTTTCTTTTTTTAATAAATCTGCAAAAATGTCAACAATTCTGTGTTTTTCTGTGAGATGCTATGTGTACATTAACGAGGAAAAAAATAACTTAAATGATTTTAGCGAATGGCTGCAATATAACAAAGAATGAAACATTTAAGGGGGAATGATTACTTTCTGTACCCACTGTATGTTGAATACTTCTAGTGTTCTTCCCATATTCCTTGTGTCTACCTTATAAGACGTCCAGAATTTTGTTCTCCAGTCTTCAAGGGGATCTCCTGCACCCTCCAGTGTGCTCAGCCCTTTAGAAGTGTAATAAATGCTTTAGTAAAACATTTTTAACTATGAATTCATATGCATTTATGTAATGATTTCATTCAGTTGTGAAAGTAGAAATGGAAGGATGATTAAGAAGGCCATTTTCTAACCAATGTAGAAAGCACTTATTGTCATAGGAGCTGCAAATAGCTGGTCCAGAAACACTTTAAGTGACACTCTTTTGATGCCTCCTCCTGGAAACATCCTCTCCAGTCCACGTAGCCAATGATAATTGAAGTTGGCATGAAAGCAGAACCCAACCAAGGCCACCCGAGCAGTCTGGGCCAAGTCGATGCTGTGAAGATATGTAGCATGTTTATTCCTTTCTGAGTCCCTTATTTTACTATCATCATCTGTCTTTGCTTCTCCAGCCACAGTAAATTTCTCAATAGAAGTGTTGTTAGAAGCATCTTGATCCAGTTTGTCCTGAGCTTTTCCCATCGTGCTTTGCTGAATGAGGTCTGCTGTGGCAAAAAGCGTTGTGTATCCCACCACATTGCAGATGTATGGATGGGATTTGAACAAAATCCATGCTCTCTTCATGATGACCTCTAAACGGGGATGATATATATTTCGTAAAAATGAAGTATGCACATTGGTTTGGCCTGATCTAAGTGTCTAAATGTAATTTTCGTGTTTACAAATGACAATGAGAGGAAAACACACTGCTTACAGTAACTCACCAGGTTGCTGTCCTGTTTCAGAATGAATGACAAATCACAAGGTTCACTTCGTCAGGTCCCTCTGAAAGCAGGCTGGTTGGTCAAACATAGACAAATCGGACTTGTTTGTTCTGTGGTACAAAGTTCTAGCAAGAATGAGTGTTTATGATAACGTTTATCAGTCAATGAAAGAATGTGAGAAAAGAACACATGGTGAGAAGCAGGGAATGTAAGTTAGAAAAGGGAAAGGCATTAAGCTAATAATCGGTGATAAGCATACTAAATGAAATGTAGAAATGAGATGAACAATATGAAGTATGAAGCTCACCAATGTTAAACTTGAGAGAAGGACATTGTAAGGCTGAAAGCTGAGGTTCTTCAATACCGAGAGAGAACATGAGCTGCAGGGACAGCAGGCACATGTGTGTGTGTGTGTGTGTGTACTAAATATAGTGAAGAATCTCCTGTCCACAGACCACCACAAATGTTAGTGCTGAATGATAATGGACCAATAATGATTAATATGACTAAATTCAAAATAAGATGCTATTACCAATTGAACATCGTGATGTTGTTAACTAACTGCTTAAAACTGTTTAGTATTTAAAATAAAGCAGAAAAAAAATATGCATTAGAGGAAAAACCTAAACTTAAATGAAATGCTGCCTTGTCAACTAACTGAAATAAAATACATTTAAACTTAAAATAGCCTGCTAAAATAACCGTATACTTACAAAAAAAAAAATTTATATTAAGCAAACTAATAAAAATGACTAATATTAAATGAAATACTGAAAATATAAAATTAAAATGTGTTTAAAATATATAATATACTAAAATAAAACTAATCTTGGTATCTCATTATATGAAGGAATGAATTTTTAGGGTTGAACGATTCATTTTAGACTTGTTTTACTATATGGACATATATGTAACTAGTTAAATTAGTTTTTTAACAATTGTCCAACAGTGAATATACATCACAGCAATTATTTCATTTTGAGTCAACTACCCCCTTTTAAAAATTGAATCTACTTTCAAATCAACTTTCAAGTCATATTTCCTGTTCTCTGGATCTCGTTCCATTATGTTGAACGCCCCCATAGATATGTAAAAACAGCACTTTGTCTGAGGATTGAAAAGTGAAGGCAATTTGTCTGTGGCAACCAGCAGAGCTCTCAGACAGGAGAATGTCTTAATGAGGATCTGAAAATAAAGACATCAATTAAAGGCCTGTTAAGCGCTTAACCGGTGCGCAGTGTTTGCTAACACTTAACAAGCTTCGTTTTTGACAATGCTTAAAGAGAGCACACGGCCCAAACCAGTTGACTTCTAGGTAATTGCTTTTCTTTTCATGTGGCTGTTCTTCACTCTCCTCTTTAATGGTGCTGTCTTGCCATCCTTTATCTAAGCAGACAAAGAATCGCTCGTTCTGTGGCATCATCAATGAATCGATGCCACCCTTCCCTCGTCATTCACTCTCTCTCTCTCTGTCTCTTTCTGTTTCTTGGTCAGTCAGGGTACATGACCTGTGCAAAGCGTTTTGCTTCTCTGTGTGCTTCATCTCAAAGTGGATTCTTACTGAGTAACAGAAGGTAAGTCAGGCTTTCATTTTAAAAGATTCAATTTGGTTACCATCAGGTTTTAGGGAACTAAATCTTGTGTTGAAGTAGTTGTGTTTCTTTATGTATGATTGGAAAAACAAATGTTAGAACACTGAGCCAAAGCTGTTTAGACTGAATTTGATGTTAAATATGATTTCTCATAATTTGGCCTCATTGTATTTCCATAGCTATGCGTCCGTCCAGTATTTTGACCTTTGAACCGGGGTTGGAGTCTGGAGTGCCTTGGGGCCGTGATCTTTTTACTTTTGTGACTTCAGCAGCTGGTCACATGATGAGGACTTTGCAAAGACCGCGTAAAAACAAGCCATCAAAAAGACAAGTTAATCATCGCAGGTTTCTGCACAACATGATACAGAGGTATGTTATACTGGATGTATTCATATTGTTCAGATCATTTTTTTTAAGTGTATGCTTATTGGGGCTGCTTTTATTTGATCAAAACTACAGCAGAACAGTAATATGTAAAATAGAATATTGTTGCAATTTAAAATGACTTGAATTTTCAGCATTGTTATTCCAGTCTTTAGTGTGACATGATCCATCAGAAATTATCTTAATGTGTTCATTTGGTGCTCAATAAATGTTTTATTTTTATTATCAATGTTAAACACAGTAGCTTTATTCAGGAGTTTTTGACAAACAGAAGGTTAAAAAGAATTGATTTTTTTTAATGGATATTTTAAAGGTTGAATTAAAGTGTTTATTTCTTAAAAAAGAAACTCCTACTAACCCCCCCCCCCAAAAAAATGTTTTACTGCATATTTTTTATGATTTATTAGTGCTTTCAAATGATTAATTGCAATTAATTAAATCTAAAATAAATGCTTTGGTTTACATATTGTACTCTAGGTGTGAATATTTATTATACACAAATGCACATAAATGCATGTATATATTTAAAAAAATTAATTACGTTTATATATTATACATAATATAATATATATATATATATATATGTGTATGTATGTATGTGTGTGTATTTATGTATACATAATAAATGTACACAGTACACATACATATATTATAAAAACAAAAACTATTATTTTGGATGTGAATTATCTAATGTTTTATAATTACATAATTATAACAAAATATGCTAAATAATTATAAATATTATTCCATTTACCTCTACATATAGAAAATTTGCTGAAATAGAGGCAGCAAACCATCAGCTGGCGTCTGCTTTATTTTCAACCGATAAAGCCCCTGATCATCTAACTCCCAGACTATCTCACATTGTAACAGAAGTCACAGACCAGTCACCCAAACTTTCTAAAAAAGGTAAAAGATTTGACTTTATTTTCAAAACCTTTTTGTTCCAGTTTGGTATACATCTGATGACTCCTTGTTCTGTTTTCTAAGCTATTGAAACTTTTATAAATGCTGACAAAACCGAATCGCTTCCTGAACAAGAGGATGTGTGTGACCTCTGGACATTGGACAGTCTTTTGGACACCCATGTGGCTGATAAAAGCTTCTCACCTTGCAAGTTGAGAACAAATCCGAGAACTGAAAAAAGCGGCAAAGCTTTGGAAAAGAACCCATCGAGCTCAATGGAGCAGGACATCGACTTCAGCTTCAGCTTCGAAAGGCAGCCAGCACCTACTGATATAGAAAGCTTGGCACAACTGAACAACAGTCTCCTAGAGGACAGCATGTCCTCCTGGTTTGGGTCTATTGAAAGAACCTATTTGAAACCACATCTAACCAAGTACCATGACGTGAAGTTGCTCCCAACAGACGTTGATGTTCCAGACCTGTCACCTCCTTCTCCGGTGATCTCACTATTGTCTTTGGATTCATGTGATTTGGAGGTTCAGATGCTCATAGATGCAGAACACAATGTGAACCAAATGCAAAATGATACCATCATAGAGAGTCTCCAAATGGATGTGATGGACGAGCTTGACTTTCTGGATTGTTCTGGTACTCATGGAGATCTGGATGAAATGGCAGAGTGGATGAATCACAGTAGAGACGATGGACAATGTTTACAGGAAACATTTTTAAGCTCCCTGGATTCAGATCTAGAGAACCTAAGAGGTTCTGGTGGTGGGACCTCCAACTCCATGGCTAATTTGGGCCAAACGGGTCATGAATTTTTTGCTAATGTTCTTTGTAGTCAAGAGCCACGTAGATGTAGTTTCCATCATGATCAAATAAACCACAATAACGTTCTAGAAGAGCGTCTTGGTCAGGTTGAAGTTTGCATGAAGACGAATGGAAAGGAGGATGGTTATTTAGATACAGGTTTTAATGTCATGGATGGTAATATGTTCCCAGGATTTGAGATTCAGTTGGACCAATCCAAAAGGATTCTTTATGACAAATGGGAACAACAAGCTCTAAAAACCTCCTTTACAAGTCCAGATCAGATTATCATGCAAGGCACTGATATCAGAAATGTTGACAAAAATGTTGTACAAGTTGAGAATCTCAACCAGACTCAATGCCCGATAACCTGCTGCCTCGAAGGCTTTTGTTATCATAAAGAAGACTCGTGTTTTTACACGAAATTCAGAGGCAGTCACAACTTTGAGGGCGTGGCTAGATCTTTCCCAGCCAGGCTGCATAAGCTCCACCCCACTCCAATTCCAACTCCGCCTCTAGATGATGATTGGTTGTTCAGTAATATCGTGGCAGAGGAAAAGGTAAATAGCACGAATAATACATTTGGAAAGTATTGATGAGTCACTGGACATTAATTCATGAATTTCATTGTATCTGGGAATGTTTAATTATTACACTTTTGTGATTTTATGATTATTTCTGTGAAATGTTCTCATCTGTGGTGTGAAAAATTTAATATTTTCTTTAAAAAAAAACTGAGTATTGTAACATAATAATAAAAATAAATAAATTATTTAAATGGATTAATTAAATTTTCAAATTTAAAATATTTAAAAAGTTCAGTGTTTCATTGTCTTTGGTCCGATAAAGGGGCTTTAAAAGTTATTAACATATTATTTCATTTTTGAATTCAAGTTACATTATGAACATCAATTAAACTTTGAAATATTAAATGTTTATTTATTTATTAATTTAAAGTGATTTGTTAATTTATGATTTTATTGTTATACCATGCTTTAAAATATAAAGTGAAGTTTTAAATATCTATTTATTTATTAATTTAAAAGTGAATTACGAATTAATTTGTTAATTTAATTTACTATTAGTTTATTTTATTGTTAAATAAAAACATGTTTTTAAACTGTAAACCATTTTTAAATGTTTAATAATTTGTCAAATTCAACCGTGATTTCCATTTTTGGTCAATAAACTGATTATTCATTCTGTTTGTTTTCACGTGTATTTCATTCCTTCATTGCAATTATAAGTAGCGCTGTGCTGATAGTGAATCGATAGTGTGCCAGTGTGAAAAAAACCCACACTGATTTCAAAACCAACGGTATATTACAATTCACCCCAGTCTCAACGTATCAGCAAAATAAAGCAAAAGATCAAATAAACAACATGGTTAAAAAAGCACAGTCCTCTTCAGAAACACTTCAGATACAAATATGTATCTCTGCTGGAGATTTAATTCTTTTTCACACACATTTTCTGCTATTTTCCACTCATCTCACACCAGTCCAAAGCTGCATTATAAAGCACAGGTTCAGTATAACAAGGCTCATTTATTTAGGATTCAGAGAAATACGGTTGTTTTTTGAATTTGAATGCTCTCCAAATTGATATTTTGACTTTAAAACAGCTCTGCAAATCTGTCCGCTAAATGTATAAATAAATTAAAATGACATTTGTCAGTGACAAACCACATTTTTAGCAGCAATGTTGATTTGCTTGAAAGGCAAACAGTCAGATTATAGGCAGATGTAATTTAGGAAAATGGACAAATAAGCAGAATAAAAACAATCAGTTGTACAAGGCTTGAGTCTTTTGGCTTGTGTGTGCGCTCCTATCCTTTCCGCCACATCTAAATACAATTCCATCTTGATTCTAGAGAGCAGAATAAAAAAAAAAAATACACTAAATGAAACATTATCGGGGCAAAATAAAACAATTCAAGTATCAAAATGTGATCTATAACTTATTACAGACATTTTACCTACAGAGATGATCTATTTCGAAAACCCTGCTTTCCGATTTAATGGACAGATACTGTTGCGGAAACACACAGGTAGTAATGACTGCGGTAATAACAGTGTAGTAAACTCTTCAGTGCATCAGGGAATCAAATCGTAATTTCACAGGGTGAACAGATCTTAAATATGCTAATACCCAATGGCGACAAACAATTATTATTCACAGTTAACACTGTTATCACGAAAAAAGTAGTGTGTGTAAGTCAGAGCTCAGGTTAAGGAAACTTTCATTTGTCGTGAATTCATCAATTAAAAGAACAAATCAACATCTGCACTCTAAAAAGTATCTATGAGAAGGATGTCTGAGTCAGATTGCTGTTCAGGGAGACCTAATATTGCAATTTATTCATCCAATTCCAGACTTCTTCGTATTATTTCACTGATTTTCAATGTATTTTCTGCAGATACTACAGGCACCGTTGACATGCATACAGCTAAAATAAAGTCCCTTTAGTCATCCATATGCCCCAGATTGTGTGTAACAAACGCTTTGATCCATAAATATTTACCACATTCAAAAATGAACAAACAATCAAACAAAAATACAATATGTCCTTTTGATTGAAAAAAAAAGTTACATTGATATGAGAGAAGTAATAACTAGCAGCCTTCAACCCCTGGGAAAAACAGGCATGATATTATATATGTTCATATGTTCCAAGTTCATATCCAAAACCATATTGATGGATGTGTTATTTGAGTTATTTGAAGTCCACTGCAGCTGATTTAGTGAAAATGATTGATTTATTCTGTCCAGTGTTTCTGACTGATACCCTGCTAAGTGTAAACCCATCCATGCCCTCAACGTCTCTTTCATTTTGCCTTGTTTTCGCTTAAGATTGCAAACTATACAACAACCATGACATGTCTATGTGCAGACAACAAAATCAATACAAAACAAAATAAATAGACTGCATACTGGAATCTTCTTATCTGATAAAAATGACAACAAATCAGTCGTTTGAAACTGGAGCCGATGTGTTAAGACATAAATTAAGAAATCCTAACTACCTATCTACGTCACTACTAACAAAAGCGTCCCTTTAGATCTACCTAACTATCTACACACAGTATCTAGAAGGGTTCGATCTGCAGCACAGAGCTTACCCTGAACTTAATAGAGAGTTGAACTGAATACTAAAGTTTGAATGAGATCACAGGTATATTTCAAATATCTAAGAATCGTCACTGTTAAATCTACATGGAGGTGAAATCTGTCAGCTTTGGCTGCTTTTCTTTTGTTTTCTGCTATAAGTCCAGTATCTGTTTGACCTTTTATCTATTTTTTTTTATTTTCTGTATCCTCGTTTTTTTTCTTCTTATAGTCAGGTAATGGCTTAGATGTAAAAGCTATAATGAATGTCTCAAATTTGTAGCATATTAATTTAATAGAAAAGCATTATTCTCTTTCTCACTTGTCTGTCTTTGTTTAATACAATCATAGCTTTGTGTAAACTGCCATCTATGGAAGCCCCTTTTTACCCCAGAGTAAAAAATAAAAAAGGTAACTGTGACAAAGTTTAAAATCAGAAATAAAGTCACGCCGACACAAGGGCTAAGGGGCCAGTGTTTAAAAACTACCGTCAGAATAGACACACAGTGGGAAATTAGCGCTGAGAAGGATTTGGACAGATATTTTTGCTCGTACTAGTTTTCCTTTCAGTCCGTAAAAAAAAAAAAAAAAAAAAATATGAAACGCGATTTACTTGAGCTCGAAAATTGGCTGGTATTTGCGGCATTATTTAACACCCCTAAAAAAGCAAGTCTTAAAGCAGGTGCAAATTAAAGAAAGTTGCAATTGTAAAATATAAAGATTACAGGAATCACGAATTATATTAAGTTGCAATTACCTTTTCTTTCTTTACTGGGGTGTAAATGGGCTTCCATAATCATCATCTCTGCCTAATTATGTATAACAAAAAGCATTGTTGTCTATTTATCTGAAGTAGAGCTAGCACTTTTTCAAATTTAAACAGAGATATTCTAAAATACCAAAGAGACATCCTGTTCAACTCTCAATTTCTTAAAACATTACATTATTTTATGAGTGAGAGAAAGTTTCTCAGTGCTTTGAGGGTTAGATGGCTTGTGCAAGCACAGACGATGCATTTTAGCCTGATCGTGGATCATCTGTGCAATACCCGATGACCTTTGATTGCCATCAACATGCTAATTTCTCTTAAACACATGGCTTTTGATTGACTGAGAGAGAGCTTGAGATGGCTGTCATAATTTTGTCACAACAAGCCTGATATACTGCATATACAGTACATGTATTTCCCAAGGAATGCTGGGAAATGTAGTATTTTCTCCTAAACTTAAAAACGGCAGTCTTTACTCACTGCTTGCTTGGTTTAAATAGTACTATAAGAGTACTGCATCACTCTTTCTCCATCTTGCATGCTAATCTGTTCATTTAAAATCAATAAATCACATGAACTAGTTTCAAGTTATGTGTGACAGCACGGATGTTCTGTTATGTGTACGACTGCAAAAGCTATGTAAGTTAAACCAGGAAAATTGTCCATCTATCACACTCTCCCCTTCTTATTCAGCATCTGTAAGGCTGTATGGAGGAGGGGGGCCCAGGGCGTTGTCTGAGGGTGTGGGGGTACCCGGCGGGCCGCTGGAGGGGGTGGGAGAAGCACCTGGATCCTCAGAATCAGAGTTCTCCTGAGAAAGATCATCCACCAGAGCCCTGCGACCAGCACGCATGGAGATAGGGAGCGGAGCTCGCCTGAGACACAAACAGAAATAGACAATTCAATTCATGCACAAAATATAACATTCATACAAAGGGGCCCCAAAACATTATATTACACAAAACATTACATTATGTATTTGACACAAAATATCAAAGCAAGTTCCGACTTTTCTATACATTTTGACACTATAGCTGTTTAAATTTTACAGTGTAATAAATTTTACAGTGTAATAATGTTTTGCTTTAAATTGTTTTATCCTATAATCAAAACAAAACAACAAAAAAACAATACAAATTGTATAATAACGTTTTTTTTTGTCAAAAACATTTTGCTTTAAGTCAAAGTTTCATTTTGTCAACATTTTTGTAAATATTTTGCCAGATGTTTTGTTTTAATATATTTAAACACAAAAAAACAAGGGCAGCCAAAAGATGCTTTAACATCAAACTACTACAAACACCAGAAAAATAGTGTAATAAACTTTTTTTTAGTCATATGTTTTGCTTTTAAGCATTGGGTCTTGGGTCAAAACAACAACAAAAAAGCCAGAATTGTGTAATAACGTTTTTGTTTTTTATCAAAAACAACATTTCGCTTTAAAACAATTGTCATATAAACAACAAAAGCCAAAATACCTTTTAATATCATTTTTTCAGTTTTTTTTGTTTATCAGTTTTTAATATCATGTCAGATGTTTTGTTTAAAATAAGAAATAAAGTCAATAATGTTTTGTTTTAACATATTTTATCCTATAAAAACACAAAAAAGGCTATTGCTACAAGCAAAACAAAACCCTAGCCAAAATACAGCTTCATAAAGTTTTTGTCAGATGTTTGCTTTAAAACTTTATGTGCTATAAACAAAGTAAAACAAATCAATAAAAAACATCTTGCTTTGGTAATTTTGCCCAATTCAAAGATATTTACTTTTTGAATCGCAACTTAAATATTTGGGGTCTCTGTGTATCAACTGGAAGAAAGAAGGAAAAAAAGAGGACGCTGACAGAGAGAGACCATCATTGGTGAAAGAGAAAATCTGTGATTCATCACCATCTATAAACAGGAAGTGACTCACAATTCAATGAAGTCTACACAATTTTTATGCTTCTGAATAAATGACTAAAAAAGGGCACCTCTACACCCCTATAGGGTCTCAACAGGGCACCTCTACACACCACCAGAATCAAGAGGAGAAAGGATGATTGCTCAGAGAGGAACATAAAGTGGTCACACATGAAAACCTACTGTTCTGACTTCTGCCGTTCTGTGATGCTGAGTGGGTGTTGAGACAAACACACAAATATAGATGGACACACAATCAGACATATTAGATGAGTCAACGAGTGAACGAAACATGCACATACAGTGAAAAAATGGTTTGATGACATGCACACATATTTATGTATGAACAACAGAATGACTGGATCTTTCACTGCCATATAAGCATGAAATGTGGCCCGTTTTCTCTGGGCTGGTTGTTGCTTTTTTGCTGTCTGGTTAGAACACAGTGTTTCTCTCTTTGAATTTTAAACACAATCATACTTTTATTTTCAATTCATACTTAATCGTTACCTGAGTTGGGAGCGGAGTGTGTTGAGCTCGCGGTTCATGCTCTGCATGCTGTCGCTCATTTCCTCCAGCTCTCGCTGTAGTTTCCTGCGCTGAGCGTTGGAGCGAGAGTTCTCTTCTTCCACCTCCTCTAACTGCCTCTTCAGCTGACGGAGACGTCCCATAGACTTGTCCAACTACAAAAAGAGAGATTTTAGAACTGTACATTTCCACGAGTACTACCCATAACCCTTTATTGAAATGCTGGATGGAAATTTGCTTTAAAAAAGGCCTAAATCCTACAGTTTTTTTTTTTTTTTGGAGTAGTACCTGTTCTCTATACTGATCCGCATGTCTCCTTTCATCTTCCACCTGTATCAGAACTTCTTTCAGTTTTTTCTCTGTTTTCCTCACAAGCTTATTGGCCATGGTTCGTTCCCTAGGAAGGGAGAAAAGAGACACAAAAACACATTGCTGGTTTGATCTTCACAGTAAATGTAGATCCTTAAAAAACTATTTCTTGCATTTTTAGAAACTCTTGTAGATGCTCTTATAGATACAATGATATGTAATAGTAACCATGGCTATCAAGCTGGGTTTTTTGTGAATCATTTTAATTAAGTTTGTCACACAAAACAATCAAAAGGCTTCAGAGCACATTAAATATTTCATTTAATTCTTATAGGCCACTTTTATAACATTTTAATGAAACATTTTGTCCCATTTTGATCTCAACCCGAACTGTATATAAAAGCACAGTTCTGACATTCTGCTAACATCTAGTTTTTATGTTTTTTAGACCAATGTAAGACCATTCATATTTAATAAAATCTACCGGATGAGAAGATAATTTCGACATCATCACTGTTACTGAACTGAATCACCACTGAACTTACTTGAGCTGAATAATGAACTGACAAATTTCATTTTCTTGTTTATTAATGTGAAATGGCTTTGAAGCAATCTGTGTTGTATAAAATGCTATAATAATAAATGTGACTCCATTAGACTTGACTTAGTAGTAAACCATACTATTTTGCAAAGTTTACTGTTTTTACTTACTGTCTCTCCTGCTCCAGTTGTTCCTCCACAGACTCTATCTTGGCCTCCAGGGCGGCGACACTAAGGCGATGTTTTCCCTTCACGGCCCCCTCCATCTCACTGAGACGAGTTTTCAGCTCTTTATTCTGCCTCTCCAGAGTCTCTCGTGCACTCTCGCTCTTCTGCGCCAGCGTCCTCTCTCCAGATAACTGGACTGTAAGAGTCTCGACCTAACAGAAACAGAGAGAAGGGCTCTGTCTCTGTGTGTTCATCTGCTAGTATAGTGTGTGTTTGAATATTTCCTTGTCTACCTGTAAGGTGCTCTTCCTCTGCCTCTCGGCTTGTAGTTCAGCGTTACTTTGTTCCTCCTCCAACTCTTCCTCCAACTGAGTAATTCTGGTTTCAAGACGCCTCTTCTCTTCTAACAGTGCAGATCTGCAACAAAGTTTTAAAACATGAGTCCTATTTACTTTTAGAATAAAAAGGCCTGGTGTTCAATAATGTGGATCTATGATTGTGCACAGTAAGGCAAGGAACATGTAAGAAATTTTAATTTCATCATCATCACTGGACCTCAACCCAAGTACTGATACTGACTTTCCAGTTGTACTGTTGACGATTTCATCTGCCAGTTCGTCTCTCTCCTGCTGGGCCTGTCTCTTCTGCCTGTCAGAAACAGCCAGCTCCTGAGAGAATGAAAGACCAAAAAAAGAATTGGTGAGACCCACAGTTAAAACATCTTCTGGGTTACTAAGGCAGAGTAACACACCTCTGTCAGCTGTAATAGTTCTGCTTCCAGTGTCTGCAATCGTTTCTCGCTGTCCTTGGACTGGGCAACAATCTCGTCTCGAGCCAACTTGGTCTCATCAAGCTCACGAATTAGCTCCTTCATCTGAGTCTGAAAAACACACAGGATGCAAAACTGAATGCAACCGTGCTATTTCAACTTCCTTTTAAGTTGTCGCTTTGTCGGACCATAGTTAGACGAACCGCTGCTTTCCATCGCAACGGCGTATCACGTGAACTTTAAAATACCCATAGATGTGAAGCAGGAAATGTGTGATGCTAACGTTCAAAAGCATCAGTTTTCAAATATCCCAGCATATTAATATGGTTTTGAAGTCATAATATGATATTTTCAAGTAATTGTGTAAAAATTATGCTTTATTAATATAAATTTGTGTGAAAAGGAATAAGTTTGACTGCCTCTGGTGTTAATTTCTTTTGGAAACTGCACTGATGTACTTATTGTTACATATTTCTTGTCCTGCTAAAAAGTGTGCCCAGGTGTGTTTATGTCATGAGACCTGGTAGTATTTATCATTTATTGTGTTTTTTTTAACAATTAATTAGACTAACGAACCTGGAGACGTTTCATCTGTCTAAGTGCCTCCTCTCTGCCCCGATTGGCTGCTTCCACCTGAGCCTCCGCCTCCTGCAGCTCTGTCTCCAGTTGTTTTTTGACAGTCAGTGCCTGAGCTCTCTGAGTCTTCTCCTCTTCAAGCATTGTTTCAAGTTCTCGCACCTGAACAAGTGATAGAAGAAACAAATATAGAGCAGGAGAGAAAAGGAGGTCAAAATCAGTTCTTTTCAAATGTTATCTCATATCTTCACTTCTTTGTTCTGCTGAAGGCAGTTACCTGTTTGTTGAGAGCTCTCCTCTTTTCCTCCCCTTTCTCCTCTTTAGTGCTGATCTCTCTCTCAAACTGAGCTCTAAGAGCCTGAAGGGTGACTTCCAGTCTGAGGCGAGCGTTCTCGGCCTCTGACAGCTCATCCTCCAGCTCCTGGGTCTGTTCTTTCAGAGACTGAGCTTCTGTTTCCAAAGCCCGCCGAGAACGTTCTAGCTCATGAACCTGAGGAGGCGTGACAAAGAGAAACAAAAAGAAAGAGAAACAGAATTATTTTAGAACTGAATAAGCGCTTGTTATTACTAAGCTATAAATAAATGTTATTGTATATTATATGAGTGCAAGCTTTACATTTTTGCCCACGTCATCTTGGGCATTGACGAGCTGCTCCATCTCCAGGCGAAGCTGTTTATTGGTTCTCTCCAGCTCATCTCTCTGCTCTGTTGCTTCCTGTAAAGCCCTTGAGAGAGACAGGAAACGCGTCTCCTTCTCTCGACTCTCTGCTTCTGCACGGTCCCGTTCCTCCAGCAGCCGAGCACTGACTGCTTTCTCCTCTGCCAAACACTGAAGGTTAAAAGGTCAAAGGGTGAGCTGCACTTCTCATTTTCAAGGCTTTTTAGTTTTTACCACACCCAATCCAACTATCTATCCATCATCATCCAGCCAATCTGTCCGTCCATCCTTCCATCAGTCAATCCATCCACCATACAATCCATTTATCATCCATCCACCATTCATTCTATCCATCCATCAGTCAATCCATCCATCCATCCATTTATCATCCATCCACCATTCATTCTATCCATCATTCCATCCATCCATC
>JAUMHI010000058.1:7677030-7688895 GCA_032359435.1 Enteromius unitaeniatus | reverse complement strand
TCCATCAGTCAATCCATCCATCCATCCATTTATCATCCATCCACCATTCATTCTATCCATCATTCCATCCATCCATCCATGCATTTATCATCCATCCACCATTCATTCTATCCATCATTTCATCTATCCATCAGTCAATCCATCCATCAATTTATCATACATCCATTCATTCTATCCATCATTCCATTAGTTAATTCATCCATCCATTTATCATCCATTCATCCACCAGTCAATCTATCCATCCATCCATTTATCATCCATAATTCCATCCATCCATTTATCATCCATCCATTCATTCTATTCATCATTTCATCTATCATCAGTAAATCCATCCATCCATTTATCATCCATTCATTCTATCCATAATTCCATCCATCCATTTATCATCCATCCAGTCATTCTATCCATCATTTCATCTATCCATCTGTCAATCCATCCATCCATTTATCGTCCCTATATCTACCAGTCAATATATCTAACATTCATCTATCAACCAGCCAATCCAATCCTCATTCCATCCATCCCTTTAGCCATCCAAGTGAATCCATTCATGCATCCATTTATCAAGTCAAACAATCCATCCTATCAGTTAATCATTCCATCCACTATTCAATCCATTCATCGTTCCATTCATCTCTTTTTACGAACCATCCAGCCATCTATCAGTTTCTCTGATTCACCAGTTAGTCCATCTGTTTATCCAGTCAATCCTTCCATCCAACCATCCAGTCATCCTAACATCTATCTATCCATCCATCCCTCTCTGTGTTTCCTATTGTACCTGATCAAATTTCTTCTGTCGTTTCTCCAGAGCAGTGCAGTTCTGTCTTTCTCTCTGCAAAGCAATTGTCATGTCCTCTATCTCTTCTCTCAGCCGTTCTTTCTGTCTCTCTATGCGTTCTTTCTCTTCTTCTTTGGCTCTCTCTCTCTGTATGGCATTCTCCAGCTCTCTCTGCATCTTCCTCCTGGCCTCCTCCCCGGCCTCCACCGCTGAATTCACTTCCTCCGTCTGCCTCTTTAGATCAGACAGCTGCATGGACACATAAATATGATCATCATAAAACAGAGTAAAGATACAACAACAGGTTTTTAGGTGGGTGAAAAATAGATGTGTACCTGTTGTGTGTGGTTCTGAATCTGGCGTGTAAGTTCTCTGGTCTTCTCCTCCTCCTCCTCCAGTCTCTCCATCAATCCAGCTTTCTCTTCCTCTAGAGCACGTACACGTGAGCCAAGCGCCAACTTCTGCCGCGTCTCTTCCTGCAGTAGCTCCTAAAAAATTGTGGACACACACACACACATATTTAACAGGCCATCATATTTACAGTCTCAGAGGGACACCAGTCTCTAAGATCTGCTTTTAAATTGAACAACAATCAGAGTGTGCAGAGAACCTCTGGGGGATTTCCAACCATCAAACTATATCAAAAGTGATTCCTCAAAAGCAGTTCAGTTGAGTACCATGAGGCTATTTATATGTAGCTGAAAGAGTAAATTAAAACACACACACAAGTTACCTGCACATCATGTAGTTGGCTCTCCAGACTGCTGACCTCTTTACTCAGGCGATGAGATTTGGAATCAGATGAGGATAAGGAACTGGACAGAGACTCAAGCTCCGACTGAGAGGGAGAGATTTCAGAATTAAAATGTTTTCAAAATTGGTTTATTCACTGGTTCATTTGTAACAATTCATGGTCAGTCAATGAGCCAATTAACAGCTTGAACCAGCTAATGGCTAGTTCGGACCAAATAGAAACCATGCTACAAATGTAGCAAAAAAAACTACCAGCTTAAGCTACATTTTTCAGTTAATGTAGTTTTCAGAAAGGATTTCTGTTCAATTTTGTGGATAAAAAGCTCTTTTGTCTAGCATATCACACACAGAACTCATTTTCAAACCAAGCAGCTATTTCACTAGTTCTCACTTCCTCAGCGATAGATAAAAAATATGTTTGTTTGACAGACTGTCCGAGGGACAGGCAGGTAGCCCGGTGCACTCCGAGCCCTAGGAGGTTTACCCCTAGGAGGCAGGGTTGACTGGTGCCAGAGGAAGCAGCGATGCGTTGCTAACCGGGCGAAAGTAGCAGAAATGGTTACGGTAATCGTGAACTGAAAGGGAAAAACCCGGAAGAGTTTGGGCCTTCTCCTTTGGCTCTGGTGGCTGTAAGGGGAAGGCAGTGGGAGTCAAAAACGCAGATAGAGAGAGGACGCGAGCAGTATTTAACGTAGAGGACAGGGGTTCTGATAGGATAATTAGTAATAATGAAATTGGCAGCAGCTGCGATCGATTGTTCCTCCTGAAATTCTTTATGAAATGTCATTTGTTGATCAATGCAGCCAATTTACTTGAACTTAACTTAACCCACATAACTTTATCCCACTGCAAAATCTGCAAAACTTCCCAGTTTCATAAAATCCTATTGTAACAAATATTTGGATTTCACCCACAAAAATGAGTCTAAAACACTAATTTTACATGAATCGTACCCCAGACTACCTTTGTTAGGTAGGCTTGGAAGCTGTTCCTGGTGCCAAAAACTGTTTATCTTCCATAAACCAAGACATTGAACTCTGATGTTAAATAGTCTTGGGTACACACCGTGAAAGTAGTGACAAAAGGCCCATTTCTACCTGGAGTTTACAAAGGCGCTCCTCTCGCTCCTCTCTTTCTCTCTCAGCCTGTGCGAGGCGTGCGTTGAGTTCCTGCAACTGTCCTTCTGCTCTCTTTCTGCCCCTCTCGCTCTCCATCTTCCCTCCCTGTAAAGTCTTCAGCTCAGCACTCAAGTTCATGCGCTCCTCCTCCAGAACGGCCTTCGCCTTCTCCAGAGACTGACGGGACTGTGAACATACACACACATCAAATGCCGGCAACTTACAAATACAAACCCGACTTCCCAGTGTAACAACAGCTTGTAAACAATGTTGCATTTGAGGTAAACGCACTCTCTTGGCGTTGTCCAGCTGCTCCTGTAGGGAGTCTATGGCAGCGGTGTGTTTAATGCGGAGCTCTGAAAGCTGGGCTTCATGACGACGGGTCTCCTCCTCTAAACATCTCTGAAGCTCTCCTAATTCAGCCTCACGACGAGACCTAAACAAACACAAATGCATAGGATCTGAATAAAAAGCTGTCCAAAATACCTGTCTACAAGTAAAGTAGTGTAGAGTAACTGTAGTGTGTTATTCAATACTCCAATAAGTGTTAACATTCACTCAAGTATCCAAAAACATTACACTAAGTTCTTCTGTACAATTATTTAAAGTATATGTTCAAGTATTTTTCTTTTTTCACAAGAATTTAAGTGATTTTTGAACTAGTTTAGTGACTATTTAATATCAAAAAAATTCATTTTGTTCTATAGTTTATGCCTTTCTCAGCAAGTATGTAAAGATTTTCAGTAAATAATATTTAAAACGGCACACACCTTAGCTCTTGCTGAGCAGCTGTAGTGTCCAATGTATCTTCTAACTCAGTCCTCAGAGCCTCTAACTCCTCTCCCAGATCTCTCCTCTGTTTCTCAGCTCTCTCCCTCATTCCTTTTTCATTGTCCACCTCCTCTTTGAGCTCAGAGACCTGAGACATGGCCTCTCTTAAGGATCTCTGAGCCTCTGCACGACGTGCCCCCTCTTCTTCCAGCCTGAGAGAGAGAAAGTGCAAGAGATGTCATAGTTGAGGAGTATTATTTCTTAAAGGCTGTGCTACGAGGATTCTCTATAAGGCAGACTTCTGTTTGTGCATGTACCGTGTCTGTAGTGTGGTGATCTCTTTTTCTCTTTGGCTCAGGCTGCCTCTCAGCTCAGTGACGAGTAAGCTCAGGTCAGACAGCTGCTCTTGGGCCTCCACTGCCTCTCCTTCCATCCGTCTCTTCCACTTCTCCTGTTCCAGACGGCCCTGCTCTTCCCTTTTCAGACGCTCTAAGAGAGAGGAAGAGACATTTATCTACCCCAAAATACAATTCTGTTGTTATTTCTGTTGTTATATACTGAAAATAACCTCATTCTAATCCAACCCATTAGCTGTTATTTCTAAAAAAAAAAAAAAGAAAGAAGTTACATTTGACTAAATTTGATTTAAAAAAACAAACAAAAAAAAAACAAAACAAAACATAATTATCTCAAACATTCCATAATTGCGCTTCTGCCAAATTTAGGAAAAGCAATCTTGACATGTTAGAAACACAGCCCAAATTCAACAAAACCAATGCAATGTTTTTCAATGCATAATTAACACAAGGACTACCTTCTAAATCAGCGATGACAGCTTCCTGTTTGTTTTTCAGCTTGTTAAGACTCTTCACCTTCTCCTCTTCTTCTGTGACTTGATCTGTCACTTCATTCAGTCTCTCTTCCAGCTGTTTTTTCTCCTGAGAAAGTGAAAGACAGAAAAAATCATCAACCACTGTACCATTGTAGATGCATTCAAACCACAATTCTCTTGTTTTTAACTACCTTGCTGAATCTGTCTCTCTGCTCTCCCACAGACAGCGTCTCAGCCTCCAAACTCTTAACTTTGCTCTCCAGCGTGACTTTCTCCAGCTGGAGGCGCTGACGTGTCCCCTCTTCCTCCTCTAGCTGTTCCTCCAGATCCTGAGAGAAACAGACAGTAATGTTGACAGAAGATATTCAACAGTGGACATCAGAAACTCCCATCCTGCTCACCTGCACATGTTGCTGAATTCGTTTCTTCTCATTGGTCATCTGAAGGCTCCTCTCCTCTTCCTCCTCCAATCGGCTCTCAAGCTCCCCCAACACATCTTCAAGCTCCTGTTTGCGATTGGCCAACCGCGCTCTCATTTCCTCTGCCTCTGCGAATAACTCGGCCTCCGCCTGCAGCTGGTCAGTCAGCACTGACTTCTCCTCCATCAGCTTTCAGAGAGGACATCAAGATGAATGTGGAAATCAAACAAATGAACACTTTCTTGTTTTGGTTTACTAACGTGCTCAACAAAAAAGAGGGAAACAAGGAAATAAAGCTACCTGTTGGTTTTTTCTGTCCAGTTCAGAAAAGTCAAGCTCTAGTTTACTCAGCTTGTCTTTGGCTTTCTGAAGCTGTGCTTCCCGAGCTTGAATCTCTTCATCCTGACGGGTCACCTGCAGCAAGGGCTTCACCTGGACAAGAGGTCAAAGGTCACAAGGCAAATAAACACAAAAGACACTAATTTTAAATCTCATATTCTACAGCACTGTAAAAAGCAATCCGCAAGGTTTAAGTAAACTCTTTTTTTTTGGTAACCTATTTTATGTAGGCTGATTCGGTTATTGTTTTCATCTAAATTTATGTTATCAAATGAAGTACTCTATTTACGTTAATGCAATGTGATTTTTAAATACTAAATTTATATTTTATTTTAAATAACATTTATATTTAATTCAGCAAATAACAATTTATATGAATACATTTTTTATTTATTTTATTTATTTATTTATTTTTATAAAAAATATTTGGCTTCTGTTATTGTTTTCCTTTTATTTAATTTATTAAATGAATCAGCATTGTTTTGTTTAGTAATAATAATCATTTGTTAAATGTTAATTGTTACCAAAAAAAGCATCAAATAAACATTGTTATTTTACACTTGAAATGTTTTACAAAGAATCCTGAAAAAAGCTGTAATTATACAAAAAGTTCCTTGCCCATCAAATTAGTATATTAAAATCGTTTTTTCTAAAGGATTATATGACATTGTAGACTAGAGTAACAGCTGCTAAAAATGTTGCTGAATAGAAAAGTTACTTTTAATTATAATTTAATTTTATTATTATTTTACTGTGTTTGATTAAATAAATGCAGCCTTGAAGAACATAATAGACTCCTTCAATACCTTCAATAATCTTATCAATGTCAAACCTCGTGTAACAATGTTTAAATATGCAATAAGAGAGCATATTACCTAGTGTTGTAAAATGGTTCATTGCGATTAATCGCATCCAAAATAAAAGTCTTTAAAAAATAAAAAACATTATATATGATACAAATTTCCATACTATTTCTGTTTGCATGTTAGCTTTAACTACATTTCAACTAAATGCATTACGTTAAAGTTCATCATTAGCTCTACTTAGTTTTTTATATAAAATGATTATGTAGTGCTGTGTGTTACCTTGGTGAAGAGTCTCCACCATTGCCAGTTTCTGAGCTTCAGGTACGCAGCACAGTTCCTCTGCATCACACGCAGAGCGCTGAGCTGCTGCTGCTTCTTATGAAATGCCCTGAAAGAACAGGTCAGGTCAGGTCAAACATACACATATTACACACCAACCACACACACACACACGCAGATGATTACCTTCTGGCAAGATATCCACGGGCCACGCTCTGGAAGTGGATGATAGTGTCAGTGATCTTCAAGTCTCGTTCTTCCTCCAGGTGAGCCAAAACTCCAGCCCGGAAGAACACCTTGCTCTGTCCCACACGGAAAAGGTTCTTGTCCAGCTCCAGAGCACTGATCTGTAAATAAAGTAACAGTGCATTATAATCAATAACATGTACTGACTAAACTCCTTAAACACCATTGATCTTAAAGCATTTGTGCTGTTCACATTTATTGATCAGAAACCCTAGCGTATAATATCCTCTCGCAAATCAATATCGTGAACTCAGAAAAGTTGTACGTTTAAATGGCATCACTTACCATTAGCTCACACGCTTGTTTGCCATCCATAAAGGTTCGGGGAATAGCATTTGGAGTCAAGATCTCATACCTGAGACACAAGAGCAAGACAATAGAAGATTTTTTATGTACAGTATGTAAACTATACCTGTTTTAAACTTTCAATTTATAATCCGAAATGTTTCTTGCGCATCAATCAGTATATTAATTACAATATTTTCATAATACTTGTATTAGCCCTACCTAATTTAATTTTATATATAAGATGACAATGTAGTGTTACTCCAACATGTTTACTTGCTTTACTAATGTAAATGGAGGAATTTCATAAATTTCTATTGTTTTACAAACAGTTGGTTATGAATAACCTACCCCTAATCTGCACTGTAACCCTACCAGAAAACTTTTTTTTACAACATTTAACAATTTTTACAAAAAGTTTATTTTGTATTTTTATTATGTTTAAACAAACATTGGTGTCCCCAAAAGGAGGTTTTGTTTGATTTAGCTCACTTCTGGGTACAGTTTTTTTCCCTCATAATATGGTTAGTACACACACCTCTGTCTGAACTCCTGGAATGGGATGCGGTTCGGGAAGCCCTGTCTGCAGATCCTGATCCCCTCCAGCACCCCATTACACCTTAGCTGATCCAGAACCAGATGAGGACTCAACTTCCCTGCCTGGCACAATTTAAAGAACAAAAAATTAGGGATGCTCCAATATTAAATCGATAAAATTACCAATATTAAACACAATAAAAAAAATAAATAAAAACATCTATTTTAAATGCTACACAATATACAATGAGATTTGAAAACAATTTTTACATTCACAGAGTGTCAGATGACAGCAAATCTAACCTAAATGAGCATGCATAACATTTACCCTCTTCTCATGGTTGGGGATGATGCAGCGCAGGAAGTTGGGGTTGGTGTTGCGGAGGGTGGCCATCAGTTTAGTGAGGGACTCTTTGTAGAGCTGTCCCACCGTGCGAAACATGCCTTTCTTCGTCTTGAGCCCAGCAGCCCCAAAACTCACTGGCCCACTGCTCTCTCCAGATGACACTTGATCCAGACCCACAATCCTCTCCACTGACAAGCACAAAACAGAGACGTCATTATATAAAATCAACATGTGCATGGCATGTTCAAACAGCACTATGGCTCTATATTAGTGCTATTAAAACATACATATCGTACAAGAACCAAAACATTTTTGAAAAAAAAAAGGAATTTGTTCTGAGACTTTTTTCAAACAGATAAAAAAGTCTTTGTGCAAACATTGAGAAAGATTCTTTATGAAGAATAAACTAGAGACAAGCAAATCATAACCATCTAATGTTAAACTAAACTAAACTAACCCATGAAAACACACTACACGTTCTACTAAACTACAGAGGAAAACAGCAACCCACACATCACATCACAATCTGATGCTATGAAAGAGAGATGAAAGAAAGAGTGAAATGTTAATCAACAGCTAGATGAACTGATGCAGAGATTACGAGCAAGAGCAGAAAAACCTACTGCTGTCAGTGCCATTGGTTTGCAGTGTGGCATAAGAGTCAAAAAAGTACACGCGAGGAAGAGTTTGAATATCTGAGAAGAGAAGAGAAGAGAAGAGAAGAGAAGAGAAGAGAAGAGAAGAGAGAAGAGAAGAGAAGAGAAGAGAAGAGAAGAGAAGAGAAGAGAAGAGAAGAGAAGAGAAGAGAAGGCAAAGCAAAGCAAAGTGTTAGTCTATTGTAGATTGCAATATTATATATTAGTAATAGAACGAAAAATGAAAATTAATACTGGATTATCAAACAATAATTAATAACATTATATATAATAAAATAGATGTATAATAAAATGATATATCATCTCTTTAAATTGAACTGAAAACGCTGTAATTAATCCATTTTACAGTTTGTTTGATATATAAAACACTAACCATTTAAGTACATGTAGTTAATTAATACTACTACCTACATAATATACATAATGTATAATAAATAAATGTAAGGCATAATGTACAGCCAGCAGGTTGAAACCGAATAAAATCCAACAGGCTTATTGGCAGTTGTATAAGGTCTTTATTCTTCAATTAATTTACTTAATGTCATTGCTGTTTTAATATTAATAATAACATTGATATTTTTTTGTTCCCCTTTAGTCTAATCACTCCAACGTTACATATGGGAACTCGCATGAGAGGCCAATCGCCTTCGAGTAATGAGAAAAGGCCGATGAATATTGGCATGAATTTAATTACAGCCAGGTGCACCTTATCACATCATAAAAGAGTTCCTGCAAGTTCATGCTCTCTCGTCACCATCAGCGAGACTGGGCAGCTGATTGGTGAACCAGGGCTGAGACAAGCCAGCCTTTGCATTCCAGTGAGCGCCCTCTAAACTGAGTGCACGGCTTGCCGTGAGAGATCCTACCTGGGCAAACTGGGTAGCCTGGGCCTGCCCATACTTCCTGTGATGCTACATTTTATTTCGTGAGCAAAGTTAGTCTGGCAAAGCTGCCGTTTTAGAGCATTTCTGTTCCCAAAAAAGTGGGAACCAATTAGAAACGAGCTCTGCCCAGAAGTTCTCGCAGTCCAGCAGCGAACTGATGCGAACAGTCACATCCTGCCTCGGAGGGAATGCACTACCAAGACCCCCAGCGCTCCGCCTCAGCCTGCTCATCGCCGAGGGTATCCTCCCGCAGCACCCAGACTTCCTGCTCCGTCCCCCACTGAGGCACTCGATGCCACATCAGTGGCGAAGGACGCAATCGAGCCTGTCCGTCCAGCCGAGATGAGGTCAAGGTTTTACAGTCCCTACTTTATCGTGCCCAAAAAGAGCAATGGGCTGAGACCCATCCTGGACCTTCGAGCCCTGAACCGGTCCCTTCTCAGGCTGCCATTCAAGCTCTCACCGAAGTGCATACTAACATGAATTCGGCACCAGGATTGGTTCGCAACCATCGACCTGAAGGACGCGTACTTTCACATCTCGATTTTGCCTCGCCACAGACCCCAACTGCGGTCTGCGTTCGAGGGTCGAGCGTATCAATACGTCGCCCTAACTGGCCTGCAGCAAGCTCCCTTTGAGCCCCTATCATCAGTCGGACTTAGAGCAGAGTCAGTCTAACTGTGCTCCTACTAGATTTCGTTAGCCAGTACGTTGTGGCTTCAAGACCTTTTTCCACAGTCAGCCAGAAGGCTGTGTTTCCCTTCACTTATATCCATATCTATATAGGCGATTGGTCTCTCATGCGAGTACCCATATGTAATGTCTCCATTCCCTCCTTCCGGGAACGTGGGTTACCTACGTAACCTCATACGTTATTTATTAAACAAACAAATTATTATTGTTATTGTTAGATATTAGTAGTAGCAGTAGCAGTTGTAGTTTTATTGCTTTTGAATGTGAAATTTAGAAAAATAATATACAATACATTTATTTATTTATTTTCTTCTGACATTTAGGGAAATAAATAATAAAAACTATTATTATTTGTTTGTTTCTGTGTTAAACATTAGTAATAGAATTTTTAAAAAATGCATTATTAACCATTTATTAAGTTGGCTTGAGAAAGCTTTAACTCTACAGACTCAAAACTATAGCCCATATCTTCAGACTGGTCTCACGGGGTGTGCTATATCTTTTTTAACTGATCTCACTTACAGTTTTCATAAAAATTAAGATTAAAACTCCCATAGACTCCTATACACAGAATTGGCAGATGAGCCAAGACTCTGCTTCTGCTGTCGGTTAATGAAGATCTGATGAAAGAACTTTTTAGGTTTATGGACGTTGCCATCTCTTTGATTTTAATTGGGTCACTGTTGGTTACTGGTAAGGAATACAGGCTTGATTCACATTGCACATTCATACAGAACTAACTCTTTCTTTCATTGTCTTGATTTATTATTTAGGTAAAATAGCTATATATTTCTCGTACAGGCCTATTTATCCTTTACAATGTTTTTTTCTCTGGTCGCAAAAGTGCTGCAGGCGTATGATATGATATAGATATGATCATGTGATTCTTCGTCTTCTGTTGTTTGCAAGTTTTTGTTAGTTATCAACATTTTGATTGAACTGTAAAAAGGCTGTAATTAAGCCGCTTAAAGGTTTGTATTGTTTGTACCAATTTGTAAATATAACAAAAATTTATTAAATATCAATAAATTAATGAATTTATTGTTGGTGGTGTTGTTGATGTTAATAATAATATCTACTGGTTATTTGTTTAAATACTTAATATTTTAGTTATTCCTTTATTTTATTATATTTCATTTTACTCACCCTCCCTCCACAGCTCAGAGATGAAAGGATCAGATGACTGATGCAGGAGAGATGCAACGTTATCATTTAATGGATCCATGTTCTTTATCAGCCACTCATCTGCCTTATAGTCCACCTGACAGAGTAAGAAAGTATTCTGACTTCATGTTGACTACAAAAATGAGAAGTGGAGAATACACTGTGTTAAAAAAAAAAATCTGACCTTGCCAGCATAATGTATAATGGAGAAGTCGGCCTCTTCTTTGAGCTGCCGCGGCCGCATGAACTTTGAGTGTGAACCCTGCTCAGCTGACAGCTTGTCCACAAATGAGCGATCAGTTGCCCTCGGAAACCAACACTCCTCATCCAACAATGCCAGGACACCAGGAGGATGAGCCTGTGGAGCAAAGCAGTCAGAAACACTAAAAAGACACTGCATGTCAAATTACTGTAGGTGGTTCTATCTGATGTGAATTAAGATTTACACACACACACTGACCGGTCTCTCAATGAGGTCGATGCAGGGCTGCAGATCCAGACCGAAGTCGATGAAGTTCCACTCGATGCCCTCTCGCTGGTACTCCTCTTGCTCCAGTACAAACATGGTGTGATTGAACAGCTGCTGTAGTTTCTCATTAGTGTAGTTGATACATAACTGTTCGAATGAGTTCAGCTGTTGAGAGAAAGAGAGAGAGACAAAGAGAAATTTAATATTTATTAGCTGTGTAACAAACAATTATTAAGACTGTCAGAACTCGCTTACCTGGAAGATCTCAAATCCAGCAATGTCCAGGATCCCGATGAAGGAGGCCCCCTGACGCTGTCTGCGGTCCAGGGCTCTGTTGATCCGGTGCACCAGCCAGCGGAACAGACGCTCATATGTGGCCTTCGCCAAAGCCTCCACTGCAAAATCAGCCTACACAGATATGAACAAAAACATAAAAATGAATGTTTCTATTGTACAGCATTTTGGAAGTAAAAGTAATTGTATTTGT
>JAUMHI010000058.1:7632512-7642963 GCA_032359435.1 Enteromius unitaeniatus | reverse complement strand
TTTGTCTATAACCCCATGACAGGTAGGTTTAGGGGCGGGGTTAGGTTTGAGTCATTCGTACGATTCATACGAAAATAGGTTGTACGAATTTGTACGAAAAATATAAAATATGTACGAACTGTCGTGAGATCAGGTGGGTTTTACAGCTCAAAAAATAGTTTTAACAGAATAATTATTGTTAATGCTTTTATAAATTCATATATTTTTTACAATTAATAAAATCCTTCTAAACTTTTTTTATATAACTTATATCCAATTTTACAACTGTTTTTACAGCTCAAATAATACACTTGTTTTAACAGAATAATTAATGTTAGTATTTTTATGTATTTTTTAATGCACTGAACTAATTGTAACCACAGTTAATATATTATTACACTTACACTGTGCATTTTAAATTCAGTAATTATTTACAGCAAGATATAATGTATTACAATGTACATTATAAATAATTATATTCCATTATACCCTCCAATAACCCTTTATAAAGCATAAAGGTTTTAAGTTTTTTTTCTGTCTAAAGATATATCTAATTTTAAAACTTACCACCATAAAAATCCTATATGTGTATATATATATATATATATATATATATATATTATAGGTCATACCCAGATTTTTAAAATCTACCAATATTGGCCACATTTGCTTTTTTAATCATAATCTACATTTCTGTTTGCTTTGTTTTTGTTGCTTTAGATCAGTTGAGCTAAACTTGTATCAAACCCACAATATTCTTTAATAGTAATTCTTGAAGCCTGTCTATCTCCAGAGTGTGACATATGCCTCATTCTCTCCTAAACTCTCTCCTGCACATAAAACATTGCTCTCCTCATTCACTTTCTTGTCTCCCTGGTTTCCACACCGTGTTCTGTTGCTGCTGAGGCAGCACCACTTCAACCCCAGGAGCTTATAAAGTGTTGTGTTACCTTAGATATATGTGGAAGTACTGTATTTGTTTAAAACTGCCTGTTGCTTCAGTATAGACGAGGTAGCGATAACAAAATTGACTTCCCTATTTCTTGGTCTTTGCAACCTTTTTTCTGTAGGACACTACATTGACTGTATGTGTTTATACAGTAAATCAAACGAGGAAGTACAGCATGGTGTCACAGCTACCTGTAACTCATGACAACAGTCTTATCATAGAGCTATTAGCGTGTATGAGTATGTTTCTCACACATTCATTATGATAAGAGCAAACTAGTGCATGTGTAGTCGGATCATGAACACAGGCCGACATGGAAAGAAACACAGTTTGTCAAAGGCCCTATTGCCCAATTCAGTGATACAAGGTCACATCTGTTGACACCCTAAAGACCTTTATTGTGCATGTCTGTATCATAAGGTCTGAGTCATTTAAGACAGGTTGCCAACAATATTTAAATCCCATTCTGCAGTAAAACAAATACTTACAATGAACTCTATTGGCTAAAGTCCCGTGCAAATCCAAATATAACTTATATTAAATATAACAAATGATAACTTTTAAGATTGCTAAAATAAAAAAAAACCTAGTGCCCCCCCTCCATTAACGCATTATAATATTCACCTTTATTGAACCAATTGGTTGAATTAATGATTCAATGACTCATCTTGATAAAGACTGTCATTTACTACCTCCTGCTATCTAAATATAGTTACCTAAAAAAGCTCCCACTTAAGACTGACAGATTGTTTACTGAGTAAAATTCCAGGCCTGTTGAAGTCATAATCTGATTTCTGATTATACTCCACATATCGTATATGCAAGCATATTTTAATGAAAATATCTCTTTTCCAGTGTTCATCATCTCAAACATCTCAGACTCAATTTTCTCTGTACCTCCTACAGCTCTGCCTCTCGCATTCTTGAAGATTAATTGTTGGACTCAAATAATGCATAAATCTTTTCATCTCATTGTTATTTCTGCTTTGCAGCGTTTCTCCTGTCCTGCTTATCCTCTGAACACACGAAAAGAAACGAACAAACGTAGTTTGTCAGACACATCACATCAAAGGCTCATTGTCATGTGATGTATAAAAAGTCAAATTAATACATAACAATACACATGTGGGAGAAAGATGCTTTCAGATTGTCTTTATCACGTGGAGGAGGACGACGGGAGATAAACAACTAATCCTTTAGCATGAAATAGTTCGGTGTTCGTTTCACATCACCACATAAACTCAAGCACAAATTTTCCTAATGAAAGGGATGGTGATATTGCTATAAAATCATTTCTACAGAAATCAACCATTTCACTCTCTCTGCGGGTCAAATAAAGAAAGCGCAGATTCTTAGAACTAATGACCTTGAGGTTAATCTCACTCAACTACAAACTAATAATACTGTAAACAGCGCCAGATGAAGAAGAGAGAAATGAAACGAAAATCCTCTTTGCAGTAGCAGTAAAGGAGGACAGTTCTCCGATCTTAAAAGGAGAAAACAATTGTCTTTCTGTGTGCACTTTCTGTGTAATTTAGTGAAAAGCAACTTAGAAAGGTAGCTACATCATATAATGCTAAAAAATAGACTATAAGATACATTTTAAACATTATAATATAATATAAACATTAACAAACATTATACTATAGGAGTAGTTGTTTAATAGCTTACTAAAAATAGTTAGAAATGTCATTAAATGTCAAATGTTACTATATTCATATTTAAATGCATTCTGATGATCATTATCTATTCATTTTGAAGTAATGTTATCATAAAAACACATGCATATCATGCATCAAATATCGTCTACAATATTTTTTTCATTACTTTATAATTACTGAATAATAAATACTGCCTAAAGTTATCAGTTTTTTTCTGATATCGGCTGCTGAGAATGAGGCCTGATGGAAATGCCTTTCACCTTGACCCTGTCACAGGTCAATAAGCTATAGACCAGTGTTAACTAGTTTTATTAGTCATATATTTTTGTGTTGTGACAAAAACCTCAAAGCACGCTAAAAAACAATGAACCTAAACGTTGAGCAAATCCAATGTGAAGTGTTTTGTTGTTTCTGGTTTTCTAAACCATTACCAGACAAATGGGCTTTATGGTTTTCAATTTGCTACAGTAATGAACTCCATCCTTCACAACTATATTATATGTACAGTGGGTTTTCTTAAATAATACAGAAACAGCACTGACGCTGAAAGTCAAATCTGAAGTTTAAAGAACAAAAATGACACTTACCGGCTCGTGCATAAATTGTCAACACTTTATAGTCCATATGCGCATGATATCTTTCGGTTTCATATAAAACTGTTAAGTTTTTAGTTTTCAGTGAATATAAAAGCAGCTCCTGACTGAGGACGCGTCGCATTTAAAAAGCTGTGCAGCGCGTGAAAGTGTTGCGTGGGCGCTCTCCGCGCGCTCTGCTCCAAGTGGGAGCTGCATCCTCTTCTCTCCCTCTCTGCATCTTTTCAGTCTAACTCTTCCTCTTTACTTAGTCCTTGTTTCGTGCCACCGAGCATACAGAAACAGTAATCTGAATGTTTTGGTGAAGTAATATTCAAGTAATAAATCATCCGCTAGTGTTTGGTTCGCTTCACAGTACAATAGGCTTACAGTGAATCTAAACTCTGAAGTGGATATGACGCACAGCAGTAGAGTATCAAATGTGTGTCAAAAAAATATTAATACACTACGTTAAAAATACCTTTATCTCGTATGAATAATAAAAAAAATTGAGATTGATCAATAGGAAATGCTCTCCAGGCACGGAAACAGAAAGTAAAGAGACAGGCTGACGTGACTGAACAGAAGTGATTGGCTATCCACAGTTAAGCAATGCTTTTTTATGACATTATTAAATATTTGGTTGTATTAATATTGTATTACACAAATATGGAATTATATTGGATTATATTTTGCTGCCAAATATGTGGAGGTTTTGGATTAGCCGATACAAATACACTCAAAGACCTTTAAATAATTAAACAGATGATTGAAATAACACCAAAAATCAGCCTCATTCATTTTTAAATCAGCGGAGGTTGCGCATGTGACCCAGTAGAGGGCGGAATCTTTCTATTTTATCAAACAGAACAAGTTTCTCTATTTTCAGAGAGAGAATATACTGTTTTCATCCGGAGAGGTTGGGCACTTGCTGAACCTGGATACATTTTGACAGCTAAAACGGTTCGCTGTGAAAAAGTGGCTTGTTATATAAGTGTAAAAAAAAATGCTCACCTGGACACGGTTAAACTGTGACTGACTGTGAATGTGCCTCTAAATATAAAAGAATGTGTGGTTTTACAATAAAATGGATCTGTTTTAAGTTTTAAAAAGATGAAAGTGGCTTTACCAGCCATGTACATTCACAGTTTTAACGTACCATTTACAATATATCCATTTATTATTATTTTTTGTACTGCCTAATAAACTTTAGGACATTTGGACTTGTTTTTGAGAAATTTTTAGCCTATTTATTTCCTAACTTTGTTACTATGATATGTTTTGACTGATTGTATGCTTTCTATGCCATTAAGGGTTATGAAATAATAATGTAATTATTTAATATTGTAAAGTGATATAAGATATAGGTTATATGAAGAACAATAATACTACATTTCACTCCAGAATCAACATGCGATTTTCTTTCTGCTCACATAATGGCTTTTTTGTCTGCTCAAGAGCGGTGATGTAAGACAAGGGCACACACAGCTTGCTTTAGACTGTTGTGTCACAGCTATCAGAAAACGGTCAGATTCGTTATATAATTAGGAAATTGACCAATTAATAAAACTGATATTTCAGAATTCCCAAAAGCCCAATAAAGTGATACATCTCAACCCATACTGTATCGTAAAGCCTACCACATGTCACTCGAAACGCATGATTGGTTCATTTTCATGGAAACTGGGATATTCTAACTTTCATGAATGCAGATGTAGTTCTGTGCTACCTTTCAGCACATGTTCAGTGTGGTCCTGGACTAAGATAAACATCCAGCTGAACAGAAGCCAATCTCCACTGGAGTCTGATTCACTCGCTGTACCATGAGTTGCCAGATCTATAAACGCTAAACTAAAAGTCAGATTCACTGAGTTTGCTTTTTGTTCTAGCAGTGGAAAAAGACCTAAAACAACACAATTTTAGATTTGAGTTAACCGATTTCTTCATATTACCATCAAAATTAGTAGTTGCAATTACTTTTGCATGCTACTACTTCTGAAATTCTGCCAGTAAACATATTTAGTGAACATAATGTGTGAAATTGTTTTTCTGAAGACAATGTTCCTGCATGGCTGAGGTCAAAAAAAGACTATTTTGCAAAGATTCAAAGAATGGATTTTTTTTTTGTCATCATCTGGCCTACTGAAAATATAACTTCTCACTTTATTACAGAACAAATGCACACTTCGTAGTTTAAATGACATTAAAGATTAATGAATGCTATGTGTCAACCCTGCTCTTGGGGACCCAATGTCCTGCAGAGTTCAGCTCCAACCCTAATCAAGCACACCAGAACCAGTTAATCAAGGTCTTTGGGTCATTTGAAAAGTCACAGGCCAGGTGAGCTGAAACCGGTTGAAAATAAACTTTGACAGATCCTGAGGAGCAAGATCAGTTGCACTAGACGTACCTCCAAAACAGTCTGTTAATGGTTGACTTGCACATAAATTAGATGCACTGAAAATTATTAGACTTTCTTTTGCTGTATCTATGTTGTGTTCAAAATCACATACTCTCTGAGTGTGTAGCCTACTTCTTTTAGGTAATTACTGTGCAACTGTTTATCTGTGTTGCGTATGTAGTTTGAATGTGTGTGGTATGACTCTATTCTGAACTTATGACATTCAGAATGTTGTCATTGTCATGTGACCTACCAACAATGCCAATTGCTTTCAAATGAAAGTAGTTAAAACCGGTAACTAAATGTCACTAGATGACATCATAATGGCAAATTCACTGATCAATAGATTAACAGTTCAGTGGGCAAAATGACCAATTTGATATGGTTTGTCCAAGAGGTTGAAACGTTTGAAAGAAGTCTCGAAAGCGGTGGGTAAGTCGCTAAATCTAGCGACAAAGTAGCTAAATTGGCAACAATGCCTACCAGCATAAATTTCAACTCAATTCCTCTCCTTGGTCCTCATGGGGTAGTAAAGTGTACAATTTAAAATTTTGCCAAAGCTAGTAGGTCAGGTAATTTTTGCCTAGTGTTTTATAAATATTGTAGATTTAGATGTTAGATTTTTTTTCACATACTTTTGCATACTATTTGATGAGGGAAGTTTTCATATATCGATATTCATATATTAATCTATGCAAATAAAATATTCAATATTCTCAAAAGCACTATACATTCAGGAACAAACCTTCTTTATGATTGAGACAGGTTCGTCAATTCATTTTGCATTTTTTTTAACCCAGAAATGAAATCCAAAAAAATGATATGACATAAAAATAAAACTGAAATTATAAAATTATTTAAAAATGATAAAATGCTTGTTTTTAATATAAATGTTAAATGAGAGATTTTTCAGTGTTTACAGTATATTAAATCACTTTGTGTTGCACACTAACACAGTACTGTATGTTTCTTTCTGTGAAACATGCATGTTCCTTTCCAATACTTCAAAATCTGGATAAAATAATACCCCAATATATAATTTTATATATACATGATGAAAGTTCACTATGGAAGCCCGTTTTCGGGCAATGCTGAGATTGTGAGTTATAAAGGCAAATTTTATTTTCTCAGAACTGTGAGTTTTATATCTCACAATTGTGACTTTACATTTTGCAATTGTGACTTTATAACTAACAATTCTGAGAAAAAAAGTTGCAATAACTTTTTTTTGTTAATTCAGTGGTGGAAACAGGCTTCCATGGTTCACAGGATTCTGGAAAATACTTTAATTAGTTTAATTAAAAAAAAAAAATTCTATATTAATTTGTGCAATTTCACATTTATTAAAGGTGCAAAAAAAAGAGCTTCCCCCAACACTTTAAGTCACTGAATTATTCACCTGACCTATTCATTCAAAACCACTGATTTATTTAGACATGGCAGTTTGAGTGTTGCTTGTGAGAAATTATGTCAGCCCGCTGTGCTTACTGATCAAATGTTGGTCCAAAACAACAGAATTGATATAAACTTACATGTATATGTGTAAACACATTGTGCTTGCAGCATAGATACAGCAAAAGAAAGTCTATAGATTTTCAGTGCATCTAATTAGCGTGCAAGTCGAGCATTAAACAGACTGTGCTGGAGGAATGTCAGTCCTTTGTCTTTTTTACAGAGGACTACTGAAAGTGACTTGAATATAAACATCAACACCAGAGATGGAGGATCAATATTTCATCTTGAGCTCCACTAATCAGTCTGCAGGGAAACAAAACCGTTTGTTACACGCAAAAAATGTCCGCCCATTTAATTAAATCTGCTGTACGGATGAAGTCAAACAAGCGGGCAATCTGTCAATGAGCTGACGAAGACTTTGGAGAATTAATTAACATAATGTAAGCAAAGCACAAGGGCGGTTTAAAGCCATTTAAAGGGTCTGTGATTATTTATGTCAAGGTACCATAATCAGATTGTTTTTGTTAGAAACCTCTGTGCACTGGCACAGCACTGAAACACAAACACACACAGGTTGAGCCGGGGGTCTTGGAGGGGCTAGAGAAGTGTGTCTGGCAATTATGACCCCTTTGAAGTGAAGGGAGACACTCTGGGAAGGGCAGGACTTTACCCTTAAGCTTTAGGCTTTAAGACCACCACCAAATCTGACATGTTCATTTACACAGAAACCTCACGCCAGTAATCAGAGAAAAATAAGAATATGTCCGTTTTCTCATATATATGTATATATGACTATCTATCTATTTATTTTATGATTATCTATATATCATCTATATATATGATCTTTTTTATATTATGATTTTCTGTCTGTCTATCCTCATATATATATATATTCATTTTATGATTGTCTATCTATTCTTATATATATATATATATATATATATTATGATTATCTATCATCCTTATATATATTCATTTTATGATTATCTATCTATATCTATTCTTGTATATATCCATTTTGAGATGATCTATTTATCTATCCATCTGTCTGTCTAACATATTTTGCATAATAATAATGACAATTACGTTGTAAAATGTAATTCAAGCATAAAAAACAACTTGCAGTGTTAAAAATCTGTATCAAATTCTATTTTTCTTCCTATTTTCCATTTTGTAGTTCTTTTTTAATCACACTCCATCCTTTTCTGAGACATCAGACAAACGTTCTGTCTCTCTCTAGCTTTTTTGTCTCTGTCCCGCCTGTCTCTCTTTCTATTAATCTCTCTCTTCTTTGCCTATTTTGGCAGGCCTGTGCCAGGTATTTGTTGAAATTCCACACACCCCGCAGTGAGAGGTATGTTGCCCTTCTTCTCGTCTTGGCCCTGGTGCCTGTCTCTGTCCATCTTGTGTTCTCAAATATACAGCACATGCCTGCGACACGCTAAGCCCAGATCACCTCTCTAAATCCTGCAGACTTCACACAAGAGTTATAACCCATTTTAGACCAACACAGCAGTGGTCTGAGAAAGGATTATGAGTCTAATGCCTCAACAGGCATAATATGAACATGAAATGAAAACCCTGTCATTATTTCTTCCCCCTAATGTTGTTTCACATGTGCCGTTATTTACAATAATTTAAAGCAACATAAAGTTAGTTACCAGAACTTAGGGTGACCCTGGCTGCTACAAAAAAGATATTTTCAAATTACATTTTTGTACATGATAATGACAGTCAGTGGGGTCCAAAACGACACTGGAACTCAAAGATTTGTATAGTTTGGAAAAAACACACAAACATATTCTGTGTTCCAAAAGTAATACAGATTAGCATGAGAGTGACTAAATGGTGACAGGATATTCATTTTGTAAGTGTACTAACCCTTTAAATAAAATAAAGAATTCTTGAAACTGCCATAAACTTTATTTTCATAATTTTCTGAAGACGTGAAAAGCTTGTGAGGGTAACAGACTGAAATAAAAATAAATTACTGTTTATCTAAATGCCCACTTCAAATGTTAAAAACTGATTTTAGACTAATTAGAATATAACACAAAAGCCATATTAACTACTTTTAAGATGTTTAAATGGAGCTTTTTCCAGACACAGTCTGTCATACATCTTGAATGAAAAAGATCTGTGTAAAAACCTTATAAATAAATGAATAAATAAATCCATGGAATACAATTTGATTCAATATATAAAATAAAATTAAGTAAAATAAATAATAGGAAATTCACGAGTGACAAGTAGTCTGTCATAAAATTGAAAAATATCCAATAAAATAAACAATAAAATTAAAAATGACTTGAAATGATAATGACAATCAATTTGGAAGAAAATGAAAAAAAAATTAAAAAAACTTATAAATGTACAAAATAAATGTAAAATAAAAATCCATAGCAACCTTAAATGTTAGGTAACTTGTCATAAAAGTGAAAAACCCAATAAAATAAAATAAAACTTGTAAATAAAAAAATAAATAACAAAACTTAATTTCTCATAATGCAATAAATAAGAAATATTTTTATTCAATTTCATTTCAATCTTTATAATTCCCACTATATTTTGATATCACTGAACAACTACAATAACAATTCAACTTGACAACACAGTACAGTATTAAAAGTATCCAATGAATGTAATGTCACAATATCTATTTTAGACTGAAGAAAAGTGGCCTGACACTCTATAAGCTCTATAACTTCATTTCAGCAGTCTGACGGTAGTCCAGTCTTTGTGGCTCAAATGCCTTCAGTTATTTAACTGCGGCCACAAAATAAGTGCATTGAAATATACTGAAGAGTTAATTGATTAAGCAGAAGCTCCACAGACTGCTGTAATGATCCAGTTGGCTGCTGGTTTCTTGCGGTCAGCTTCACACATACTCCTCTTACTTCATTGATTAGATGTGTTTGAGTGTTGACCGTATCGGGTGTTCAAAGGTGGTGTTAAGTTGAAGTGTGTCTGCGGTGTGTGTATGTTGGCGGGAGTGTGGTGGATGTGCAGATATGTGTGTGTTGGCCTCGTGTAGATGTGTGTTGGCACGCGGTGCTACGCTGAATTTGGTGTCAGTAGCTCATGAGGAGACGGGGTTATAACTTTTTCTCTGCGTCTGTCTCTTTCTCTCACTCTATTACTCTTTCTTTCTCACTGGACAATAATTTATGCCGGTTGTTCCTTTACACTGGACTGCTTTCATCTTATGAGTCATTTTCATTTTACAGGAAAGAACATGTCCTCTGACCCAACCTTTCGAGGGCTTCAAAGATCTAGAAACCAGTTGAGCGCCTCAACTTCAGGATAACTTTAACATTAATAGAAATTCTCTGCAATAAATCTTGGTCATGGGAAAGAGAAATTAAATTAAATTAAATTAAATTAAATTAAATTAAATTAAATTAAATTAAATTAAATTAAATTAAATTAAATTA
>JAUMHI010000058.1:7595807-7632412 GCA_032359435.1 Enteromius unitaeniatus | reverse complement strand
AATTAAATTAAATTAAATTAAATTAAATTAAATTAAATTAAATTAAATTAAATTAAATTAAATTAAATTAAATTTTTCATTGACATTTTAAAGTTTTAACTTTATTTTACTTACAGAATCTAATGTGATTCAATAAAAACAATGGAAAACCAGTCACCATAATCAAAACTGTAGGGAGCTCAGGTATTACTTTCCCGATTTTTTTCTTTCCCTTCTTGGTTTAACAAAAGTTCAAAGGGATAGTTTACCCAAAAATTAATATTCTGTCATCATTTATTCACCCTCATGTCATTCCAAACATGCAGGACTTTCAGTCCTCTGTAGAGTACAAAAGAAGATTTTTTTCCCCACATATTCTCAGAAAAAAAGGTACTAAAGATGGAATAGTCACTGGAATAGTACCTTTTCAAAAGGCTCACCTTATACCTAAAGGGTCCATAGGTATAGTATTAGATGCAAATTTCATTTCATTTTATGTGTACATTTCATTTTGTTATATGCAATTCCATTCCATATTTATTATATTGTATGAAATTATTATAATGTTATATTGTATTTGTCTCCAATTTTGGCTACATTTTATTTTGAAAGTCCACTTTAGACATTTTATACTAACTATAAGTAACTTTGTAACTACATGTCGACTAATTCTCATTCATTTGCAACTACATGTCTACTAACTCTCAGAGAAGACTATTAGGTTTAGGGTTAGTAGAATAAGTCGACATATACTTGCAAAGTTTCTCATAGTCAGTATGCTGTGGACCCATCAAAATAAATTGTTAAAAGATATTAAGCAAGTAAGTCTACTAATATTCTAATGACTGTGACTGTGTATCACATGAAGCATTTGAACAGTAGGAGGTAAGAATGTATTGAAAACTCAATACTGTAGAACATTAAAAGAAAATGAATATTTTTTTCATACACAGTTATATGTCAACTGAAAATTGACCATTGCTTATACATTTTTACACACTCTATTGTCTTCCGCTAGCACCACCATCACACATTCTTACAATTGCTCATCCTATTGCCCTCCCATAACAAGCAACTGTGAAGTTTCAGTTTACATGTAACACATTTTACAGATAAATGTACTGTACAAATATAAATGTATTTATACAGTACTGCAGTAGCTGCTGCTGTTTAGGGTTGTGACGTTCCTCCTTGGTCAAAAACGGTAGTGACTGTGCTGGTCAAACACCGTGTTTGCTTCCAAACGTGATTGATTGGCAAGATTGTGATTCTTATTTCACTACAATCACAGGGGATGGAAAATATCTCCCAAAATAATTCCCAAAATTTGGTAAAGTTTCCAGAAGTTTTTCTATTTGCCAAATTAGCAGACATTCCATATCCATGATATTTATGCATGTATGTCTGACAGATTTTATTAAATGGATTATTTTGCATGCGATGGATTACTCTAGGGCTACACAATTAATTGAATTTCTAATTGCTTTTACAATTATGGATTATGGAAAAATCGTTATGTTATTTTGAGTGTTTAAGATGTGTTTTTTCTTTCTTCAGGTTATTTCAAGGGGTTTTCGTTTGTTGTAATTATAGTTTTATTTTAACTTTATAATACCATGCATATTTTTACTTTTTTTATCATTTAAAGAAGAAATTAATCTAATGAATAGTTTACTTTAGAGGCTTAGCATTGTAGAAAAGCAATAAAAGTTGTTCAGTTTAAATGTTTTCGTCTTATTTTCATATAAAAATGACATGAAGTTGCTTCAAACAATGGGATACACATCATTCAATGTAAACCCCAATGACTTTCATTGCACAGACAAAAAAAAACTAATATTATCTCCTTCTGTGTTGCATTCAAGAAAGTAAGCTATAAAGGTTTAAAATGAATAAATCACCATCTTTTGGTGTACTATCCCTTTAAGAATCCATTCAAGTGGTTCTGCAGGACAGCATACTTCAGTCTGATCAGAAATGCAAGATATCCACACCATGCATCATTTTAACTTTTGCGTGACTAAGGAGGTGAAAATGTCTTCCCACTGAAATGTTTTCTGTCCATTAATGGTTATGTATTCCTGTATGGTCGTTAGGGAGCGATACCATATTTCAAATGATTAAATGGTTTTCACTGCCTCAGCTGTGGTTTGGATTGCGACACGTATCAAAATCCCATCCAACATTTTTCACGCATGATTCAGTTCAGCCTCAAATAATGGGTTTAATAATAAGTTCATTTGTCTTCCGAGTACCTGTATAACTGAAATCTTTTTATGTACCTTTTCATGTTTGTTTTTGTAATTCTTACAGTTCTCTCATAAACACTACCTCAGATGTTTCTTGCATGCTCCCAAACCCAAATAACTTTGATGGATGGTGGACATAAATATTGTTCTCTGACATTTACAAGTGTTTTTCCTATGGTGTACTGACTGTATTGCTTTTGGCACTGGTAAATACTGCCCCAAAGCACCGACTTTTCGCTCATAAAAGCGTTGGTTAAGAATAAGCTGAAGGTATCTAATCACAGGAGAGAAGTTAATGATAACACCACAAACCAGTCAGAGTTATAGACTAAACATCAAATCACATTCAGTCCTCTGCCAATGAAGATCAATTGTCTCCTTTCAAAGCCATTCATAATAGTGTGTGGGTCTTTATTAAAGACACCCTTCTTTCTCCAGTCTTTCAGCACAGCTTCTTCTCATCCCTCCCTTCATTTGCTTCAGACAACATAAGAGTGAGAAGAGAGGAGTGGACTGGCTGTGACTCAGAGATATTCTACACCATCCTAAAGTTTCTTTAAGTCTGTCCTTAGAGGAACATCAACATCTCGCTGGGCTTCTTGATTTATACCTTGTAAAGACAGAATTTAATTAGGATATTCTAGAGTGGGATTTTCGTCTCTTTAAGTATGGATATAGGTCGACCTATGGAACATGCCATCTCTGAATACTCAATTAAGGGTAAGATGATTTTCGGATTATTAACAAATAACGTTTAAGTAGGCTGCTGCATTAGCATATTAGTGCAATAAATTTCGTTTGTCCGTTGCACAAAATTACATGAAAAAGGAGCACATAACATGTCTAACTTTTGTATTTATTAAAGTCTTATTTCTTAGGCTATATAGAAATGATTTCAGAACAACAAATGACAATCTCAACGGTCTTGTCTATCAGCCTTTTATTTTATAATAAACACAAGGGAAGACCGGAAAGTGTTGTGACACATTTTGCTTTAACATCTGAAGTGATGCGGGGTTTTTTTGTTGTTGTTTTTTTACGTTTTTTAACTTTGATATCGCCACATTTGTCTGCAGCGTAATTTAGAAATCTCCAACGAATTGATATAAAATCAGGTTGCATATAAACAACGTAAAGTACAAAGAGTGCTGCTTTTACAATCTTTCCCTCGGGTTTTAATAGAAAGCGCAGCTGTTTTACACGTAGCTCTACATTTATTGTGCTTATCAATTTTACTTGTTCAAACTAATCACTTAATTTAAATAAAACGAAGAAGTAATGCGTAAGTTATAAAACATGGAAGCAAATCGATAAATAGGCACAAAACATAACAAATATTTGTGTGAACTGGCCTACACTATACCATTTTGTTCAGTCTCTTCCTATTACAGTAGGTTAAAGAAGTATGAAAGTGTTGCAGTCTGGTCAGATGTAATATTTATATATATTTTTAAGAGGTAAAGAGCTTGTGTGAATGCTAGGCTAGCATATATAAAATAGAGACAAGATGACGCTGTGATAAATATGATGGTCTATGCGGGTCTGCTTTTCCATTGAACATTTATTAACATTAAACCTTCTCACCTCAATATAGTCTTCCCCTCTGTACATCGTTTAAATGTTTTACACGCAATGTGACCTCACGAATGAGTGATGTCACCCCTCCAGCTCATTTTGACTGATAATGTTGCAACGTTGTCCCCTTCATAATTCAATGCAGACATAGGCCTGCCGTGTTCCACATTTATATATTATAAAAACAATAAATTGCATGAATTAACATTACTAACTGGACTCATTTGGCACTGTTATTAACTCTAAAATTGTTCAAAAAGAATTGTATTACTAACAGTGTCGTTGCTTTGTTTATTAAATTGCCTTGCTGCTTATCTCGTGATTCTCTAAAACTTATTTGTACTGAATTAATAAATGAATTAACTCTGTTTAGCAAATCTGTAAGTCGCTGTATCGGTCTATTAAGAAAGGTGTTATTTAAAGCAGGCCGGTAGAGGGGTGCTGTGCCAGTGCGTCACTTCAACAGCAGCTCGTAACCCGTCTCTCTCGGGGTCACCATGTGCCACCTACATTCTTCCCGCCCCCCGGCAGGGCTTTGATCCTCACACCCGTCATAATGTTGAAGAATAGAATTCTTCAGATCCTTGCCGCTTTATGACGTCGGCTGCATGCAATTTTTAAATAGTTAATTTGCAAAAAACAGATAACCTAAATCCTTTTTTTAATGTTCAAAAATAATGTTTTTTTATCCTGCATTCCAATTAATATCAAACTGCAGTTCGTTTTTTTTGTTTGTTTTGTTTAAATAATAACAAATAATGAAAGTACAGTGAACTAGCACAGTAAAACAATAAAAACATGATTGAAGAAACAAAATACATGATTTATGGAATTTCATAAAAACGGAGTTATCTGTTTTTGCAAATAAACTCTTCCTATTCGGTTCAGTCAAGGGTTTCTCGTTATTATTTTTCAGGCAGGAATTTAGTCAGTTTGTGAGGAAAATTGTCGCACACTTCGCATGTCTAGGATTTGACCGATAACTAGTAGATGTAGTATAATATTTATAAAAATATTAATAATAATTAAAAGAATAATTTTATTCTTGTTGTAGATTAGGCTAACCCTTATTTGCTCTTTTAATTATTAGTGTATTTCTGTGAACTTTCTAATCAAACAACAACAAAAACTCGAGCAGTAGCCTATTGATTATTGTATAGGCTATTCGTCGTCTTTTTTCTGTGAATAGGCCTATTGTTAATTCATTATTTTGTGCACGCATATCCGTTTTTGTTGTTGTTGCAAAAAAAGACTATAATAATAAATATGAATGAATTATATTTGAAATATGTAAATGTGCGATGCGATGATAATGACAGAGTAAGCTACTTTTCCCAATTTTCCGTCTAGTTATTACCCCTCAAGCCAAAAGGACATTCGTTTCAAAGCTCCTGTTAACACACTCATGCAAACATGCAACTTTTGTCTAATACTAACAGGTTGCTTAAAAGATACATTTTCTCAAACCTGGCAGAATATGTCAGACCTAAACTACATAAAGAGATGTCAACAAAAATGTATAAAGGCAAAAAGTGTTAAAAAAGTTTATTAAATCACAATTTCTCTTTTTTCTTTCTCTCTTCTACCTCACCCATTAAAGCAGTCCACTCACAGCTCTCCCCTTCTAATTTGGACTCCCTGATAACCTGGGCTCAGTACTAGTTACTCTAAAACACCCTGAAGTTACCATTGGCCTCCTTCTCTAAGTGGACGGGAACTCATCTTGGAACTCATCTTGCAGTCCAGGACAAATGGACGTCTCTGGCTCTACTTCCTTTTCCTTCTCCCCTTCCCCTTCGTACACCTTCCCCTTTCCCACTAACATATCTCTTCCCTCGTCCTCTCCCTCTCTCTCCCCGTCCCCAAGCATAGCCTCCACAGCTCTCTTCTGCTTTTTCCTGTCTCTCCTTTCTCTGCTGGGCATTCTGGGCAACCTCTACACCCTGGGGCTTCTCATTCGCCGCCGTAGGATGTCAAGAAGGCGGCGTAGCACTCCTGCCTGTTGTTACTCCTGCCTCGGCACCTCCTCCCCTTCTTTCTCTCCCTCTTCCTCTCCCACCTCGTCTTCTTCATCTTCTTCCCTCCACCTGCAGGTTCTGAGTCTGGCTTTGGCAGACCTGGTGTACCTCTCCACCGCCCCCTTCATCGTGTACGACAGCCTGGCATCGGACTGGGCCTTCGGTGAACTAGGCTGTCGGCTCCTGCTCAGTCTGGACTTGCTCACCATGCATGCAAGCATCTTCACCCTCACTGCTATGAGCCTGGATCGGTATCGAGCTGTGGCTGATCCGTTGGCAGCCTCGTCCACACCTTCCTCTGGCCTCTTGAGAGTGGCTTTGGCCTGGGGTTTTGCCGTGGCTCTCAGTTTGCCCATGATGATCACCTTGCACCTAGAAAACGGAGAGAACCAGGAAGGCAAGTTGTGCGTCCCTGCCTGGGATGAGCAGAGTTCCAAAGCCTACCTCAGCGTGCTCTTCTGCACCAGCATCCTTGGACCAGGACTGGCCATCGGAGCTTTGTATGCAGCTTTAGGGAGACTCTACTGGGTATCTCAGACGCAACCAGCTTGGGTCGGAGGGAGCAACGCCTACCCACCCCGTGCACCTCGCCCCAAAGTCCTGCTCCTCATCTTAGGGATTGTGCTGACCTTTTGGGCTTGCTTCCTTCCATTCTGGATCTGGCAGCTTCTACCATTGTACAGGCCTGAGGTTCTGCGCGTGGTGCCGGTGGGCACGCAGGTGACCATTAATCGCATCCTCACAGGGTTGACTTATGGGAACTCGTGTGTGAATCCATTCTTCTACACGCTGCTGACGGGCAAGCGCAGACGGACCAGCAGGAAGACCTTAAGTGCCCCACTGTGCCACAAGGGCAGCTCTGAACAACAATAACAGCTGCCCACTATTTTGTCCATCATGCAGCCCATGACCAATGCATCTTTATTAAACAGATTACTCGTTTTGGTGCTTAAAATGTTAGTTCACACTAAAATAAAAATTCTGTCATTTATTACTCACCCTCATGTCGTTCCAAACCTGTAAAACCGTTCATCTAAATCTACTCATTGGGGTTTAGACAAATCGTACAAAATCCTATAAGTGAGGTCGTACGAATTTCTACAGATTAGCATGAATTTTCAACCTCGTACGAATACGTACAAATTAGACGTGAGACTGTGTTGGACCCTCCATTTCAGTTGTGTTGCTGTCTATGAAGGGTCAGATAGCACTACGATTTTATCAAAAATATCTTCATTTGTGTTCCGAAGACGAATGAAAGTCTTACCGGTTTGGAACTATATGAGGGTGAGTAATTAATGACAGAATTCTCGTTTTAGGGTGAACTAAACTTTTAAGGGCTTAAAGATTATAGCTTTATGCATATGTGCTGTGCAAATAGTAAATCCAAGGCAATGATGGTGTGCGTTCTCTGCTCCCTGGACTACATGTATAATTATAGTTTAATAGTAATAAAAAGTATAGATTTGGCTCAAAGCTAAAGGACGTGTCAGAGTTTGCTCTGTTGAGGAGGATAAATCACTTCTGTCATCAAGCCAAGACACACAATCTCTCATTCTCTAATAAGACATTATGTTCTCCATGAGGTACTTTATTATACTCAACTAAAGCCTATTTTTTAGCCAACAGATCTATTATAGTCCTGACTTTGTGTATTTATTGGCACCTTATATAAATAATTTGTCTTTTTTTTATTCTGATTTCTTTTTATTAATTGATTTATGTGATTGTAAATGAAATTTTACATTTCTTGAACCACTCAATAGCACATCTTCACCAATAGCACATCTTCACACATTTGTTGCATTTACATCCCTTTTCCTGCATGTTAATGGACAATAGAGGAAAAATTGAATCTTACTGTATTCAACAAAATATCTGTATTGTGTGTTCCTGTTAATGCATTGCTTTGCACACGGAAGCTTGCCAGAAATAATCTATAAATGAAATCTGGTGCTTATCATAATATGCAATAAAGAAATATTCTATGTAAGAACACAAGCAGAATGGTTTATGAACAAAGTGAGTCCTCTGGGAAGCTTTAGAAGCTTTCCTGACCTGAAGAACCCCGCTGCCTAAATGATACTGCAGAAACATAACACTGTAAAGCAATACAGTCCTTATTACAATAGCAGATGAGTGGGGTTTTTTTCAGTGAAAAGACAGGGAATGTGAGAGAAATTAATAAGAAATAAAGAGAAAAACACAGAAAAGAATAAGAGAGAGGGGGAGATTGAGACTGCAAATGAAATAAAATGAAATATGGTTTTCATTCAGGAAGCATTTATTTATGTGTCTGCATTGGCCCGGACTATGCTTTTGCTAGCATTCAGTTTTTTGTGGGTGTTGCATGGGGTTGTGTGTGTATTGCACTGCAGTGCTTGGATGTGACTGTGTTTTCGTTGGATAATGTGAGCCTTATTGAGTCTGTATCAGCTTTTTGCACTTTCTGAAACTGACCCACAAATGTGTGTGTGTGCCTTGCCCTTGACCTTCATGCTAATGCTGTTTGTTGTGACTTATTGCCATCACTATAGACAACTACAGACTAACCTTGTATTTGCAATGTGTATAATTCATGCGTAATGTTGAATGGCAGCACTGCATTGGTTTGCGGTCGCCTGCTGCTCTGTGACGCACATGAACAAATGTTGTTGAAAAGATTGCAGACGTTTCTGCATCTCTGAGTCATGGGGGTGTCCTTAGCTCCATGCAGATCATTTTGGGACTTGGCAGTTATGCAAGGTATTTTCTAAGACACAAATAAATACTGTATTTGAGACAGACAATGTGGATACATAAACTAATAATCATCACAATTTTTATACAACACTGATGTGCATTTGGTCTAACACATACACCCAGTCTGTACATCTGACATGGGACTCCATGAGGACCTGATGTGTGCACCTCCCTACTCTTTTCATTTTCCTTGGGCATGTGTTTCCATTTACCTGAAGAACATCAGAGCACATTGAAGGAGTAATATGTAATATGTTCCTACCTCATAGTGTGGCTGTTGAAAGTCATTAATGATGTCCTCTCAATACACATTGCACCTGTGATAAACAGGTTTGTCGTCCGTATTTTTTAAAAAGATTATTAAATGATAGTTTACCATTTACTCACCCCATATTGCTGCAACTATGTATTACCTGCTGTGCATGTCTGAACTTCTGTCTTCCAAACAAGTAAAACGGATTTATACTGTCAAGTAAAAAGAAAAAGTACCATAAAAATAGCCCTTACAACTAAGTTACTATATTTAAAGTCTACTGAAGCCATGTGTGTATACATAGTACGGCATATAAAAAGCTTGTGGTATTGGATACGGAAAAATGGATGTTGACGTATGACACAAATGTGTTTGGTGTGCATATATGCAGTTTTCGCATGATATTATAGGAAATGTATCTTTTTGCGTACTTCTGCCTAAACCTCGCATAGATTATAGACGGCAAAGTTAATTTTTGCGTATATCTATACCACGAGTTTTAGTTTTTATTTGGCGTACTATTTACACATGTTCCCCTGCTAAAAAAAACAGCATGGGGGGTTTTGAAACTGGGATGCTGGTTTAAGCTGGTCCTTTGCTGGTTTATGCTGGATCTTTGTCAGCACACGACCAGCATAAACCAGCAAATAACCAGTTTAAACTAGCATCCCAGCTTCAAAACCTACCTAACCAGCATATGCTATTTTTTTCAGCAGGGGATCTCGGGCGCAGAACCTGATTTGACTTGACATCTTACTGGGTCACCATCTTTGTTGACTCTGGAACAACATTGTGATTAACCAATCAGATTTGAAGAACCAGTTTATAGTTTTTGGGAAGTAATCAGTGTTTGGTGCTTGTACATCAGTGTCAGTCATCTATCATTAAATATGATTACTTGTTACTCATGGGTAAGGTTAGGTTTAGATGTAGAGATATGGTAGAAACTAACATTTAATTAAATAATTAAAATGTTGTTCCAGGTTCCACGTCAAAATCAGGACGTGCGAGATCAGGCTTTTTTAATTTTCAATGTTCAATGATGGGGAAGATTGGATACTGGCTTAAAATTGGGTCAGTTTTTCCACACAAAGTTACCATATGGCTTGTTATATAGTACATTAATCATATGGACAACTCCTGTGAGGTTATATTGCATTTTTGGACATTGGCAGTATGAATCAATGGCAAAACTGGAAAAGAGAAGCTTGAATATTTTGCCAAACATAACATTTTGTGTTTTACAAAAGAAAGGAAATAATATGGAGTCAGACTCAGAATGACGCAAGTAAATGAGAAGATTTGTCCATCATATTTAGGCTGCAGGGTTGATAGATTATTCTAATAGCATTTAACAGGATACTATAAGTCTTTTGGGCAATGTTCTGAGCCTTTTAGTTTAATGACAATATTCAAGTTCGGCTAGAGGAGTCTGGGGTCGGACCCTCTCTACGTTGTTCTCTCTCAAGAGGGTCTGAATGATTGAGCATGTGATAAACTTCAAACATATGCTAGAATCCAGCAAACCCAAACAGTGGAAAATATTGCCATGAGGGAGGGCAGCAAATCCATAAGCTGTCAGTTTATATTGGTAGTCACCAAGAGCTGGTATAGTTGAGGTTTCCAACAATAACCACTGCGACTCTGTCAGAGAGAAACGTTTCATTTGAAAGGAGGCAGCAGAAAGCGGCTGAAGACAGACCTCAGAGGTACGTATGGGGGGGGAAATAGTTTTCGTTTTTTTCACTGCATCGTTTTGTGTTACCTGTGTGCTTCATAAATCCAACACATGTTCCTGTTCCTGGAATCCTGAGTGTCTTTCCATCCTCACACTCCCTTGCCTGTGCTGCAGTGTTTGTGGCAGGGGCAGGTGCCCCTCCCTTGGGCAGTCAGCTCAGGAAAGTCTCCTGCTGGGCAGACGAGACTAGGCCGGAGTTTAGGCCAAGCTCCCGCTGAGCGAGAATAAGAGGCTCCCTTTCTCTAAGACACACATACACAGACCCAAATTCAAAATTCCCATCTGGTTTCTCTCTCTCTCTCTCTCTCTCTGTATGCCCATTGCTCTTTCTTACCCCTTTTTCCATATATATGAGCAGTTAAACAATATACAAGTGCCCCAAAATATATGCAAACAAAATATCAAATCAAACTGGGGAAAAAATATCACAGCAAATGATATGAAGCACAAGTTAAGAAGCTCCAAAAGTTAAAAAAATATTTCAAATCAGTGCTTTGAGATGTCAAAGTGACTTGATTTTAGTAAATGAGGCTTCCTACAGCTGATTAGTGAACTTATAAATGAGCAGGTATAAAATGTTGAGTCACTTTTACAATTAAATGTGATAAAACGTCACAAAAACATATTATGAAACACATTTTACTGGGTTTTTGCTTGTTTCATTAACAAGGCTTTAGCCAGATGTTTTTAAATGCTTTGAATCATTATAAGTTTGATTCACTCTTGATTGAAATTTAAAAAAGCACAAGCATATTTGTCGTAATATATTACTAATATAATATATTTCCTCCTGCCTCCTGCGTGATGTATTTTGTATGCAGTAAACGCCAAAAGAAAGTGTGACATAACACAAAACAGCCAATCAGAACCTTAAAAAAGCATGAAGGTCCTTCCTAAACCTTAAAGTCGGTGTGTTGAAAGCAGATTGTGTAAAAACATATCAAAGAGACATTGGGAGTTCATACAAATTAGCTATCAATATATAGCTATCAAATAGTTCAGAAGTGAGATTGTGTTGGTCTTAATACTTTGGGGCCTCTGCTCATCAATGTTCGTAATGTTTGTTTGAGACAGCTTACGCTTGACGCTTGAGGAAAGAACAACCCACAATGACTTGCTGATCGCTGGCTTTATTACCGTAAATTATGTTCACACACATACACCAGAACATTTATGTCAGCACGTTGCAAATCTTGCAGACGTGACTGAAAACCTGTCTAACACTGCCAGCAAACAGAAGAGGCCAGCAATACAAGTGTCTCTTTGTAGACCATGGGGCCGTGGAGCCATAAAGCACCCGTCTCCTGCCTCCATCCCTGTCTTCACACATCCATGTCAGCCGCCAAGATCAGGTGAGACCCCGGCTTGCATACTTTGGAGGCCGGAGGTTATATAAATGAACATCAGAGCCACTGTTCACACTCTGGTCTGGACCAGCAAAACTGTTAAAATGGCATGTCTGCACCTCTCTCCATCCTTCGCTTATTCTCAGGTAATCGCTCGGCTCTTTTGCCTGGAACTCCTCAGATGCATACAAGAGGAACCTCTTTTGAAGTTTGAAAAAGCTTCTATTTAGCATTTTTCTAATTTAGTTTGTACAACACAATTATTTATCAGCATATCAATGCAAGTTATATTTATTTATTTAAATTTCAAACCTTTTTGAGAATGATCGAATGAATGCAAAAACATGACCTTCTGTAGAAATGAGGCATGCAAATAATAAAATTGGGTATACTTCAGATTAGTGAACACTTTAGATTCTCCGCAATCTTTGTTTATTTCTTCTCACTTTATTTCAAAATTCTCACTTTTCAATATTGGACTTTACTTAGGGACACTGCAATACTGTATAATGCTTGGGTTTTTCAGAGATCTTGCACCTCCTTGTGGTCTGATGTAACTAACGGCACCTGAAAACCACTTATTATTTGTTTCAGCCTTTCATAGATTCTCTACACTGATTTCACCATGAAATGAAGGTTTAAATTAAATAAAATATAAAATCTCTCTCTCACACACACACACAAAAGAGTAAGAAATAAAATGTAAAAATTTCCAGCACCATAATAAATTTGTCATTAAACTGAAAGAAACACTCTCTAGGCTTCAGAATGGTGTCAAAATATAATAATATTTATAATTATTATAAATTATTTACCATTTTGTACCATTTTGCGGTGGAACAGGTCTAGACCTTAAAAACTGACCACTTTGTGTTCACATTTAAAACACATATCATGTTTATTGAATAAGTTCTACATCCCCTAAAGTCTAATTTCCTGAAAATACTACATTTTATATAGCTCAATTGGAATATTTTGGAAATATTGTTAAGGTTTTATTATTATTATTATTATTACTACTATTATTATTATTATTATTGTAATGGTTTTATTTGTTATATTTTATGGTTTAAAATATTTAATGTTATCTGATTATATAATTTTATGGTTGCATGATATGTTGCCCCGAAAATAAATCATTAAAATGTTAACAGAGGCCTTTTATTTATAATACCATAATGCTGATTGAAAAGGTTGTCTGATTCAAGAGGAAAACAATGCACAGATAAAGCATCACTTATAAGTGGAAACAGTCCAGAACAGCTCTTTTTTTGCCATTGATTCATACTGCCAGTATTATTATGACTTATGGACTTATTCTAAATATTGTCTAAACAACTCAAGTATCACAATATTATACAACATGAAAATTGTACCGTTGGATATTAAATTTAGGCTATTTTATATTTATTCTGTTGTTAAATGGTGTTTTTTTGTTTTATATATTACAGTAAGTAGGGCTGTCAGATGATTCAACATGTTTTGATGAATTAATCAAATTAAACACAATTAATTGCAAAATAAATTTGACTGTGAAAATATCCAGAAAAGATTATTTAAATGGCTATTTTTGTGTTAAATGAGAAAATATCAATATTACGAACTGCAGCATTAGAAACATTTTATTTGATTAAACACAAAATTTATTACACATAAACATTTAGGCTTAATAACATTCCAAATTTATCTTGAATTTCAGGGTATAATTAAATGTATAGCCTAGTTGTGGCCCTGCATCATATTTGTCAACGGTCAGCTGTGTGAAATGTAAGATAATGGGGGTGGGGCCAGTGCATTAACACTGTTAAAATATTTAAATTGCGTTATTTTTAAAGAACTAATCAAGTTAACACGTTAAACTGACAGGCCTAATTTTAAGAAAATTTGATGACATCTCATTGTAAAAAATAAGCATGCACAATTAAAAAAGAATTATTAGCCTGATACTGATACAGTACTGATGTATTGTGCATCCAAACGAATGTTAAAAACGGCTTACCAGTTGTTGATGAAAGTATTCATGTTGATTGTTCAATCTAAACTGTAAATTCAAAGGTAAAATTAAAAATTATGGGTTTTATGAAATAAATGTTAACATCAGTGTTTTAAAATTGGTGCATCTTTAAACTTGGCTGCTTCTTAAATTATTTTTATTAATCTTCTAATTGAATATTGTCGCAAAATGCCCCACTTCTCTGGTTATCAGGAAGTAATTCATATTGGTATGCTTACAATAAATTCATATAACAGTGTTTGAAATCACTTTCCATTTCCAGAGTAAAGATCAGCCTCTTCTTTCGGTTTGTTGAGAGAAACTGGGTGACTATTGTCAACACCCACAGACATCTCAGAAACCTGCTGCTACTGCACCAAAAATCTGTGTCATCTCCCTGCTTCACGATGGCCACTCTGAAGGAGAATGAATCTGGGGGTGGACACATACATAGTTATGAACACTCTCAAAAGAGAATTATTTTATGCTTGTCCTTACACTTCATTGATAAAACATTCATATACAATATTAACCAATCAGCTCAGTGGTAACATCTGGAACAGTATTTTGCTCAATAGCAGATGCTTGTTACAGAAATGTAAATGAATCTACACAAAACAATAAACTTGCCATTTCTGTAAAAAAATAAGTAAATAAATAAAAAAATCACCACCTTGCTGTTGCTCAGGTGTAAGAGGAAGTGGGCTCAAAGGACCAAAAGCCCCCGACTTCTGCTGCTGCCCACGCTAGAAAAAATATATTAAAAAAGTGTACATTGGAAATCTATATCATAATGCTTGCTTAGCTCATCTAATATTACTATTATGAAAAAACTAAAATAGTTTGATGTTATATATATAAAAAGTATTGCCAGTTTAGTTTTGAGTTTTATGTTTCTGCAAACTGCAAGAGAAGAGTTAGTTGTAATTGCCCCTAAAACTAAATGTATTATTCTTTATTTATTTTATTTACTTGAATAACTACCCTACTCATATTTTGCTGACAAAATGCGTTAAAATAGTCCAGATAAAACTCTTTTAAATGTTGATGTAGGCTATTATCATATATTGTGTGGCCCATTAAACTGATCTAAAAACAAACAAACATTATAACCACTGATCTATAATAGTAGAATATTATATTATGTTATGTTATATTATACTTACAGGAACAACATTATTTTTATATTTAACTTTTTATTTTATCTTTATATTTGATATTTTACTAATTTTATTTAATTAGTATTCTCAAATATTCTCAAAAAGCCATATTTTGTGTCTTAATCGTCTCAATTCATGCCGCTTCGGTGTTCAGATGTGGTTTTGTGAAGTTGCTCGGATCACATCAAGTGATTCATTGAAAAGAGCCGAGTTATTCACTAACGGACGACACTGATACAAAGATTCTGTTTTATTTATTTATTTATTTTTCTGGTTCGGAATTATTGTTTTACATTTACCTAAATAAATTGTTCGGCTGTAGTTAAAATAAAAAAAATGCAGTGACAATATTAGCATTCAAATAACCCGTATCTTACACGGTTCATTTAAGACTAACGTTAAACACTAAAGCTAACGCTACAAGACAGCGTTGGTGACAGTCCACATTATTAAAACCGAGAAGCATTATAACCAGTATATTTCTCGTTAAACACAAACAGTTTACAGAACAGAGCGTTAGTGATCGATCTGTGGACTAAAGGGACATTTAGTAGCAAGTCGCTACGTGTCGATGAAACGACTTCAAATTCAAAACAAAACTAATGTTACCTGATAGCAGTAAACTAAAACTTCTGTAATAGCTGCTGTTTTGTTGACTCCAGGCAAATCTCATGGACCAGTCCCCGCTTCAGCAGGAAAAAAGTAAGCTCCTCGTGGTGTTGGTTACCTACGAGCTAGATAATGTTTGTTCAGTAAACCTCGCTTATTGTTTTTATATTAATACAGTGGAACTGGTGGTTGTCACTCATGTTGTGGATGCCATCACGTTTTGGGCTCAGGTTGGTAAACCTAGCTTTAAATGTTTACGTTACTGTTTACAAGTGACTTTTCCTTTGATGTCAGATTGAATTGATTGCTTGAAGTCAAAACTGCTACAGCATTTCTTTTAAAGTTGCTGGTTTTTATTTGTAGTATATTTATGTGCAGTAATATGCAGTGTTTCTTTTAATGTTTTGGTGTTTGTTTCATCAGAATGTGACAGACAAAATAAATGAGAAGATGAATAGTATGCTGACAGAAAAATGCCCCAGCGCACCTATACTCATGGGAAGACCAATTTCACACAAGGCAAGTCAAATAAGGTCAAATAGGAAAGGTCAAAAAGGTTAGATCTGACTCTTCTCCATTTTTTCTGTAGGTCTATGGGGCACGATATTCAGAGGACAAGTGCTGGTACAGATGTACTGTGCAACATCAAGCAGTAGACAAGGTGCATAAAAAGCTGTTAAAAACATTATTTTATTTATAACTCCTAAATAAAGACTTCTACGTTTCATTGAGGAATACTGAATGACAACTTTATGAATAGAACTGTTTATTTTAACACTGATGCTTTCTCTTTTTTTTTCAGTTCTACATTTTGTACATTGACTTTGGAAATACAGAGATTGTCAGTCGGTCTGATTTAGTTGAACTCCCAGAAGAACTGCAGACAACCGGACTTGCAAAAAAGTACAAGTTCTGGGGCTTTCATGCATCAAGGGAGCAAGAATCCCCAATTTTTTCACAGGTGTCTGTCGCCTATGAATGTTATTTTAAATGCATCTGATATGTGATTACCGTTAAATGTTGTTCTTTGACTCTCATACAACTGCGTTGTCACTAGGGGAAGTCCTTCCTTCAGAATATGATTCAGGGAAAAAAGTTGCGCGTCCATAAAAAGTCGGTTTGCTTTGATGGAACCATCCTGGTTGAAGCCTTCCAGGGGAATCTTGACATTGGTGAGGAACTGTTGAAATTAAAGTTCGCCAAAGTCAGTCTTCCTGGAAACAGGGAGAACTCCCTTTCCTCAGTAAAACCGCAGGAGCCCACAGGACTGTGGCCCACCAGAAACGCCCCGGGGCAGCTGAACACACTTGGCTCTCCGCTGGGATGCATGCCCAAATTGCGACCAATATTCTCAGACCAGAAACCTCAAATTATTAAGTAAGTTTTGAGACATGTAGACAGTTAAATAGATTTACCTCTCTTTGTGAAAGTGCTTAAAGGGATAGTCAGTGCTAATATGATAATTGTCATCATTTAATTACCCTCATGTTGTTCCAAACCTGTATGCATTTTGTGGAATACAAAGGAAGATTATGAAGAATGTTGGAATTTTTTTGTCAATTGGACCCAAAACCCTTTAGTTACCAACATTCTTCAAAATAAAATTTCCGATTAGCTCCAACCTTAATCTAAAACTCCTGAAGCAGCTAATTAAGATCTTACTAGGTATACTTGAAACTTCCCTGCCCTCCAGGATCAAGTTTAATGACTGCTGCCTTAAAGCATTGGTCTCAAATACAGTTCCTGGAGGGCCAAGGTCTTTAGGATCACTAGAAAGCAGGTGTAATTTGGAGCTTGTTGGAGCCAAATTCTGCAGAGCTGTGGCATCTTGAACATCTCTTGATGTTCTGATCTATGAATCCATGTTTTTCCACATTTTAGGGAGCAGAAAACTGCCATTCCTCCCCAGCCTGTGGAGAAACTGAATGCTGGTCAAGAACCTCTTACTGAGACCAAGGCCTCAAAGACTGATGTAAATGGACAGCAGTTGTGCTCTGAGGATACTCAGGAAGTGCTGAATGAAACTGAGTCTGAACTACAGGTGGCAATTTCTCACTCAATTGTTTTACCATTGAAATGCACAACTATGCGTTATAGTGGTTCTAACCAAATGCATTTCTAAATGCAGTCTTTATAAGCATAAAAGAATAAAAAAAATGGTAGTGTGTGTACATTGATACTTAATTCTCATGATGTAAGAAATCACACTTGTTTATATCATGAACATGTAAAAACCCTTGTAACAAGTGAGAACATGCCTGAGATAATCTGTGACCGCTGTGCTGTTTTGTGTACCCAGAGGATGAGAGAGGTGATAAATGATAAGGACATGGAGATCAAGAAGCTAAAAGAGGAAGGAAGTGTCATCCAGCAGAATGCATCTCTCCTGGGGCAGCAGCTTGAGGAGGCCAAATTAGAGCTCCAGGTGAGCTGAGCTGGTTCACACATCAAGGTGTTGATTGTTCAGTGTACAAAACAGCTTGTTTTGCTTCTTGATATTGCAAACTGGTACTATTAATGCATTATTGTAACTACAAATGCTGGTTTGTAGTGCAAATAATGCTACGGTTTACTGCACTTTGTTGTTCTTCTACTGTAGTTATTAACCTATAGAGGAGTCTCATACATTCACAGATAATAGCTTTGTTTTGCAGTGCAGTATGTGGATAAACATTTGTTCTTTGCAGACACTGAAGGAGAGTTATAAGAAGACGAAGGACACTGAATGTCATCCTACAACAGTTGTAAACAGAATATCTCAGCTGGCTAAGAAAGTGGATTCTTTGAGGAAACTGAGGCAAGTTCTTTTCTTCGTTCCTTGTTCCTCTACTTCTGACTTGATGTTTCTGACTTAAAATTGTTGATTTGAACCTCAGGGAGAGTAGTCCATGCTCCACTGATGAAGATCAGCTTTTAGATTCCATCACCATCATCACGAACCACAGGATCTTAATGCCGTTGAGCTCAGAGAGGCTGGAGCTTGCGTGGAAAGCTTATGATCAAACCTTGGAGAATCTAAGAGGCGGTCAAACCGTGAGTAAAATGTTCTGATCAACGAATTAATTAAAGAAGATTACATAAAGATGAATTTAATCAAAAAAACGTTTTTCTTAAAAAGACTGGTGTTGTAAACCGTATAGAGAGAGTTGGTGTGTTGGCTTTATGCAGTTCTGCTCATAAGTTTACATACCCCTTGCAAAATGTAAAAAAGATAATGAAAATTGCATGTTATTTTTTTTTTTACTGCTGTACTGAATGAGCTATTTCATATAACAAATGTTTACATACTCCACAAGACAAAATAAAAAATGAGTTTATAAAAAGGCCCCAGTTTAAAAGTTTACATACCCTTGAATCTAAATACTGTGTGTCATTTCCTGCTTGATCCATGACCGTTTTTATATTTTGTGATAGTTGTTCATAAGATCCTTGTTTGTCCTGAACAGTTAAACTGCTCGCTGTTCTTCAGAAAAATCCTTCAGCTTCTACAAATTCTGATGGGGGGTTTTCTGGATTTTTGTGTATTTGGACCCTTTGATTGTATGATTTTGAGATCCATCTTTTCAAACTGAGGGACTCACATGCAACTATTACAGAAGGTTCTAGTGCTCACTGATGTTCCAGCAGGAAACACAATGCGTTAAGAGCTGGGGGTTAAAAAGAGTATGTGTGTTCTGACAGATTGCAGATGTAGAACCACTGGTGAACAGCAGGGATGAGGCCCGTGGTTCTCTCTTATCTGCTGTAGATGAGTTCCTGCAGGAAGTAGACAAGCTGCCAGTGGGTGACCGCTTGAACAAGCTGAAGGTATGTAGTAAAGAAAGATACAAATGAGAATGATTTTATTACTATTTATTTACTGTTGCCTTGTTTAAATTTTAGTTCAAGTAATATTGTTGTTATATAATCATTTGTATGTATTTTTATGTTTTTTTTTGTCATTTCAATATTAAAACTTTTCAGTTTTAGATAAGTTGAAATATTCCATTTAATATTTTTATATTATTTTAGTTTTATTTTATTTTACCTGCCAGCTTTTCATTACTGTATTTTGAACTCTGTTGTCTGTGTATATATATACTGTAGGAAGTTGCATCTTCACTGACTACAATATTCAGCTCTCTTGTGCTGCCAGAGCAGATCAAAGAGTGCTCTTTTGACGAGTTTTGTGAGTGGAAGTGGCACAAACAACAGAAAATCAAAAATGTGCGAAAAACTACAGATGAAGCTCTCCTTGCTCTTAGCTCCTGGGCAGCCAAACTTAGCAAGGTACGTTTGCTAATGTAAACTTTGTAAAATCTCCATTTATTGGTAAGCAAATATTTAGCTTTTCATTTAGTGGACAAACATGGTTTATAGTACCAAAAGACACTATTTACTGCTTTATAAGGTGAAGCCTTTGTTTCAGTTTTCATGTTTGATGGAGAAAATGTCATTGACCGGAGAAGATGTTTCTAAAGGTGTGGATGAGATCCTCATGAATGCTGATAATGCCTTGTGTGAAGAACTCAGTACTGCATTCTCTGTAAGTGTTTCTATCCTGATCTACATATTTTCTACACTGTCTGCGTTTTAGTCAGTGTTCTCTCTCTTCTGAGCAAACTCCCAGGTCTTCCCCAGAGGGACTTTACTCACTTCCATTTCATATGTTTGAGTAAAACAATGCATACAATTATTGTGTGGGAAAAAATTCCCGCTTTTCTCCCCCTCTTATAGGAACAAGAAGATCATGAGAGGAAAATAGTGTTAAATGCCTTTCATAAAGTCATGCAGGACATCCAGAGAGAACAATGTTTGTTACAGGCAATCAGACAAAAGTATGAACTCAACACAAAGGTAAAAGATAAGCTCTTTGTGTTCATTTTGAAAAAGCTTTTTCCACTTACACAATATACACTGTATGTACCATTCAAATGTTTTTAGTTTGGTTAGTAAAAGACTTTTTTAATGTTTTTTTATCGAAAAGTGTTTTGTGCTCACCATGGCTACATTTATTTAATCAAACATACAGTAAACCGAGTACATTGTAAACATCAATAAATAACCATTTTAAATAATGTTTAAAGTAATTGTTTGTGATTTTAAAATACGATGTTTTCTTGTGTGATACGATCCTTCAGAAACCTTAAAAATAGGTTTATAGTCACCTTTGACCAATTTATACAGTATTTACAAAAAAACAACACTTTGCCCAAGCTGTAGTGTATACAGTTCATGATTCTTTTCATTATTAATTTGATTTATTACCCTAACATAATTTGTTTAACTGCAGTTTAAGCAAGAGGTCCAGCAGTGGCAGACGAGCCCTCCTAAAGCAGACGAGCTGTTTGCGGTGAAGAAGCACATCAGGAGCCTGAGATCTCAGCTGCGCTGGAAGCTGGTGGAGGTCAGCTGTCTGGAGGAGGTGAGGACAGCTCTACCTAATGATGGGGCCACAGTTCACAAAATGAATGTGGTGCTCATGAGCTCAGATGGCTGCAGTCCAAAAATGTATTTACTGGTTTGATTTTGTTTGTTTTGTTTACTAAAGTACCCGTTTTGGGTAATGAAAGGTTCAGAACCGGTTGACATGCATACAAAGTCAAAAAACACTTTCATTGTCTTTATAAAATGCATTTATTTTTACCCTACTTGCTCAACGACTCCCAAACAGTTCACTTGATTAATTTTCATTTCACTCCTCCTTTGTCCTAATCTGAGGTGATTGGTCCGATTGGTTTCATTTTCACTTCATCATGCCTGTAATGTCTGACAAAGCAGTGTTTGTGAGCGCAGTGCTATTTTTTGTACAGCTTTACCGAGGAAATTGCTATTTTTTTATTTATTTACCGCTCCGTGTTTTTTGCACATTGTGGCAAAATTTTTTTTTTTTTTGCATTTTCACTTAGACCAACGCTAAAAACCAACAATATGCTAATGTTTAATGTTGATGTCAACATGGGGTTCTTTTGACTTGAAATGACTTGTTTCAGTGATCCGCAAAGTCAACTCTTTCTTTCGAGAGATGGTAACTTGATACACAGTGCACTTTCAGATATACAACTTTGCATTTGGATGTTTTCATTTACTTTTATGAGTTTCTCGCAGGCAGAAGAATTGGACCTGCCAGAGATTCTAAAGAAGAAGGAGGAGATCGCGGAAACTAGAAATGCTCTCTTTAAAGAAATCAGCCATGAGAAGCAGCAATATGTATGTTTAGATATGTATAAAGATCTGTCATGTTTTATATACTGGGCTTAGATTCTAGCACAGACACCGTTAAGAATAGCAGTACAATAAATTATCTAGGCTGGAGGTATGTAGCCTACTATATACTGAACAATATTGTGTTTATATCATAGGACAGTTGTTTGCAATGAGATTTTGTTTTGTTAAGTTTAAACTGGTGTTATGTGTTGCTGTGCAGATAGTGCTGTGTGACCTCATGAACAGAGGCTTTCCTGAGTTGCCACTTCTCTATCCCGATGCAGATATCAATGGCTACATGGTGAGTACTTGTTTTGTTTTCTCTTACAATTGTAAAAATTTTCATTTAGTTTTATGTAAAGGAATAATACCAAATGACTAGAGTAGCACAGTATGAGCATAATTGTACTGTAAACCTTTCTCTTTTGGGATATTCACTGACTGCATAAAATGTATGTGTGTTTATGGTCTGTGAGCATTGAAATGGTATGATATGCACATATGTGCTTTCAGAGCTCTGCAGGATTGTTAATGAAGAGCTTGGACAGAGACATGTTTGACGCAGAGCCGATGAAAGAGCTGAGTGGGAGGAGACCTCTTCTTAGCACAGACTTCCAGGGACAGAAAGTAGTCCTGAAGGTGGGTTATAGCCCGGAATATTTCAAGGTACAGAGAGAATATAAGTGACAAGCCAAATGAGGCTTCTCAAGAAAAATTTAGAAATTGAATATAAAATACTTACAGTACATGTCTGTTAAAAGGATTGGGTTGGTAAAACCTTGTTTTCTTAAGGTTACAAAGTCTGCATTTGTTTGACAAAAAAGACTAATAATGTTACAACCCGAGTTCTGGAAATATTGGGATATTTTAGATTTAAATAAAAAGAAAACCAAATAGATATAGAAACCACAATAGAACATTGATAACGTAACAAATGTTTAAACTGAGAAATGGTATGCATACTACAGAATTCGGCCGGAAGCTACTTCTCGTCTACTGAATTTCGAATACTATGAATTCGGACATACTACTCACCTCGCATGCTGTTTTTCACGTCATATATAGTAGGGAAGTGAGTGACTTCAGACCCAGCAAAAGTCTCTCAGAAGTATAGATGGGCAGAGGCTCTGTAAAAGAGTGCGTGAAAATATTGTGAAATATTTTAAAAACAATGATTCTGAACTTCAAATTGCAATGACTTTGAATCTTTTGATGATATTACGCACTGCAGATGATGAGATTTGCAAAGAAACTGGAAAATCTGTGCATAAGTGACAAGGCCATTCTACATTTTAAAAGAACTATTTTCTGTGTTTTAGAATGTCGTTTTAAGTTTTTGCTGCTTAATATTTATACTTTTTTTCAGAAGATGTGGCTAGATTTTGTACATCTTGTTGCTGAATGTTTCTTAAGGAGTTGAGGGTTGTTTGCAGTGCTATGCTGTGGATGAAGAGTCAGAGGTGAAGATGCTTGAACAGTCTGCCCACTATCACAGAGCTCAGCAGCAGAATCCCACCACAACCGTTCCTCTCCTGACGCTGTTTTGCGGCAAAGTTCTCTTTAATCCTTTGCTATATTAGATACTCACTGTCTGTTTCAGTGATGTTACAACTTTGTACCAGTGCATGTGTAAAATGTCTCCTGTTTTGTCCAGTCTGACCCACTGGCATACGTCATGGTACCATACTACTCTAATGGATGTCTCAAGGCCATTCAGAAATCCTCCCCACTCTCCTCTTCTGTAAGTGCAAATGTATTTGTCTGCACTGTAAGGAAGTTTGCCAGATTGACAAAGTTCTTGCAAAAAACATTTTTAATTTTTATTGTAGATTTTTTTTTTTTTTTTTTCATTTTATTTTTAATGTACTAAGAACAAACTCAAGCATTAATAGCTTGTATAGTTGTAATTTTGGTACTTCTCTGTACAGCACACTTTTTTGAAAGCATAGTTTTTTTCTCTTTTTTTGTTGTTGCCATATAGGAGATCAGGAAGGTGATGAAGGATGTAGCTCTGGGACTCCAGAATCTTCATGCAGCATCTCTTACTCATGCATCGCTGCATCCTAACAACGTGTTTGCCATCGGCCGAGAAAAAGGCCTTGTTGGAGATTATGATTTCACAAAGACACCTGTAAGTGTAATAAACAAATTTTATTATTTAAGTTATTCATTCATGTACTATGTTTATATTACATTTTATAAAAACATTTTTATGATTATTTGTTTCTTATAGGAGCAGAGGGTGTCTGACAGCGGGATGGTGGCTGGTTCCATCAGTCTGGTGGCTCCAGAGGTAAAGCAGGGTCAGATGCCTTCCCCAGCCAGCGATATGTATGCCTTTGGAGGCATCATGCTTTGGGTAAGACTCTTACTTGCCTGCTTGCTTACCCTTATTTGTGTGTGACCCTGGACCACAAAACCAGTCATAAGGTACCTTTTTTTAATTGGTATTTAGGGTAAACATACCTATTTAGCTTACCAAAAATCTACCTTTACATTTTTAGTGCACAACATACTGGTTTCAGTACAAAATGTTATGGTCAAATAAAACATGAATCTCTCATTTTGAAAGCTTGGACAGTTATAACAGGTTTCTGATGGCTCCTCCTTTGTAGAAACAACATGCATATTTCAACTTTGGGCATATAGTTACATCTACTGTAGATTTTGTCATCTTTCAGCTGTGAAAATACGTTATGAAACATTTTATAAAGATTAACTTAAAGTGACGACCATCAGGGTATATCTACAGTATGTTTATAAAGTGTTTATATGTATTAAAATTTATATGTGGAAGAGCTTACATTTTTAATTTAACAATTTTGAATAAATTTCATGTAATTTCATGTAATATTTATTAAAATCACAGCGCTGCAAAACCAAAGACCACCCAGAAACTGGTAATTTATAATATTATGAAAACCAATAATGCATGTGAAGTAATATATCAGCGTAGCACACAATACTTTTTATATTTTCTAAAATAAAATGAATGTGAATACAGTTTTCTAGTGTATAAAATATAGTAGAAAAATACACTGTATATAAATGTGTCATTATATTAAAAATCTCTGTCAGTAAATGGAGACTTGTTTGTTCACAGCTACATGTTCCAGACTTCAGTGGAACTCTGGAGAGAGAGCATCAACATGTAGAGCTCTCTGGTTTAGGTCTGGTATGTAGATCAGAAGAGCTGATCAATGTTATTTTCAAATTATTACTCCAAAATGATTCAAACATTTATCTCTGACAGGATGCCAAACTGCATAAACTCCTCTCAAAGCTGCTGGTTTCCTCTACAAGGCTGTCTGCTACTGAAGCCCTAGAGGAAGAGTACTTCTCAGTTGATGTGTAAAAGTGAATTGTGTTCATGTTTGCGTTTTGCCCTTTTTCTTTATAATTTCCTTCTAAGAAAAAAAGAAACCCAGAGTTTGTTCATTCCTTATACCTTGTTTGATGTTCCTGGATTAAATAAAATTAAGTTTTGGTCAAAACAGAAGATGTGCATTTTCTTTTTTGTAAGATGCAAAATGGTTTTTCCATTTTGTAATGTTTTATCGTGTTCTAGCCCAGATCCCCGTAATGTGAAAGGCTGTCACCTGTAGTCTCAGTCAGTGACAAGAACTTAAAATTGACCAATTCAGAAATTGTCTTCATGTAATTTTCTTTGTTCTTTCTCATAAATGGAGTGCAGATGAATGCTGAAAGTGTGAACAGTTTGGCATGAATAGTGAATCTGTGAATGAATAGTGAGAAATTCTGAGTGTATCGTAACTTACTGTGTAAATTAATTAGTGCCGGCACATTTTGGGCATGCACACTTTACATGAAATCTCTGATTATTGACCTTGGATGGGTCACCTGGTTTTCTAGTGTTGTTTGTATTCTACTAGCCTGTTTTTTTTATGTTTTTGAATGCGTCAGTCCTGGCATTGATGAAAGGTACAATATATGCCACTTAAGAACAAGCTAATCAGGCTGAGATCTTAAGTGCTGTGTAACAATTGTTTTCACTTATTGGAAATCAGACTAGAGTCACTTGACATTGCTGCTATCTGTCAGGATGATAAATTGATGACACAAGGTCATTTAATACAGTGTAGCCTCATAAAATATAGGGCATAACATTTTCTTTTGCAGAGAGAACTGTGACATATGGTAAATTCAATAACTCAGTGTCTCAGTCCCAGAGGCAGACACCTCCTTTTTCATATTTATGTTAAAATGCTTCAAATACTTCAGAAGTGTTCAGACACATTAAGGAATACATTTGTAAAATTGTCATTTACTTTCATGTTGTTCCAAACTCATAACTGAATCATGTTCTGAAACCTGTCTCGGGTGTTTTTCTTTTTGGGGCATTCTTCAAAATATCTTATTTGGTTTTCAATAGAACAAAGAAAATCAAAAGAGGATTGGAGTGACATGAGGGTGTGCAATTTATTATATACATTTTTTTCCCTTTAACTTGGCGATTGCTGCAAAGTTGTCGAATGGTTTGCACGTTGTCTTAACTGTCTAGACATCTTGTAACGATGACACGCCTTCTTGTCGTTCTTGAGCTGTTCTCCAGTCAGATAAAACACCATAGCTGCCTTCAGTCGCCTCAGAGCGTCTGAGATCAAAGAGAGCTGCGCTGTCAGTCATCACAGAAAGGTAAGAAAACTTTTTTTTGTTGTTTTATATTAATCGTATGTTGGTTGTTAGTAGTAAAATGTAAGTTTCCACTTAAAAGTAAGATACAGTTGTAAGAAAAGGGGCTATCTATACTAGTTTAGGTCATATATATATAGGTTTTAAACCCCTCTTGAAAAATACTTTGTCTGAGGAAAATTATATTATACATTATTTTAAAATGTCAATATCATCATCATATTTTGCTGCACGGGGAAATCTGTTTATTGCCCAAAGGCTTTAACTGTATGATGAAAGAAAATTTGTACAGAAAGATTTAACTGTATTCTTAAATCAATGGCTTTGTAAGTTGATTTATACATTAGCATATACACATCTTTGTGTGTGTTACTTATGACTTTTATACTGGAGTGGTAAAAATGGAAATGCTGTAAATAATCATAAAAAATAATATGTATACAGTATATATAAATGATGTGTAATAAATATTAATGTATTTTCTAAAAAACAACATCAAGCTCCAGTCTTGTCTTGAATTCAAAGAAAGTAACTGTTGGAAACTAGGCTGCATTTATGTTTTCAGCACCATGAATCATGTGAATCTTCAAGTTATGTTTTTTATTTTTCCTTGAGGATGCCCTCTCATCATTTGGTGTTCATGGTGTTTGCTGTGATGTGGATAGTGACAGTCACAGGTACATATCCTATTCCATACCCACCAGACACAGCCATCTCTGAAGAGGACATGACCAGATACTATACTGCGCTACGACACTACATCAAGCTCATCACACGACAAAGGTAGCCTACGATTAAAAAAATAAAATACATGAAGTAGGACTATAGCCAGTTTTAAAATGTTTAGTATACATACATGTTGAAATGACCTTTTTTTCTTAGTTATATAAGGTTATATAATATATTATGTTTTTGTTGCTTGGATTGTCCTCTCTCAGGTATGGGAAAAGAAGCAGTCCTGAGCTCATGTTCTTGAGTATGCTGATGAGAGAAACACCAGAAAGCAGTCCTTAGAGAACATTTGAGAAATCAGGACTGAACGTGATAAAAGCAGATTAAAACTACATTTTATTTAGCTAAAGATTGAATACAGTTTGTGTGTAATCTTAGCCTTAAGTGTTTTACATTAAAAAATATATTTTTTCCCCCATAATTCATGTGTCTTTACAGTTTTTTTGCCATCCACCAAGTGATATCAGTTGTGACCAGAGAGTGGCAGTGTGCAGCTTTAAATATTGGTTTCATACTGTTTTCATACACTTTGGAGATAATTTTCTGTATAATTTACTATACAGTGTTTGTGAATTAAATGCATTAAAGAAATTAATAATAGCAGTTGTATATTAATTTAATCACGGTCACGTTTTAAACCTCATAAAATACTAACAACATCTAGAATTCATAAATATATTCTTAGGTTTTGGCTACTTTGGCTAAATGTGACTTTTTAAAATCCCAAAATAAGCCTACCCTAAATATGATATTTGATTAAATAAAGGCCAGTGACCACTATATAAAATGTCATCCCTCAAAAAGATGCAACAAGTTTATCACACCTGAATTTGAGGATCCTTTGCCATTCCTCCTTGTAGATCCTCTCTAGTTCTATCAGGTTGGATGGTCAATTGGGTTTAAGTCAGGGTTCTGGCTGGGCCATTCAAGAACAGTCACAGAGTTGTTGTGAAGCCACTCCTTCGTTAGCTGTGTGCTTAGGATCATTGTCTTATTGGAAGGTAAACCTTCGGCCCAGTCTGAGGTCTCTGGAGAAGGTTTTCTTCCAGGACATCCCTGTACTTGGCCCCATTCATCTTTCCCTCAATTGCAACCAATCATTCAGCTGAAAAACACCCCCACACTATGATGCTGCCACCACCATGCTTCACTGTTGGGACTGTATTAAACAGGTGATGAGCAGTGCCTGGTTTTCTCCACACATACCACTTAGAATTAAGGCCAAAAAGTTCTTGGTCTCATCAGACCAGAGAATCTTATTTTTCACCATCTTGGAGTCCTTCAGGTGTTTTTTTTTTCAGGTGGCTTTCTTGTGTCTTGCACTGAGGAGAGGCTTCCGTCGGGCCACTCTGCCATAAATACCCGACTGGTGGAGGACTGCAGTGATGGTTGACTTTCTACAACTTTCTCCCATCTCCCGACTGCATCTCTGGAGCTCAGCCACAGTGATCTTTGAGTTCTTCTTTACCTCTCTCACGAGTCTCTTCTCCCCTGATAGCTCAGTTTGGCCGGACGGCCAGCTCTAGGTAGGGTTCTGGTCGTCCCAAACATCTTTCATTTAAGGATTATGGAGGCCACTGTGCTCTTAGAAACCTTAAAAGTGCAGCAGAATGTTTTTTGTAATCTTGGTCAGATCTGAGTGTCACAGCAATACTTAGGACCATGTGATATTTTTGTGTTTTTCTGTCCATATGGGGTGCTGTGTGTACATTAATGAGAAAAAAAAACCCGAACTTAAATGATTTAGCAAATATAACAAATAGTGAAAAATTTCCGTACCCAGTGTATATATATATATATTTGTTTTGCACATAAAAGCGTTAAATGTGTTGATGTCGCCCTCTTCCGGACAATAAGATTAAAATAGAGGTCATCAACTGAAGATGAAGCTTACATAGCCTAGCTTAAAGTGTGATATCATCATTGTGAACAGAATATTTCATGATGATAATGGCTACTAAAAGGCTATTGCCCAAACACATAGTCCCCTAATGGATTCTTTATAAAGGGAAATAAGTTTAAAACGACTTATAAATGTCATATCATTCAACACCGTTGCGTGGTCATACACACCCTGAACAAGAAACGGGGAGAAGAAAATACATAAACGCCTCACATATTTTACAAATGAGTCGCACATGCTATTATACAGTAATCCTACGTAACAGCCTACATCCAGTAGGCGTGTTCTTTCGTATTCCGCGCCTCTGATTGGTTATTCCACACGGGCGTCAACGAAAGGGGCAGGTCCGAGTGTCTTGACTGACATATAGAGCACTAGAGAGGATAAGTGTCTTGTTCTGTCTGCTTGGGAAATTCATGGGGCTTTAAATTTCTCACCGGGACACAGGTCCACTCAGGGGGGTCATTGAGGTAAGTCTTGAGGGCTGGGGATGATTTGGGATGGTAGATGCGGGTGTTTGTGTGAGCAGGGCTCTACACGTGGCTGTCTCTACAGCTGTCTCACACTGGGGACACTTTTGATTGGAGCGCTAACCAGCTAAATCCAGTTAGCCGTCTAATAATAAACAGCTGATTGCTGCTCGCGCTCCACGGCTGCACTGTTACAACGCTAACTGCCGCAGCCGATTCAAGCTATGAATGAAAGAAGCGAGCAAACGAACCGACCGAGCGCGTAATGTTAACTTTACAACGTAGGAGAAAACGAATGAGGGTTGTGAAAGCGAGAGCCACGCGCCGCGCGTTTCCTTGAAGTTGAATGGGCCACACGTGCGCTTGTGTTGCCGTCACACACATCTAATGCGTGATTCTTCCTACGGTCCAGCGGGACTGGAGACCGCGACAATTTGAGGTTCTGTGAACCGGAACAGTATCTGAATAAGATGTGGTGTGTAACAATGAGAGCAGGTCACTGGCCTTTGTGGCGTTATAATTCATTTACAACACAGTACTAGTGCAGATCCGCATCTATATTCGCGTCTGACTGCTTTAGTGGGTCCTTTTTAGATTTCTAAATCTCACCGGTTTTTATTTCTCAACCTACTGAAGGGCTATAGTTTAATAGCAAATTAGGAGGGGGAAATGACTGAATCATGCACAGATTTAGTTTGTTCATAATTACTTCTGTTTTCCACTTTTAAGTAGACCATGTTATGTTTTTGAGCATCACATTTAAGGAAGAGCAGAAGCCAAAAAGCAATATTTAAGTTTATATAAATAATAATGGGGAGGTTAGCTGCTGTAATTTTTTTAGAGATTGAGTTTTAATTGAAATGAGGTGTGATATTAATGCTTTTGTTAATGCAACATTAATTGCAATGTTTATGAAATGTACAATATTATAAAAATGTTTGACACTGACGATTGGAGAGAAAATTCAACTTTGACATCAATTTAAAATGTATTAAAATACAGGTAATAATTCAAAATGTACAATATTGCTGAATATTAGATATTCGAGCAAATGCAGCACTTAAATATGTTGTTGTTCGAGTATTAGGCTACAAATGATAACGTTTAAAATGTACTGTGCGCTTAACAATACAGCTTACGTGACGTTTAGGTTTGGTTATAATTTAGGGTTATTTGTCATTTTAAGCAGAAACAAAATTGGCTCTTTAATGTTTGTAATTCATTGTGAATTACTGAAAAATGTTAGTTTATAATTAATATTTTTATTTTTTTTTTTATTTGAAAAATTGTCATCGCCGTACTGAAAGCTGTAGCTTTGATTTCAGGTGGTTGAGCTGTCAGAAGGGTCCTCCTCTGTTATTTAGTTGTACATTGCAGTATTTACACATTACTTTAAAACCCTAACCGTTAGAGCAAACATTTTATCTATTGACTTGATGTTGAATGCAAGCTTCTTTTTCATGCTCCTTCATTTTGAAACACCTTGGCCTAGTTCCGTTTTCCTCAACCCTTTGGCCTCAAGCTATAAGTGTGAACATGCTATTCTACAGCGTACTGTGCAACTGCACATCGTGTACAATGATTCACAGCACACCACACAAGACCGATGGAGTCAGCAGCATGTGATTACTCTGCCCGCACCAGTGTACTGTAAGTAGTGCAGCTGTGATGGGCTTTAAAATTAGGTTCCTAATAGTGATGTTGGATGGAGTAATTGAGACCCTATGGTCTGGTTTCACAAACGGCTTAGCTTAAACCAGGACTGAGCATTAGTTAAATTAAGATATTTTAGCATCTTTTACAAAAATGGCTTGTAAGAAAATATTACAGGTGTGCATCTTGACGTGTTTTAAAATGCGTCAGAGCAAGATGCATGCAAGAAACAATTTAGTCTGGGACTAGCTTAAGCCTTGTCTGTGAAACTGGGGGTATATGTAACATAGATTCTTGTGACTTCGTACAAAATTGCCCCCTGCGACGCGAGACAGGAAGACTACCGTCTTAATCTCATAATGACTCCCAATCAGATTAAACTTCCACGCTTGCTCTTAATCTGTTGTATACACCTGCTACCACAGTGGTAGTATTGTTCTTCTTCCTTGAAATAGATATGATTTGGTACATTTTGCTCTGTGCTAGAGGTGTGTGTTTGTTCGCTTTACTGCATTTATTTGAAATTAAAATTCTAAATGTAAGTTATTTGTGTGAAAACATTTTAATATGACAGTTTGGTGCTCAAGAAAGATGTATCGGTGTTGAAAACGCGTGTCTTGAAATCTTTTGTGACATTCTTAACTGTCACTTTTACTATCAATTTAATGCATCCCTGCTGAATTATATGAATGTGCTGTATTAATAATATACTTAGTTCGGTTTGGTTTTAGTTCCCTAAAAGATATGTGTTAAAAGCATTGTGGAAACACCATCTGTTAACATACTGAAGTGTGTGTTTGTGTGTGTGTGGTTGTTTTTTGTTGTTGTTGTTGTTTACTTTCAGAGAAACTTTGCAGTCTTTTCTGAACTGCTTTTTTTTTTCTTTAGTAAAGTGAATGTTATTATTACTTGCATTTAGTTCTAGTCATTGTCATTGTTCTACATTAAACACAAGCATTATTAATTTCAGTCAGATGTCAATCTCTGTCTGTGTATTGTTATAAGACTCACAGTTGTGTTTTTGGTAATGTTGGAAATACGATCTTTTACAGGTTTTCTGTCTTCATGAGCTCCAGATGAGAAGCTGCTGAACAGAGGTTCTGTGAACTGCCCTAAACTTTGTTTTGCAGGTGAGTGATTATTACATTCTGTATACCCCTTTCTGTGCTGGATTGACGTGCATAAAAATACTCATTTACTTAAATGATTACGGGTGTTATTATGATATACAGAGATGCTGAATTAAATGTTGTTTCCACTGGTAAAGTACAACTGATTTTTTTTTTTTTTTTTATATTATGCCAAACCTATTGTATGTGCTCCTATATAAACACACATAGGACTATGTAGCGGTAATCAGCAATCGGCAGAAACAGATGCAGGTTTTGTTTGTGGAATCTCTTTCTTTGCATGTCTCTGATCATGTGGATGGACTGTTGTGTGTAAAGAGAGGGTGTTTGCGGCTAAAGTCCTTTTCTCTTCATTTCACCTCATTCGTAGTTCAAGGCCCTCAGTGATACAATTCTGATGCACTTAGCTGAGACTTGGATAAAAATGTCTCGTTCTGTTTTTAATGAAAATGGAAAAGTAGCACAGAATGATGGAGTGAATAAAAATTCTGATGTGGACCTGCCTCTTCCTGTCCCCAGGTGCATGGTTCTCACTGCTATTGAAGACAAATTTAGTCTTAGCTGTGAACTTGCCCTGCAATATAGGAATAATGACCGTAGCCAATGCCAAGTCTGGCACAGGTAAGCAGCACCTTAGAGCCTCTTATAGGTTTATAGGATGCTTTATAGATCATTAGTTTGCGTGATGTTTGTGATATCCAAACATATCACAAACACACAGATGGGACAGTCAGCATGGCTTTAATAATTTTTTTTTAGTTGATGATATTTAACAGAGCTTTATATGGCAGCAACCTGGTAACTCTTTCTGCAAGTACAGGAATTAGACATACTGCTGCTGCACAACTAACAATAGCCTGTAGCATATCTAGTACACTCTTACGTACTCTGCTCAAAAAAATACAAGAAGGCAACACTAAAATAACACATCCTAGATCTGAATGAATGAAATATTCTTATTAAATACTTTACATAGCTGAATGTGCTGACAACAAAATCACACAAAAATATCAATGGAAATCAAATCTATTAACCCATAGAGGCTCCGCAACACAGGCTGATCCAACTTTGATGTAATTTCCTTAAAACAAGTCAAAATGAGGCTCAGTAGTGTGTGTAGCCTCCACGTGCCTGTATGACCTCCCTACAACGCCTGGGCATGCTGGATCTCCTCCCAGACCTGGACTAAAGCATCCGCAAACTCCAGGACAGTCTGTGGTGCAACGTGGCGTTGGTGGATAGAGCGAGACATGATGTCCCAGATGTACTCAATTGTATTCAGGTCTGGGGAACAGGCGGGCCAGTCCATAGCATCAATGCCTTTGTCTTGCAGGAACTGCTGACACACTCCAGCCAAGTGAGGTCTAGCATTGTCTTGCATTAGGAGGAACCCAAGGCCGACCGCACTGGCATATGGTCTGAGGATCTCATCTGTGTACCTAATGGCAGTCAGGCTACCTCTGGTGAGCACATGTGCAGCCCTCCAAAGAAATGCCACCCCACACTATTACCGACCCACTGCCAAACCGGTCATGCTGGAGGATGTTGCAGGCAGCAGAACTTTCTCCACAGCGTCTCCAGACTCTGTCACGTCTGTCGTGTGCTCAGTGTGAACCTGTTTTCATCTGTGAAGAGCACAGGGTGCCAGTGGTGAATTTGCCAATCAGTGTTCTCTGGCAAATGTAAAACGTCCTGCACTGTGTTGGGCTGAAAGCACAACCCCTACCTGTGGACGTTGGGCCCTCATACCACCCTCATGGAGACGTTTGAGCAGACACACGCACATTTGTGGCCTGCTGGAGGTCATTTTGCAGTACTCTGACAATGTTCCTGTTCCTCCTTGCACAAAGGCGGTGGTAGCGGTCCTGCTGCTGAGTTGTTGCCTTCCTACAGCCTCCTCCACGTCTCCTGATGTACTGGCCTGTCTCCTGGTAGCGCCTCCATGCTCTGGACACTACGCTGACAGACACAACAAACCTTCTTGCCACAGCTCTCATTGATGTGCCATCCTGCCATCCTGGATGAGCTGCACTACCTGATCCACTCATGTGGGTTCTAGACTCCGGCTCATGCTACAACTAGAGTAAGCACCGCCAGCATTCAAAAGTGACCAAAACATCAGCCAGAAGGACAGGAACTGAGAAGTGGTCTGTTGGTCACCACCTGCAGAACCACTCCTTTATTGGGGGTGTCTTGCTAATTGTCTATAATTTCCACCTGTTGTCTATTTCATTTGCACAACAGCATGTGAAGTTGATTGTCAGTGTTGCTTCATAAGTGGGCAGTTTGATTTCACAGAAGTGTGATTAACTTGAGTTACATTGTGATGTTTAAGTGTTCCCTCTATTTTTTTGAGCAGTGTATATAGGGCCAATATATATTTTCATGCTCTGTTATTTTAAACAGGACAAGAAAGACTGTAGATGAGTAATAAACTGTATTTTTAAATGTGTAAATCTGCAAATATTGTTTTAAAATCTAATGAAGCAAATTGTTATTTGTATTTGCACTTTATGTAGTTTAAAGGGTTATTTTCCCTTAAAATGCCATTATTAACCCTCCTGCCATTTTAACCCCCTAATACCTTCGTTCATCTTCGGAACGCAAATTAAGAGATGTGTATATGTGAGCCGTCTGACCCTCCATTGAAAGAAAAGCAACTGAAACGGTCCCAGATCCAGAAATGTAGTAAAAACCTCCCATTTAAAAACATGTTTCTGGATCTGGGATCATTTCATTTTTGGCAACCTGCGTGTGTGAGAAGTCTGAGTGGGAGGGGCCGGGTGAAAAACATCTCCAATATTTTGAATTTGAACTGCAATACCTACAAAACCACTCGGTGTCAATCCTACATACAGTACCTTTAAATATGGCCTGCAACATGAACCATCAGCTTGTACCAAGTAGTTTAACGTTCTGTATATCATCAGTTTGCACTACCACCCATCAGCCTGTGCCATATTGTTTCCTGATGGAACCTAGCTTAGTCAGTTTCTATACAGTAACAGCAGTGAACCTCTATTTGATTTTGATCAAGTTCACATAAAGGCGTGATTTGAGTTTTGGAAAAACTGCTGCTCCTGAGTATGGGTCTGAAACCACTAACATCTCTTCAGTCTTTCTAGCCATATCGTCGTAACTCTCCCAGAGTCTAATGTATCTTGCCTCTGTAGAGAGGAACTTGTGTAGCTCTGTGTGGAGATGAAGAGGCTACAAGAAAGGCGCTGATGAAATGGCTCGTCTCAGAGGCTTAATGACCTGCATGTATGACCCTCAGCTCCGTGTTTTCTTTCAGCTGCTTCTGCTGACACACCGTTTTCTCTGCCGTGTTGTGCGGTTTGTTGCTGTATTGACGGAGAGGTCTTTGTGTGGGTTGGTTCACCATGGAAATGGTTACTGTTTGCACTATGCAAATTACTCCACTTCGTGATGAATATTCCCTTTTCGAGGCTCTCAAGTTGTTTATAATTTTCTGAGTGCTTTCTCATGCAGTAATATAGACATGGGTTTGTTTTGTTGTTCTCTGTTACTGGAAAGCAGTAGGTTGTGTTGACTGTAAACAGGATCTAAAAGCACCTTCCTGCCAAGCTGTAGGAAGCTATTTTTGAAATTTACTATCCGGAGTCTAAGAATTCATAGAGTTGCTGACCTATGACATACAATTCATGTAAATTTAAGTGCATATCCATCTTCTGGTCAGATTGCAAAGGGTTTTTGGAATTTTCTTTGAGCCTTAGGCTATATTTCCTTTGGAGGTCATCTGTCTCCTTTGACACCAGTTTGTTGCTGTAACCTGTTTCCATCAAAGAAGATTTAAGATAGACGTTGCTGTAAAAATCACATAGTTCTGTTGAATTACTAATCAAACATGTGAGCCATTGCCACTGTTGCCAGATTGGATGGAATATTTCCATCCCAAGAGCTCACTAAAACCCACCTGCCCCAATAAAAAAAAAAATGCCCAAAACTTTAACTGTCTAATACATGTAATAAAATGCACATCAATGTTGATAAGAATCTCATTGAAACAAAATAGGGATGACCAAATAATACAAAAATAGATATATATTTCCAAATTATGGCAAATACATTAAAGCAAATGACCAAATATGATTAAAATATTCAAGTAGAAATGTCAAGAAATCCTAGGAAAAATGCATGCATCCTTTTTTCAACGTCAGCTGATAGAGTAAGCTGGTTTCAATGCAAAAAGTGC
>JAUMHI010000058.1:7585065-7595707 GCA_032359435.1 Enteromius unitaeniatus | reverse complement strand
CTGGATAAAGAACAGAGAAGCAGGCTGCTACCAGAACTGGGCGTCTGGTCATGGGCCACGTGGTTATGAGGAGTGTGGGCTGTCAGGAGCTATGGAGTCCACCGGAGGGCATCGTTGGGTCGGGAGACCAGAGACAGAGAGATTCAATTTCATCTGCCAAATCTGTACTAATGTATTCTAACCGCAAGACGAGGAGAAACTAAGGGTGCTTCTTAAACGGAAGGATGCATCCTACCGAGTCTGTGTCCTTCTTAGTTCAGTCCTCCTCTGCATTAAACACTGGAATGAGACAGTCTAGTAGCCTAAGTGCAAATGGCTACATCGCATGTTCCCATCATCACCAACAAAGGAAAAATACAGTTAACAATATAGTTTCGGAAAAATACTTTGTATTATAATTAATTTCAAAGGCTTTGGAAAAAGTTGTACTATCACAGTTTACTACCCATTTCAATCTAGTTTTAGAGCACTGCAGAGTACAGAGACTGCACTGCTGAAGGTCACAAATGACATTCTGCTGTCCATTGACTCAGGATCTTCTGCTATCTTAATACTCCTGAACTTGAGTGCTGCATTTAATACGGTTGACCATAATATTCTTCTGAATCGACTTGAGTGTGTAAATTTAGTTTTGGAAAAATACTTTGTATTATAATTAATTTCATTATAATACAAATTATTGTTATTGTTGGGGTGCAGGGTTCAGCTTTACAGTGGTTTGCCTCATACTTAAAGGGGAGAACTTTCTCTGTAAATATTGGATCTTTTACTTCTCCCGTTGCACCTACTGTATTCAGTGTGGTGTTCCACAGGGGTCCATTCCTGGGCCTCTTTTGTTCTTTATATGCTTCCTTTGGGTTCAATTCTTCAAAAACATAACATAAATTACCATTTTTATGCTGACGACCTATTTTCCACTCAAACCAGGAAATGACTTTTCACTTGATCATCTTTCATCATGTCTTCATGAAATCAAGACCTGGATGGCAAAAAGCTCTTTGTAATTTAATGAAAATAAAACTGATGTGTTGTTGTTGGGCCCTGATGTTATTAATAACTCTATCAAACACAGTTAGGTTCTCTGAGTAACAACCTACATGACTACGTAGAGAATCTTGGAGTCCATCTTGATCCTTCTCTCCATTTTGACAAGCATGTAAATACTGTAAAGAGTGTTTTTTTCCATTTCAGGTCACTGGCTAAGGTGAAAAACTTTTTATCCAGTAAGGACCATGAAATTGTAATTCATGCATTCATTTTTTTGCACCTGGATTACTGCAGCTCTCTGTACGTTGGCCTACCTCAATCTACACTCTCTCGGTTACAGATGGTCCAAAATGCAGATTTTTTAACAGGAACTAAAAAATGGGATAACATCACCCCTGTTCTTCCTTCATTGCATTGGCTCCCTATAAAATTCAGAGTTGATTTTAAGATTCTTCTTTTTGCATATAAGGCATTGCATAATTCTGCTCCATACTATATCTGCATTCTTATTACACCTTATGCAGCTTCTAAGTCTTTAAGATCTAATCACAAGTTACTATTGACTGTCCCCCGTTCACGTTGTAAAACAAAGGGTGATCGGGTTTTCTCAGTAGCTGCTCCAAAACTCTGGAACAGCTTGCACATCAGAGCTTCTACATCATTGGATGTTTTTAAATCGGACTTAAAGACATATTTTTACTCTTTAGCTTTTGAGTGATGTTGTGCTTGTATTTTGAATAAATTAATTTATGTGAAATTGCTGTGTTATGAATTCTCATTTTAATTCCTCTTTTATTTGTTTTATTTTTTGCTGTCTATTTTATGTCAAGCACTTTGAATCAACTACTGTTGTGTTAAACTTGTGCTCTATGAATAAAACTTGACTATAATTCTTTATATTATTTGGCTTTCTATTAACGCAGTACAATGAAACACAGCCATCTGTTTCCCAGTGGCTTGCGTTATTGGCAGTTTAGCGTTTGGTGAGTCAAATTTACACCAAAACAAAAGATATCTATGCTTTCATGTTTCATAATAAATTCAGACAAGCTCAGTACAGTCTCATTTTCCATCAGTTTATTTTCATGAAATGGAATGTGTACAAAGGATTGTGGGTGATTTAGGGTCATGTCAAGTCAAGTCACTTTTATTTCTATAGCGCTTTTAACAATAGATTGTATCAAAGCACTAAACATTATCAAGTAGAAGAACAGAGTGATGGTAATGTATAATGACAAGAATTAAACTTTATTTATTAAATGCAGAGATGATCTCTGTAGTCAAGACGACAGTAATCACTGGAAATCAGGTGTCCCCAACTAGGCAAACCAGAGGCGACAGCGGCAAGGAACCAAAACCCCATCCATGAGAGAATGGGGGAAAAGAACCTTGTGAGAACCAGGCTTAGTTGGGTCCCATTCTCCTAATTTCCAGTTCAAATTTAAACACATGTTAGATTGTGTAAGTACTTATAGTGTGTGTCTGCATCTGGATCCGGCGATCTGTCCACGGAGCTCATCTAGGTGTTCCAATGAAGATCATCTCTTTGTGCTGGTACACTGTCTGATCTGGATCTGGAACCTATGCTTTTTTGCGGGCACCACTTTGCACAGCCATTGAGACCCAGCACCCAGCAGGCATGATGTGCAAACAACTAGAGAGGGAAAGGCCATACTCACCGAGATTGATGGGTTATTCACTTACCACTGTTGTTAGATAAACTTGTGAAAAATGGAGCGGCGGAGCAAATGAGAAGTAAAATGAACGTGAATGATCAACGAACAGATAGGTTTGATATTTACTATAGGAAATATTAAGGGAGTTAGGTTGTATATTTATCACTACAAACAGCAGCTAATAATAGATAGAAATGCAAAGCTACGGAGCTACAAACAAAGCAGTACAAACACAGCAGTCAGCAGATCAGCAGACAGGAGCCAATGCAGGATACATCCCATGCATCCCTCAAATTCAGCTATTTGAAGCAAAAAAAAGGCTGCCTTCCTTTCAATTTAGATGGCCTTCAGCAGCATTTGATGTGGCAGTCGAGATATTCTGCTTTTTGTTTGAGAAGCACACTAAGAGACTGAATTTTTAGTGTGTTTATTAATTGTATCAGATACTGAAATGGGATCTGTTTGAAACCTGCTATCACACGGTGGGGAAAAAAACAGTTAAGATGCTTTAAAATAATAAAAGCGAGAGTAAGCGAGGTGTGAGAGTTCATATGCAAAACAGTATTTATTTATAAAAGGCTCTCGGTCAGGACAGCAATGGTAGAGCGCCGGCAGACAACATTATCGAAGACATAAACAGAGGCAGAGTAGAAAAACAAAGCAAAAGGTTGAAATACCAGTGAACAGAGTCCTTGGGGAGAGACAGAGGGAAAGTCCAGGTCCAGGCAGTAATCAACAAAGGGTAATCCAACGAGCAGAGCAACAGGATACAGGGAACACGAATGATACGTAACAACTAACAACGAACCAAACCCTTCGTGACAATACTAACGCTGAGATCACCCTCCGAGACTGACCCAACAGAGAAGACACCCTCCCAGACCAACTGGAACCTGATTCGGGGACCTCCATGGGCTGTGCAGCCACCAATGAGGGCTCTGGGGATTCTAGGGCCGAAACAGACATCTCCAGCGGTAGTGCAGCCTCCGGTGGACCCAATGGAGTCTTGGTGCAATATACCAGTTCTGGAGGTTCAGGCCATGGGGCCTCAAAGGTCTCATGGAGCTCGGGTAAGTTCAGCGACACTGGGTCATGACCCGGGTCTGGTGGATCTGGCTACTCTGGTTCAGGATCACAGACTGGGTCTGTCAGATCCGGCCACCATGAGTCAAGGTCACAGGCCTTAGTTAATTCGTCAGACTGTGGAACCAGTACTGACTGACCTTGACACAACCCCTCATGTTGTGCTACGGGGCTCATGCCCATTTCTGACCGGTTTGACTCACTGAGGGCCTTCTGCACCGACTGGGTAGAACACGGCGACGGGAATTGTGAGGGCCTTTGACAGCTCATGAGGCTGTATGACTGGATCAGACTGAATTGCACCCAGCTCCTCGTGCTATGGTGCAGAATCGACGCCCTCTGCGAGAGGACCAGGAACCGCTGGGATGGCCGACAGCTCTCCTGGCTGTAGCCCTGCGACCAGCTGAACATCACTCAGCCCCTTTCGCTGAGTGATGGTACCAGCGTCCTCTGTGGGCGTCTCGGGAACCACCGATGTGGTACACAGCTCCCCTAGCTGTTGTGTGGTAAATTTCTGAGCATCACCCAGCCCCTCTCGCTGAGTGATGAGAACCGTGCCCTCTGAGGGCGACTTGGGAATCACTAACGTGGCAGACAGCTCCCCTAGCTGTCTTTCGGTGACTGATTGAATAGCCGGGCCGAACTGAACATCACACAGCCCCTCGCGCTGAATGACGATGTCAGGGCCCGTAGCTACCATTTCGGGGTTCACATAAACGGAGACAGCTCCTTGAGCTGTGAAACCGGGACCAACTGGGGTGGTACGGCACCCCTGGCTGTGTTACGGGAGCTGACTACACAGGAAACAGTCTCTCGGGCTGAGGAATTGGGACCAGCAGAGCTTTATTTGGTTTGCCACGCTGTGAAACCGAGCTGGACGCCGCCATTCTGCACTGGGTTTCTTGGGCGACCGCCATTTTGTGCGAGGCCGGCGTTACAGGAACAGACAGGGAAAGTCTGGCAGTTCTACAGGGCAGACTCGGTGTGCAGCACTCAAAAACGCAGCAATGAGGACGGTGTCGTTGAGACCCGACCGTTCAGCGAGCTGAATGAACTCGGAAACAAAGTCCTTGAACGGCTGGTCTCTGCATACGAGTGCAAACAGTCTCTCAGAAAACGTCATCCTGATTACATCCAGCCTTTTTTCCTCCTTTAAAATAACCATTGCTGAACTCTAGTATTAGGGTTCGTTCTGTTACAAATGGAGATTACGCGAGGCGTGCAAGTTCATATGCAAAACAGTATTTATTTATAATAGGCTCTCTGTCAGGACAGCAATGGTAGAGAGAGGCAGGCAGAGTAGAAAACAAAGCAAAAGGTCGAAATACCAGTGAACAGTCCTTGGGGAGAGACAGAGGGAAAGTCCAGGTCCAGGCAGTAATTGACAATGGGTAATCCAACGAGCAGAACAACAGGATACAGGGAAAACAAATGAAACGTAACAACTAACAACGAACCGTACAAACATACAGACACTTCTGGGTTTTATACACATGAATGTCAGTGAGCGGCAACAAACAATGAAACACCTAGACAACCAACGAGTTGATAGTCGGTTGGGTGCTGGAGTGCCATCCAGTGGCCTGAGCTGGCACCTCCAGCTGACCGTGACAATTATAGTGGGACATTATAGTGGTTTATAGTGAGGAGTTTCTCCTCAGATTGTGATCATGGAAATCGATTACTGGTATAAGATTTTTGGATATATTTATTCACCTTCAAGAACAGTCACAGAGTTTTTGTGAAGCAACAATCCTTCGTTATTTTAGCTGTGTGCTTATGGTCATTGTCTTGTTGGAAGGTAAACCTTTGGCCCAGTCTGAGGTCCTGAGCACTCTGGAGAAGGTTTTCGTCCAGGACATCTCTGTAATTGGCCGCATTCATCTTTCCCTCAATTGCAACCAGTCATCCTGTCCCTGCAGCTGAAAAACACCTCCACAGCATGATGCTGCCACCACCATGCTTCACTGTTGGGACTGTGTTGGACACGTGATGAGCAGTGCCTGGTTTTCTTTACACATACCACTTAGAATTAAGACCAAAAAGTTCTATCTTGGTTTTATCAGACCAGAGAATCTTATTGCTCACCATCTTGGAGTCCTTCAGGTATTTTTTAGCAAATTCCATGCATCTCTGGAGCTCAGCCACAGTGATCTTTGGGTTTTTCTTTACCTCTCTCACCAGGCTCTTCTCCCCCGATAGCTCAGTTTAGCTGGACGGCCATCTCTAGGAAGGGTTCTGGTCGTCCCAAACGTCTTCCATTTAAGGATTATGGAGGCCACTGTGTTCTTAGGAACCTTAAGTGCAGCAGAATTTTTTTGTAACCTTGGCCAGATCTGTGACTTGCCACAATTCTGTCTCTGAGCATTTCAGGCAGTTCCTTTGACCTCATGATTCTCATTTGGTCTTATAAAGACAGGTGTGTGGCTTTCCTAATCAAGTCCAATCAGTATAACCAAACACAGCTGGACTTAAATGAAGGTATAGAACCATCTCAAGGATGATCAGAAGAAATGGACATTACCTGAGTTGAATATATGAGTGTCACAGCAAAGGGTCTGAATACTTAGGAACATGTAATATTTCAGTTTTTCTTTTTTAATAAATCTGCAAAAATGTCAACAATTCTGTGTTTTTCTGTCAATATGGGGTGCTGTGTGTACATTAATGAGGAAAAATATAACAAAGAGTGAAATATTTAAGGGGGTCTGAATACTTTCTGTACCCACTGTAGTAGACTGGGAAGGATACGGTCCTGAGGAAAGGTCATGGGTGCCCAGAGATGATGTCCTCATTCCTACTCTTCTGAGTGAGTGGAGAGGGTAATGTTACATCTACACCAGGCGCCACCCTCACAACAATCACTCTCCCGATCAGTACAAAGCAGAAACACCTGTAACCTCCACCTGCAGTCACTCTCCACACGCATCACAATCCAAATAAAACCACACACCACCTCTCAGTCGCTGTCCATGCTTGTTGATTTCAAGTTGGACTCTATTCTGGCGAGATCTCTCTGAAAGACTCACCTGTTATACTTACCTTCTGATTACCCCTGGGTTCTCTGCAATCTCTGTGTTTTCCCCAGGCTCCAAGGAATCCCTCTCAGTGTCTTCATCATCTTCATTCATCATGTGGTGTGTGGTCGTGGTTCTCCGTCTCTGTGTCTCCATCAGATCCCTCCGTTCTCCAACACTCCATCTCTCCTATAACCAAAGATATTCAAGTTTCTTCCAATGTCAGTTCTCTCCAAACGATTTATCCATTGCCCTACTCACCTGTTATCATCTGCTCTCTCCATTCCTTGTCCTCATCTGCAAATAAACTGTTGTTGTTATTCACTTACCTCCTGTGTCTCAGTCCACTTCCTAACAGGTAGGGACGGAACAAAAATTAATACTATATGCAGATGATATTTTATTGTTATTTTGTGATCGCCTTAAATCTTAAACTAACTCAGAATTTGGAAGATACAATGATATTGAATTATCAAAAAAGATGTAAAAAATTATGTGGATAAATGGGAAAAGCCAAAACTGTCTATATGGGGTAAAGTGAATGTTGTCAAAATGGTTATTGCTCCACAGTTCTGGATTTTCTGGGGGAAGGAAAAAGACCTTCAATTAAATTGAGCAAATTGCTTGTACTGTACTGTAATTGCTTGTCCATGTATTGCTTGAATTGACGGTGTCACTCAGATTCTACATGAATCTCTCTATGCGAAAGAAAAAAAAACACAATTAATTATTACTGTTTGGGCGCTAGACAGGTGTACGCCTGTCACGTTTTATAATAAATAATTCTCACCACAGCCTCGCAAACAAAACTTCGAAATACCTGATTCACCTGCAGAAACTGCCTCCACAGGATCAATGCAAGTGATAATCCTGTATATGCCTACGTTAAGTTACCATGTGAAACTCAAACTGCTTCTGTGTGTTACAAATTAATGCTTAATGTAACTGCTGATACTTGTAATAACTTGAAAACAATATGGCAGAAGGATTTGAGAATTAATATTAATGATAGTGATTGGCTGGATATCCTATCTAATGTGGGTAAAAATATAAGGGAAGCTAGGGGTAAATTCATTTATTACAAAATAGTACCTAGATACTATTATACACCATCTAGAATGGGGAGAGCTGGAAATAATCTATGTTGGAAATGCAAGGAAGAAGAGGGCACTTATTTACATATGATATGGGAATGAGCTTTAGTAATGCATTTACCCTGCATTAGTCCCAGCTCTCTTCACGGCATTGACCAGCTCCTCCTTTGTAGTTCTGGGTTGATTCTTCACCATTCTTAGCATCATTGATACCCCACGAGGAGAGATCTTCCGTGGGACCCCAGTCGAGGGACATTGACAGTCACCATTAGCCTCTTCCATTTTCTGACAATTGCTCCAACAGTTATTCTTTTTTCATCAAGCTGCTTGGCAATTGCCCCGTAGCCCTTTCCAGCTTTGTTAAGGTCTACAATTTTGTCTCTTGTGTCTTTTGACAGCTCTTTGGTTTTGCCCATGTTGCTACTTAGACTTTGGCTGATTGTGGGGTGCACAGCTAACAACCTCAAACAGGTGCTACTAATTTAGAATCATGAGCAGAGTGTAGCTGGACTATTTAAAAGCAAAATAACAGGACTTTTGCATGTTTAAATCTTGCGATTCTTAAAAAAAAAAAAAAGATCACGCAATTAAAAACTCACATGACTTTATTTTATTTGTTTTATTCAGTAGCATAAACAATCTTCAATAGCAAATGTATAAATGCCTAAATGTTGGATAAGTCTTTTTCCTTCAATAAAGATGTATTATGTTTATTTATGTTGACTCATATTATATTATATCAGCTATATTCTTGTCGGAATTCATAAGCACCTTCATTTTAAGATTAAACATTTCTGATGTCAGTTTTTTATAACCAGGACAGATTCCTAAAGATGTCTACTCTCCTCATGTAGCTGTAAATATATGCAATAATTTCACCACCTGATGAAGTAAATAATTGAGGGAGAGAATTGGGGTTTGAAATTTAAACAAAACCAGCATATACATTTCTCCAACTCAGTCTAATACATTTATGTGCCTATGGCAACATTTCTTTTTTCCAATTAAATTAATGCTGCATCTGCCAATATAATAATAATCACGTGTAAAGAAAATAAAGAGGTGTTTCCTGCCTCTAGTGTTCATTTTTCATTTTGCAGCAAAATGCTTTTGACTTCATTTTAAACAAAATTAGACAATAATTATTTTTAATATATATTGCTCTATAATTTAGCTTTTGAATTTAGTTTATATGTGCAGTCAAAGCAAGCACATGTAATTGCATTAAATGTGTTTTGATTATTATTATTGTATTTATTTATTTATTTCTAGCATCTCTACAATCTACTCCGCAAGAAGTTTTGGCCTTTGCTAGAAACTCTCAGTAAAAAGCTGAGTTAGGATTGTGTGTTGACATTTTCATAGAAATCTGATTACTCTTAGACAATGCAAGTTCTCATGGAGGACATATGGGAATGTAAATCAGCAGCCAAATGGACCATCTCGCTTCATTTGCATATTGCTATTGTCCCCTTAGTTGTTCTTTTGGCTGATTCCCCTTGACCCCCATGGACAAACCCCACAAATATGTCAACCTGACCTTAGCACGGCTGACCTCACCTTCACTCCTCCCAGGAAGAAAGCAGCCTGGACCTGCAATGGTACCTCAGACCGGTCATCTCAGCTTGGAACTGCACAATCAATCCTGCCATGACATTAATTCCCTTATTAAATTTTGATTTGAAATCAATTACAATAGCTGTGCATTTTGCAGGGTAAAAAAGAGGTTTTTGCTCCTGTTCACAATGTTTTTAGAAGTTTTATTTATAACAACACATTTGAATCCCTAAAATCTAAATCGATAGATAGATAGAAAGACAAACAGACAGAAAGTTTCAACAATAGATAAGTTAACACTGGGTGAACAAAGGGATAAAAAAGCAAATGTTTAAAAAGATTCAGTTGGGTGAACATCTAGCAACTAATTAAGTTAATTGATATCAGGTCTGTAACATGATTAGGTATGAAAGGGATGTCTAAGAGAGTCAGAGTCTCTCAGGAGTAAAGACTGGCAGAGGCTCTTCTGTGAAAGAGTGCGTAAAAAGATTGTGTGATACTTTCAAAACAAGGTTCCTCAATGTCAGATTGCAAATTTATTTGGAAATCTCATCATCTACGGTGCATAACATCATCAAAATATTCGGAGACTGCGTCACTCATCTGCATGCTTCTATCATTAACATTACTGAATGAGCCCAGGAATACTTCCAGAAACCACTATTAGTAAACACGTTCAGCTGCGCCATCTGCAGATAGCACCTACAGCTCTATCATGCAAAGATCATGACAGATCCGGGTGTTAAACTGGCCTGCCTGCAGTCCAGATCTTTCACCTATAGAGAACATTTGGTGAAAAAAATATGTCAAAGACGATGACAAATCCTTCAGCAGCTGGAAACGTATTAAACGTAAGGAAAGGAACTAAATTCCAAAACTCCAGAAACTCATAACCTCGATCCCCAGTCATCTCCAAACTGTTTTGAAAAGAAGCTGCTACACCATAATAAACATGCCCCCATTCCAACTATTTTAAGACCTGTAGCAGACAATAAATTTGAAATGAAAATTTGTGCATGAAATTTAATTTTTATGTAAAAATTTCTCAGTTTAACATTTGTTATGTTTTCCATGTTGTATTGTTAACAAAATATTGGCTCATGTGATTTTTTCATTTTATTCAGATTTAAAAACTGTACCAACATTTTGGCAGATAGATAGATAGGAAGCAATCCTGGGACATTCTGTATGCCCTGGATCTCACATAAACATGGTACATAATGCCAAT
>JAUMHI010000058.1:7554726-7573198 GCA_032359435.1 Enteromius unitaeniatus | reverse complement strand
CATCAATGGTGGTTTCCACTGCCGGTTTGGGATAAAAAAGGATGAGTCCGAGAATAATGCTGGGGAAATTGAATATATCAAGGGACTGGAGAAAACTGGATCTGTGAGTAGAAAATTTCACTTCTTGCGTCTCCAAGACAAATAAGTACATTAAAAGATTCCATTGATCACTCTTTATAATTGTGTCTTCCCCTTTTTTCAGGTGAAAGAAGGCCAAGCTGAGATTTTAGTTGAAATCTTAGACCTTAGTAAAAAACTGAATTCATCATTAGAAGAATTAGCAGCAACTCACGCCCAATTCTACATTGCTGTCGCAGTCACGGATATTTTAAGTAATTAAAACCATTTTAATTTAATAGCAACCATTAGATAGCTAAAATGCACAACACTTCATAGCTGACAAGATTGTTCCTAAAATAAAATGCACCTCTTATAAGGTGGGGAGGTACAGGAATCAGAAGCTTTCCTTCCCATTGTTTTGAGCCGGTACAATGTGGATCTGTCTCGGACAAGATCGTTCTACACGCCCAAATTCCCCTTTGAAGTTTTGGTAAAGAAATCACCATTTGATAAAGTCAAATCTCTTACTACAGGGCATCATAATGATACTGTCATAAAAAAACATGCTTGCAGTAATGGTTGATTTAATTAACATATTTTCGATGATTTTGATAACAGTGGTTTCTGTTTTTGGCTAGGTCACAGTCCATTACCCAAATGGTTCCCCAGCTGAAGGTGTTCAACTGAATGTACATGTTTCAAGCACAACAGAAAAGGATAAAGTTGTTAAAACTAATAAAGACGGAGTTGCATTTCAGATTTTTAACTTGGAAGGAACACCCCCTTCAGTTTCAGTGCAGGTTAATACATTCCAAAAATAAAGCATTTTCAATAACTACAGTACAAGGCCTGTTTTAGACTGCTGGAAAGCAGTGCATTTAGTTTCAATTAATTATTATGTTTCAGCATGGAATGTTTGTGTAGGCAGAGTCAGACGAGTCTACTTTTACAAGTGCTTTCAAGTCTCTTGTGCAAGCTGAATATTTCTGACCTATTAATTTCAACAGGTAACAGCGGATGGTTTCAATACAACAAAAGAAGTGCGCCCAATGAAATCCTCAACAAACAGCTTCCTGCATATTACTGTGACTAATAAAGTCCTGTCACCAGAAGAGTCTCTGGATGTTACATTTTATGTCGTTGGCAGTCCAGAAGATGGGCAAATATATTATATAGTAAGTAATGTATTGTAATTTTGAAATGAATTTACATTACATCTGGTAAAGCGTCTTTATTATTTTATTGTATTTTATTTCATTTATAAATCTCACAATTTGCTTTGCTTGAAAATAACAAAGTGTATTCTCTAAAAACAATATGTCCAACACAGTCTCATGACCAATTCGTGTATGTTCATATGAGGTGCCAAATTCGTGCTAATTCGTATTAATTTGTAGGACTTCACTCGTTCGATTTTGTACGATTGGTCTAAAACCCTGGGACGGATAGGTTTAGGGGCAGGGTTGGGTTTAGGTCATTCGTACAAATTCATACGAATTGGCAACTCATACAATACGTACGATTTAGAAGAAATCGTATGAATTCGTACGAGTGAGGTCGTACAAATTTGTAGGAATTAGCCACCTCGTAAAATATGTACGAATTGCCGAGATCAGGTTGTAATGTAAAAAAAAAAAACACTTGCTTCTCTTGCAGATTTATCTTGGTTTTTAAAGATGTTTAGATATTTTACTGGGAAAAAAATACTCATTAATTAACTAATTAATGGTTTTGAAGTAATGTCTAATAGACATGACTTGTGTCTCTTCAGATTCTCAGTAGAGGCATGCTGAGATCAGTGAGTTCTGAAACATCAGGTTCTACAGTAAAAACACACATCCCTATCACTCCAGAGATGATCCCGTCCTTCAGAGTGATCGCCTATTACTATGACACAAATGGGAACATCATTGCAAACTCAGTATGGATAGATGTAAAAGACAAGTGTGAGGGAAAGGTATATGCCAAAAAGCTTTTCACATTTTGAATAGTTTTTTGTAATACAGTTATATAGTATAGTAAATGCTGTCCCATCTCCTATTTAGCTTGAGATCAAACTGCATGAAAATCATAAATATCAACCAGATGATACAGCTGAGCTTGTCATCGACGTAGGAGAGCAGAAAGAAGCAAAAGTGGCCTTACTAGTTGTGGACAAAGCTATTTACGCCCTGGGTGCTCAAAACAAACTCACCCCAAAACAGGTGTGTTTTTCCGTCAAAAGCTTACACCAAATAGACATATAAGAAAAAATGCATATTGAATGTTTGGTAACACTTTATTTTAAGGTGTCATAATACAGATTAACTACCTAATTAGGTACTTGGTAGTAGCCATTGTACTTATATATGAAACAAAATGTACTTATCATGTAACTAAGTTATGGAACAGCCTTTAATTTAGCCTTTAATTACAGTTTGTAATTATGTTGATGTAACAGGCAGTTACTGTTACACATGTAAGAGACAGAGTCTGTTACACAGCTACTTACACTTAAGTACAATCTTGATACGCTCTATGTTTAAGTAGCTTATGCATGTGTACTTGAATTTATAATTCAATACATTATATAAAGTCTGCAACACATATGTGTTATAAATGTGTAACAAACTGTTTCATAACTTAGTTACATGGTACGTACATTTTGTTTTATGTAAGTACAACAGCTACTACTAAGTACTTACTAGGTAATTACTCTGTATTACGAACACCTTTCGTAATACAAGAAGCGTTGCCGAATTTTTAGATCTGCTAATAAGTTCTTTACTATATCCTATTTTCCTGTGTGAAGGTGTTCACCTCCATGCAGTCTTACGATCTGGGGTGTTCATATGGTGGTGGAGAGAACACAGCTGCTGTTTTTAATGATGCTGGCCTGGCCTTTATCTCCCACTCAACCTCATTCCGTTCAATAATGAGAAAAGGTACCAAATAATGCTCAAGAAAGAAACAGACTCATTTTATTGGGCTCATCGTCTGTACATGAAAGAGCGGTTACAATATGCAAATAATGTTTCCAAATTCATTGTGCGTCTAGGTTTCAGCTGCAAGTCTGGTCTTAAACGCAACAAACGTTTTATAGATATTCAAGCAGAAATGTCTAGAAAAGGTACAGTATTGTCAGTAATAATAATTGTTTACTTTTTACATCAATTCTCAAAGCTTATGTTTTCATCATTTAAAGGTGCACTCAGTATTTATATATTTTACTTGTCAATATGGAGGCATTTCTGACTTTTTTAGCCATGCATTACGATCAGATTGAGAACTTACAGCAGCTTTGAACTGGTTTTGCTCTTGGAGATGTCCAATTACTGTGAGTTTTTCCTGCTCATCACTTTTGTTGCGTAGAAGCTGCATTTAAGAAAGCAGAGCTGCAGAAATGCTGTCGCCATGGCTTCACCCTGATTCCTATGAAGTTTAGTTGTAAGGAACGAGCGAAAAGAGTAAGCAAAACAGAAAGCAAAGAATGTGTGGAAGTCTTCCAAGAGTGCTGTGAGTTTGCAACCCAGCTAAGAGACAAAAAGAGGAAAGAGGACCAAAGTACAGGGCATGGTAGAAGTGAGTATTAACATATTAATAAAAAGCTATCATGCACAAGTCAGTAATCAGTGCAATGAAGTCGTTGGATTTTTTTCTTCCACAAATTATTCGCCATCGTTTTATTCTCACAGCTGTTAATTCAAATGAAGTGGATGATTTCTTAGACTTGGGGACGGAATCAATTCGGCGATATTTCCCTCCAAGCTTTGAGTTTAAGCAGATTGATGTGAAAGAAAAAGTTAGGTGAGTAGGTTGCCTGCCTGTAATTATAAAGTAGGCGTATACAATTGTTTATGTGCGTAAAATATTGAAAGCATAAAGGAAAATTTGCTCACACATACAGTAGTATAAGAATTTAGTAAATTCTATTTAAATTTTACAATGAAATACAAAAACAAGTATTAAAATGTAAAAGTTCCCATTGGATTTTCTTTATAACAATGTTAGGATTTACAAAGTTCTTGAATAATGATTTAATTGCACAAAGTCTTTCTTCCAGGCACAAAATCAATTTACCACACTCTATCACAACATGGGAGATCCAGTCTCTCAGTTTTTCTTCATCACATGGTAATTTTCCCTCTCACTGCTGTGAAATGTAACTTAAATCCACCAAAATACTAAACATTTTGCTTTTATTGTTTGCAGGTTTTTGTGTGGCAGAGCCAATTGATCTTACTGTATTTAAGTCATTGTTTATTTCCTTGAGGCTTCCCTATTCGGTTAAACGCTTTGAGCAACTGTCTATAGTTGCAGTGATATTTAACTATGGCAAGATGGAAAGGAAGGTTTGTTTGAATTAATTTTTTCCATTTTTTGTTCTTCAGAAATACGCATTTACAGTAAATATACATTTTCTAATGCATTAAGTAAGGGATCATGCACAGCCAGCAGGTTGTTATCCCACTTATTACACGACTTCCTGTCCCAAAAGAAAATAATAAAAAATAAATAATATACAATAATAAATAATTGTTTTAACCGGAGAGTGAGTAGAGTCATCTTCTATTCACTGCTGAAAACCGTACATGTTGAAATTAGTTGTTGAAGTCCTCATGGTTAAGCATTTTTTAAGCCACAGGATGATGCCAAACTGTCAGCAACTATTAATTACTAACGATCAAGATAATTTGTAGTACCCCGATAAGCCTGTGTTATTCGTTTTACCTGTTTGTTATCTGAGAATAACAAACTTTGGACTGACCAATCAGTATTCCACGAAGCCGTGTGATAAAAATAATTTACTTATTTATTATAAATTCATATTTAAAATAATTCAAATTTATATGAAGTAATATATTTCTGCCATTCTTTAAAAATTACTTCACTGGTGTAGTCAGGTTGATTCAGTCATATGATATTGTTTATTAAATTACCAGTTAATTTAAAGTAATCATGAAATTATGTGTTATATTATACACTTTAATACAGTATATTAATATATCTTCATCACTTTCCTGGTTAGCTCGTTGCACGAATGCAACAAGTGGATGGTCTTTGTTCACCGGGATCAGCATCTTCCTCCTCTGCTGTCCAGATCAGTCTAGAGCCACAGTCATCTCAAACTGTGTCTTTCCCTGCTGTTCCCATGAAAATAGGTGAAATCCCTATCACTATTGAACTTTATGAAGTTGAAGACGATGAAGAAATAAGAGTGGATGCCATTGAAAAGATGCTCCTGGTCAAGGTAAGGGGAACTGGAAAATTATCTCATATCCTTTCAGTGATTCTAATATCTATCTAAAGTCTTTCTTCCCATGTGTCAGAATGAAGGAGTGGAAATGAGAGAAGAGCTGACTTATTTTATTAATCTGGATGGTGAGATTGTTAGCTGTCATTTAATTTAATTTACTTCATATTCATATCTGACAAAACCTGTAACCTCACCATGTATAAAAACCTGAACTCTGCTCATCAGGTAGAAGTGACCAAATCTTGTTTATCAATGGATTTTTCCCGAACAACACTGTTCCTGAAACAAATGTCAACTTGTTTGTCAAACTAGAAGGTTCAAAGCAGCATTTAAAGCTTACAAATTCTACATTACTAATCATTTTACTTTATTGGTCATGGTCAAGCCCAATATTAATTGAGATGTTCTCTTTTTTATTCTGGATGCAGAAGAAGTATTTGCTAAGTCCACTGCTGTTCCTTTACTCTCATCATCCAAAGTGGAAAATCTCATCCGGTCTCCAAAAGGCTGTGGAGAGCAGACAATGATCTTTATGTCTCCTACTGCCTTATCTATACGCTACCTGGACAAAAGTCAGCGCTGGCTGGAACTGGAAGTAGGATCCAGAGACAAAGCACTGAATTTCATTGAGCAAGGTTAATTGTATCTGCATGCCACATAAGAAAATGTCAAATAATTGCTATGAATAGAGCTTAGGACAGAATGAAACAAAATAAGGCTGTGGGGGTTTTTCAGAACCTATTCTATTCAGAATTCATTGCTTTTTTTTTTTCTAATGTGATTTAGTTTTAGAGATACTTTTTATTCTGGTGAATAAATAACAAGGTAAAAAAATGAAAAAAAACATCACAGAAGTAGGAAAGTCATATGTGCTTAGAATGAAGTAAAAGTGAGAAAATTATAAAATCATTTATATTTTTGGGTGAATTTCTCTTAAACGATCAGCACCAAAAATCCTTCACAGCTTCATTGGCCTTACTATTAATTCATATTTTGTCTTTCCTGACCATTGATTTAAAACAAATTGTTTTTGTCGGGTGATACCCTGCGCTAACTCACATTTTATTCTGGCAGCCTATGAACGGATTTTAACATTCAAAAAACCTGATGGATCCTATGGAGCTTGGCTTACATATCCTACAAGTACCTGGTAAAAATGCCAACAATATTCAGAGTCATACAAATGGGATTTGTTTTGTGCTGCACATCCAATAAAATGTTTAGATTTAGGATAAAGTATTAGATGGGTTCCCACTTCTCGTAGGTTGACTGCACTGGTGGTGAAAGTGTTATCTCTCGTGGCTGAACGACAGATAGAAACTCTTGAACAGCAAGGAACAACAGAGAAGTTGATTTCACAGGAGGACATCCGCGACGCAGTGACATATCTGATTAAAACACAGAGCTCTAATGGGTCCTTCACCGATGCTAATCCAGTCTATCACAGGGAAATGCAGGTGCTTTCCATCGTTTGAAGTGCTTTCCATCGTTTGTCAGTACACCAAAGAGTTTTGCAAAATGTTGTCAAACATCACATCAAGCATTGGGAAATAGTATAAACGGGAATGGCATTCCTGAAATAAATGTGCTGATGTTTAGCGTTTTCTCTTTTAGGGAGGTATTGGAGGAGTTGAGCAAGATGCCTCTTTAACAGCATTTATCACGATAGCTCTTTATCGGTCCCTCCCTTTCTTGGATAAAGAAGAAACTAAAGTGGTAAGAACCAGTCATTGCATCAGTTACACTGGCATCACAATTTACAGAGCCACTAAGAACACTGTTAAGTGGGAAGCAAAGGAACACAGGCAGTAATGGGTGATGTACTGTAAATGTAGGAGTATTTCAGTAGCCAGTACCAGGGAACACAAGTATCTAAATAAACACATATGACAAAGTAATACAGTAAACCTAATGTCCACTTATGGGCTCTGTAAACTACTGTGAAGATTCTGAACTGATGATACACGGCAACTTTTTGAGCAATACTGTTGAGTAACTTTGGGAAATGTTGCCATCAATGGCCAACCAGGCGAGACGCAGAGCCCAAGACCAATCTAAATTATCCAGATAGAAATGTGTTACCCATTCTGAATGGAAAAGTGTCCAAGCAACATTGCTTAAAAAAAGGTGCCCCATGTATCATCAGCCTTAGGTTTCAAAATGAAGAAAAAGAAAAAGATTGGGACTACTGAAAGAATGTTTTAACCCCCATAAGCCATTCGGGGCTGTTTTGACCGGGAAGAAATCAATAAAAATTGTTACGTGTCCGAGTCACTTTGGACCGGGGAATATATGGAACACCATTAGGTGCCAAAAAATACTTTTTCTAAAACTATCTATGAAGTATGTAGTGTCAAAATGCATGTTTCATGCATTTTATGAGGGTTAATGAATAAAGGAAAACTAACAGTGTCTTTTTATGCTCACTAGAAAAAAAGCATCTCTATTGCCACCGACTTCCTTCTTGACCGGGTCGATGATCTTAAAAGACCTTATGCGTTAGCCATAACAGCGTACTGTTTGTCCGTCTGCCTCACTGACCGAACTCAATCACTGTCAGCCTGGAAGAAACTCAGAAGTCTTGCAAAACCAGGTATCTTACCACATATTAACAACTTTATTGAAGTGTTGAAAACTTTCAATATCTTTCTTTCTCCTGCTCAATTTAACTCATTAGTGGGAGAGTGTCTTGTTTGGCAAGATGATGACAATATGCGATTGGTAAAAGAGGCAAAAACTTCCCGTGTGCCCACCGGAGTGGCAATAACAGTAGAGACCACAGCATATGCTCTTCTGACTGCACTTGCACAGAATGACATATTAACAGCAAATGCTGCTGCATGCTTCTTGTCTTCACAAGAGAACTATGAAGGAGGCTTTAAATCAACACAGGTGGGTCTAATGAGACTGAATAGTAGCCACTATATGTCTTTTACTGTATTTCCAAGCAATATTTAATAAATGATAACACTATACTGTACTATTCAAATACACTTTTAGGACACTATTGTGGCTTTGGAAGCCCTATCAGAGTACGCACTGAGTATACCTGAAGCCCCCTTCACTACAATCAATGCACAGTTCTCTGTTCAAGGGAGGTCTGAGATAGAAAGGCTGGCTTTGGACAAAAATGAAAAAGTGGAAACAGAATTAAAGGTAAACAGGATTTTTATGAATCTTGTGCGGAAAGACTGTAAGGTTATTATACCTTAATTATTATTCTTTTTAAATGAAAATAAATGTAGGTTAAAATAACTGGGGCAGTGACACAAAACACTGAAAGATAGCTTAATAGAATGAGGATTGATGTTGCAGTTCTGTCCTAAATCTACTGTGGCATGCATGACACACACACACTAATGTTGGTTTTTGTGATTTATGGGGACTCTCCATAGGGGTAATGGTTTTTATACTGTACAAACTGTATGAGGTATTGCCCTACACTGATCCTACACCTAAAACTACCCTTTACAGAAAACTACAGGCATTTTTTAGATTTTCAGAAAAACACCATTTAGTATGTTTTTTAAGCCTTTTGAATTACGGGGACACTGAAAATGTCCTCATGAAACACCTACATATTGTAATACCTGTCATGTCATACCCATGTCATTATACAAGTTTGTGTCCTCATAAACCACATAAACCTGCACACATACACACAAATAGTGGGGTCATATGCATTGAGATGAGAACACTTAGAAGCTACTGTAATTTGGCCTGTTGTCCTCCAGGTGGCACTCTAAGTTTACGGTTCTTACCAGTGTTTCATTATATCTTAAGTTATCTTAGCTTGTGAATATTTTCTCCTTCTGATCTGTGTATTTGTTCTGTCTTTTCAGAGACTAGTGGGAATGGGAATAGATGTAAACCTTTCCGGTAAAGGAAAAATTAAAATGAAAGTAAGAATTTTAACAAATGTTTCTCCAAGGTAAAATTTTTCCAATGCAATATTATTATTCTTCTATTATCATTATTTTTTGTTACTGTAGGTGGCGAAGGCTTATTATGCTCATAAGGAAGACTCCAACTGCGCTGACTTGTCAATAAATGTGACTGTAGAGGGAAAAGTGGAATACACAAGTGAGTTGTGAACTATCCATTCCATAATTCATAATTCCATAACACTTTTAACCTTATCCATATAATTCATACCTTTATTTCTGTAAATATGCTAAATTCTATGTAATTATTCTTAATATATATATATATATATATATATAAGGTTCTGTTCAACAAACGTACAATTACTATGAGGACTATGAACAAGATGAAGAGGGGAAGGAGGAGGAAGAACTTCCTCGGTCAGCAATCGAGTGGTTTGATGCTCGCAAGAGACAAAAAAGAGACACTACACAAAACACACAAGATGAAGTAGTCTATACAGTGTGTGTGAGGTGAGAGAATGTAGTTCTAACAAACATCTGTCATCTTAATCATAATCTGCTGTTCTGGAGGTTATCGGGATCAGCGGTCCATTCTCACACACTGTCTTTTCTCAGTCACACACAGGGAAGGAACCTCTCTGGAATGGCCATTGCTGATATCACTCTACTTAGCGGCTTCGATGCAATCACTACAGATCTAGAAAATGTCTGCCATATACCTATCCAATGTTTTTTTTTTAAATAAATAAATAAGGAATTACATTCAAAGTATTTATTATTATATAAAATGTGCAATCCTAGACTTTATTCTCTGTTTTAAAGGGATTTCTCCCAAAAATGAAAAGTCTGCCATGAATTACTCACCGTCATTTCATTCCAAACCTCTAAAGCCTTCGTCCATCTTCTTAACACACATGAAGATATTTTTGATGAAATCCAAGAACTTTCTGACCCTGCATAGAAAGCAACACAACTACCACATTCAAGGGCCAGAACAGTACATCGTTAAAATAATTCATGTGGTTCAAATGTAATTTTACAAAGCTACAACAATACCTTTTGTTCACAAAAAAAGAAAAATAACGACATTATTCAACAATTCTTCAACTACTGATATCACAATGTTGTTACTACAGTTCTGTGCCTTGACCGATTTAGTATCCTTGCTGTCTTTGGAGGGTGAGAAAGCTCTCGATTATCAAAAATATCTTAATTTATGTTCCAAAGATAAATGAATAAAGTTCTTACGGGTTTGGAACGACATAAGAGTGTCTAACTAATAGCAGAATTTTCATTTTGGGAATCTGTATCTGTATCTTATGATGGGTCTTTCATCATTTTGCTTTACTCCAATGTTTATGCTGTTTCTCTAACATTCTCTCCAACAGCTAAAAGATCTGGTGGACAAGTATATTTCCCACTATGAGCTCACACGAGGAAGAGTGCTGTTGTACTTCAATGAGGTGAAATGAGCACAAACACGCAGTCATAATAAATCATAACTCTTTTACTTACAAAATACTATAGTTGAAGCTATCTCTCTGTCACCCCTCAGATAGACGAAGGTGAGGCCTGTATAGCATTTGGAGCCAAGCAAAGTGTGGCAATTGGTTTAGTTCAACCAGCTCCTGCGACCTTTTATGACTACTATGAGCCAGGCAAGCCATTGCTTAATTTATTTTTTGTATGAGAAAATTCATTTTCTTAATCACTGATACTCAATACTCATAATTTTTACAGACAGGAGATGTTCAGTGCTGTACAGCGCCCCCAAGAGGAGCAATGCAGTTTCTCTCCTGTGCACAGATGATGTGTGTCAATGTGCAGAAAGTAGGTTCCCAGTAAATCATTTATCATTCGAACAAACAAACCCATATAAAAACAGCATATCTACAATAATGCTGCGTCCGAAATCGCTTACTTCCCTACTATATAGTGCGGGAAAAACAGTATGCGAGACGAGTAGTATGTCAGAATTCGTAGCATTCGAAATTCAGTAGGCGAGAAGTACCCGGATGACCTACTGCTTCCGGCCGAATTCTATAGTATGTAGTAATTGTAGTAATTATAGTAATTCATGGACGCTTTCCTATCCCATGAGTCTCCGGGAGAGGAGGTGTCATATTAGAAAAATGGCTCATTTCAAGTGTAAGTACCTCAGGAAAAAAAACTTTGTTTATTGTGAATAAATTACACTTGTTTAACACAATCTAAATAAACGGATGACTTATTAAAAGTTTAAATTGTTGCGCAGTTGTGACGACGCGTGATATGTGACAACATCAATATGGCGGATGTAGTACGTCCGAATTCCATTCATACTACCCACATTCATACTATATAGAACGTACTTTGGGCAGTATGTTAAATTTTAAATGTACTGTAGTACCTACTTAAGCAGTATGCGATTTTGGATGCAGCATAAGCACTAATCATTTATTGGAGAATATTACACATCATAAAATATAATAATGTCTGTTTTATTTAGGAGGTTGTTTCACAGAAAAGAAAACGATTGACATGAAAATCACCAAAAAGAGCAGATTTGAATATGCTTGTTTTTACACCAACATTGACTATGGTTTGTGATTCCATATTTATACAAACACTTACAGACCCTAAGAAAATAGAAATTACTCAGAAATTGTGACTGAGCCTGATCTCACCCTTTATTATTCATTTTTTCCCGACAGCATATGAAATCACTGTGGATTCAGTTACTGAAGAGAGCACTTTTATGTTGTATTCAGCAAATGTGTCCGTGGTCCTCCGCTATTGTAAGATTTAGTATAGTTTAGTTATATTAAATGTTACATGCATTGTTGTAATTTTACATAGAGGACACTGTGCTGATTAAATTAAGAGTTTAACCTCTGACCCTCAGCAGGAGACGTGAGCGTGAGCGCAAACGGCATACGGGTATTTGCCAAGAGAAAGCACTGCAAGGGTGAGCTAAAAGAGGGCAAGACGTACCTCATCATGGGTAATGACGGCCCCACCAAAGACTTAAATGGAAAGTAAGTACATTTACATGTTTTCATTTTCCAGTCAATTATATGATAATTAATATTAGAAAAGTAAGTGGAGGAAATAATGCAGTTTTTTAATGGAGAAAGAAAATTTGCTTAGTGTGACTCATATTGCCAGCACAGGTCACAAATGCTATTATTTTGCGGAATGCATCACTGTTTGCACAAATGTATTAATGAGCACAACTGCACAAATGTTTTTAAAGAAGAAATGCCTCTGGAGCACCAAGTCAGCATATTTGAATGATTTCAAAATCGGTTGTTGTGAGACTGTAGACTAGAGTAATGACTGCTGAAAATTAATAATTCCCATGACAGAAATAAATGACATGAAAAATATATTCAAATAGCATGATGATAATATTTGATAATAGATGGCCTGAATCTAACAGACATGATCTATTTCTCTCTCTCAGCATGCAGTACCTATTGGACTCAAAAACATGGGTTGAGGAGAAGCTATCTCCCACAATATGCAAAGCATCAGTCAGCAGGGTTTACTGCAAGGAACTGAAAGATTTTGTGAAAGAATACCAAATTAATGGATGCAACATGTAGTCTGAACTGCATTTAATTCCTCAACATCTCACTGCAGCAGAAAACGAATCTACATTTATCCTGAATTGTACACTTTCCTGTCTTTTTATGCTACCAATTATGGTAACTTTAATCTGTTTTAAAATATATGTGCTTCTATAACATTTAGAGTCATTATCTATATATCAATCACAATAATAACCACCAAATCTTTTTCCTTCCATGTATTAGAGCCACTTTATGTGTTTAAGAGACAACTCAGTGACCACACACACAGATAAATCAACACACATCAATGTAGGTTTACAAAAACACACTTTTGAGGCCTCTTTCACATCCTCTTGCTGAGTTTCATGCCACTCCAGTCTTTGAGACGTGATTCCTTATAGTGGAGTGATTCAGCTTCCCAGGATAGGTGTATTTATTTTTTTGAAGACTCATTTCGCTTGGCATTTGAGAGCGTGAGAGGGGCTTCTGTGCTCACGGTAAACTCTGAGAATATCTGTAGGCGAGCAGTGGACGGGGAGTGTGTACGTGTAACAGCACACACGCTCCTCTGAAGAGGAGGCTGAAAGGGCAGCACGTCACAGAATCCATTTGGAATGGCTAAAAACTCCACTGAACGGTGGGTTGTATCACACACTCGGCACAGAAAATCAGACACTTCACTCAGAAGGCACCGCAATGAGCAGATAATGCTGTGCCAAGATAACTAGGGATGGAGAAATGAGGCTTGTGATAAACTGAATGAGATAAGATGAGAATTGAAACTCTTAATTAAAGTTCTAGAATCAATGATCAAAGACTTGGAATCTGTAATTACATTTGCATAATTATCAGGCAAATGCAAACATGTTTGTTTTTTTAATCTGAAGAACTTTTAAGTAAATTTGAAGTATCTGATATTATAAAACTTTTTGTTACTCCCTTGGTTTATTCAATGTGTTTAAATTGATAAAGGCATCTGGTAAATTATTTAATATAAATGTAAATACACAGCACCTCCCCAAAATAAGTCCTATTTTATTTAACTTACAAATTTGAATTGCAGGTTGATGATTTAAAATTACAGGATACCACAAAGTAATATGTATGAATTCAAGTGCCAGGAAGCAGCTGACAGCGTAGATCACACAAACATGACAAGTTTAGTCAAGTAGTATTAAATATCCTTTTCTTTTTTTCCACAAGCAACAATAGCTTCCAATTTTCTTGTTTTTAAAATTTTTTAAATTTACAGTGAAAAATCAGTAGCTGTGGTTGCTGTGGAATTCAACTGTAAAAAAAAAGATACGGTAACAATGTTTTAGGTTTTACAGTTAAATACTGTAATTTCATTAAATGATATAATAATATAACAACCTATTCAAGTCCTGAAATCTTTTTTGTACCTTTGAAATACACTGATAATAGTGTGTTTTAATTAATAAACATCCAAACATGATGCAATTCTAAGTACATGTGGTTTTAATGATGTTTTGACTGATTTTATCTCAAATTTAAATGGGAATCACACTTTTATGCACTTACAATTTTTCTTGAAATCAACATCTTACTCAATGTCACAAAAATAATTTTTATATAGGTCTAATACAATCTTTAGTGGAAGTCAAGAAGATGCATGTGCCTGTGTTATGTTTATTAGTGCTTAGCATGCTAAACCCTTCTTTATTACGGTAATAAAGCTTCTTTGAATCTTGTGGAGAAGGAAGGACATAACGAGGTGCGAGCGCTGAGAGTAGAGGTGGACAGGAACAGACCCAGGCTTTATGCTCTTATATTATTCTAATCTCGGAGAGTCGGTCCAACATAAGCAACATGGTGGGATTGGACATCACTTCAATCGGGCTCAGGTCAATGCTCACCTTGTTTGTGCTGTCACTATTAAACTTCTTGTTACGTTTGAATCAGTAAAGCCTGAATAAATATGCAGACTCAGAAATGCACATATTTTCATTGGGAAAAAGGTCAAATGCTGTATTTAGGTAAATGCTTTTGCATCACTTAACATCACCTTTATTTACTTGTTATGCATATCTTGAATTTTTTTATGTTTCCAGCATGGCCTTTCCAGCTTTCATGTTGGTGCAGTCCAAAATAACTAAAATTAAACAGTCAATAAGGTCTGATTTTTAATTCCATGCTGGAAATCCAACTTGGTAGGTTTCTAGCTGTACTTTAGCTTGTGCAAGCTAGCAACAAACCAGGAAAAAACTGATCATATCATATTAAAGGCTAATTCACACTGCAGTGACAAATGCAGACCAGCGTTGACAATTATGTTCATAGAATGTCACTTCTCCGACATTCCATGCAACTTCGTAGCTCCTAAGCTACAGTCAGAGTGCAGGCTTTTTGCTTCCTGAAGAAGAGAACACTTTTCAGCGTGCTGATTTGGTACACTCTTTTCAGGAAATAAATAAATCAGGTTTGTATAATTTTTTTTTTTTTCATTTTTAAATCTTTAATGTGATGTAAGTCATTTTATTTTATGCAACACAACAAAAGGACGATATGTCAGCTGGGTCAAAATAACTCCTCATGTGTTCTGTCCGAAATTTACCCAGTGCTGGTTTGCCAAATAACCCAACTTGGGTTGCTTTCAAGCTTTTTGTTTTTGTTTTTGTTTTTTTGAGTGAAGCTGGTCTAAGAGGCCAGCAAATTTAGAGCAGTAACACACCAGCTACCAGATGGTTGTGTCATTTTTAGCTGGATTCAAGCTGGATTTTGGATTTTAGTTTCAAGCTATTTAAACTGTTCATTAGTTGGTAGATCATCATAGACCAAAGAAACAAAAACAGGTTGTTACATCCTTGCGTCGTACTAACGCTCTGTTTATGTTTTCCCTTGTTCCCCATTTCTTTTTGTTTGTTTTTTACTTTCACTTTTGCAGACTTGTCACATTGGTCGACACCGCTCACCTGCTTCACCAATCCTCCAGTCAAATCAGTGCCTGTGGCATAAAGCTGCAAGAAAGACGCCACTCGCAAGAGAGAGCTGCTGTTGTTCCTTTTCAGGACCTCGAGGGGAAATCCTTCCTGAGGGGGATTCCTCTTCAAAGTGTCACGCCGTGCTGTACGTGCCTTAGACATGTGGAGGAATCCTGCATTTCTAAAACAGGGACCAGTGCTGGGAGCTCCGACTCGCCGCCTAGTGGTAGCGACGGATGCATCCCTCACTGGTTGGGGAGCGATCATGAGTGGTTGCTCAGCCCGAGGTCTGTGGGAAGATCACCATCTTACTTGGCACATCAACTGTCTAGAGATGCTGGCAGAGTTTCAGGCTAGGGCTGGGCGATATGGCAAAAAAAGTGATCAAAATTTTTTTTTCCCATATTGAACGATCTCGATTTTTAATCATGATTTTTTTATCAGAAGAATATTTTTTTCTGGAATAAAATAGAAAGAAACCAGAGATTAGGGGGGTTTTTTTTTGTTTTTTTTTTATTAACAAATAAAGCAAATAGCATATTTTAATTGAACTCGCATTCTCATACTATCAGAGTAATCACTAGGATGGAATTTTTTTAAATTATTAAAAAGGTTAGTTGTATTGCCAGTCTTAGAAGACACTAGTCACCGGCATAACTTACATAATAGCTTCGTCTGGTGGGTGTCACTTTGGCCATGTCCAAACCACTGCCACACCACTGACGTTGAGTAGCCTTTTTTATCGACAACGACCTCAGTCTCGGAGGATGCCTCCAAGTCATGTTCAACTTCAAATTCACTGCTCTCATCTTCGGCCATTCTGTTGTCTCATAGTTTTATTCTCTCTGGTCACGCTTGCTCGTACCGGTGCAGGGTAGGCAGATGTTACTAGTTTGCTGCCTATGGTCATGTCATGATCAATTAATGCAGACAGCACGGTACCAGGAAAGCGGGTTGTGATTGTTTGTCGTGCACTTTGTCGCGGCATGTCATGCGCGTGATAAATTAATGCAGACAGCGCGGTGCCAGGAAAGCGGGTTGTGATTTGTTGTCGTGCACTTTCCAACAGCATGTTATGCACGTGTTTGAGAAAGTATACCCACAACTGATCACCGTTATCAAACTTAATTTGATCGTGATCACAAATCGAGATCGCATTATCACCCAGCCCTATTTCAGGCATTCAAATATTTTCTCACAGATGTAAGAGACAGACGCGTGTTGGTGCGCATCGACAACACATCAGTCGTCTTATACATAAACCAGCAAGGAGGTCTGAGGTCACGCCCCTTGTACAAGCTGGCACACCAGATCCTTGTGTGGGCCCGGGACAGATCACTCTCACTGAGAGCCATCTACATTCCCATGCATCTAAATTTAGGAGCAGACATCCCATCGAGACAGGGGCCGAGGCCCGGGGAATGGATGCTCCACACCGAGGTGGTGGAGCAGATCTGGAGAGTATTTTACAAGGCGGAGGTGGACCTCTTCGCGACGAAGGAGAACGCGCAATGTCCCCTTTGGCACTCTTTAGTTCATCCAGCTCCACTGGGGCTGGATGCCATGGTACAGAGGTGGCTGAGGCTTCCTCCGTATGCCTTTCCTCTGATTGCTCTGATCCCAGGAGTTCTGAAGAGAGTGCGCCGGGACGCAGCAGTTCTGTTCTGGCTGTTCTGACCGGGCCAAGTATGGTTCTCGGACCTGATATCCCTCCTAGACGGCTCTCCATGGGAGATACCGTTCAGGAGGGACCTCCTCTCACAAGCGGGGGGCACCATAGGCAACCAAGGTTGTTAAGACCATCCTCCAGCCCAGAGCTCCATCCATGAGGAAACCGTATACCTTGATGTGAAAACTTCTCACTTCTTGGTGTAGAGAACACCAACAAGATCCAGTTAACTGCCCAGTTGGTACAGTGCTGGAATTCTTGCAGAGTAGATTCTCTACTGGGGTCACTCACTCCACCCTGAAGGTTTACGTGGCGGCTTTATCGGCCTACCACTCCTCTCTTGGTGAGCAGACACTGGGTAAAGAACCCCTGGTCATACGTTTCCTCCGCGGTGCACTGAGGTTGAGGCCTCCGGTACGTTCCCGGGTACCAACTTGGGACCTGGCTGTGGTATTAGAGGCCCTCTGTGGCCAACCTCTGAGCCCATAGAGAAGATCTCAGATCGTTTGCTAACGATAAAGACCACACTTTTACTAGCATTGTGTTCTCTGAGGAGAGTAGGTGACCTTCAGGCCCTATCTGTGGCCCCTACACATCTTGACTTTGCGCCTGGCATGACAGTCCTAAGGTACCTACAGTCATACCACAGCCAGTAGTACTACAGGCCTTCAACCCTCCTCCCTTCAGGGAGCCTGGCCAGCAGAAGCTAAACTGTATGTGTCCAGTGCGAGCACTGGATGCATACGTCCACAGAGCTGCCCTGTGGAGAAAGTCTGAGCAGTTGCTTGTGTGCTTTGGGCCACCAGAGAAGGGGTGCCCAGCAACTAAACAAACTTTGAGCTGATGGATAGTGGATGCCATTAATACATCTTACGAGCAGTGTTGGGGCTAGTTACTCAAAAAAGTAATATATTACATATTACTCTGAAAAATAGTAGTGCCCCACATTACTTTATTACTCCATGGAGAAAGTAACTAGTTATATTACTAGTAATATTACTAGTTAAATTTTTTTTTCTTAATTACTCTAATTGCCTGAGATGCATTAGATGGAGGGAGAACATAGAAAGGAGGAGTGTTCTTTAGGGTCTTTATTACGCCAACAACAGACTGGCACTGTCTAG
>JAUMHI010000058.1:7513993-7543934 GCA_032359435.1 Enteromius unitaeniatus | reverse complement strand
ACAAGCTCCAGTCCACGCAGAGTCAGATTGGCGTATTGATGCCCAACAATCTCCAGCCCACGCCGAGTCAGATTGGAATATTGATGCCCGACAAGCTCCAGCCCACGCAGAGTCAGATTGGAGTATTGATGTCCAACAAGCTCCAGTCCATGCCAAGTCAGATTGGAGTATTGCTGCCCGACAAGCTCCATTCCACGCCAAGTCAGACTGGAGTATTGATGCCATCCAAGCTCCTGCCCACGCAGAGTCTGACTGGATTCTTGATGCCCCGACAAGCTCTAATCCGTGCTACGACTGACTAGAGTTACATGTCTGTTCAGGATTAATGAGGGCAATGATATGACCTCTACATATGTTAATTAAAAATACTGCTAACAAATAATTCTTCTTTCTTTTGTTGATCAGGTGGCAGTAAAATTTATCAAGAAATCAAAAGGTACAATTTTCCTTTGAATCACTGTATTGAGTATTTGGGAATCCACCTCTATCTAACCATCATAAAATAAATTTTTCCTTTAGCCTGATCCTCTTAAACTGGAGGCCACTCTTTTAATCCTTGCAAAAGAAGGCCCCAGAGTTGCCCAGATAATCCAGCTGCTGGACTGGAATGATCTGAGTGAATACTACATCATTATTCTGGAGCAGCCTGTTCCCTGCGAGGACTTGTTTGATTTTGTGCAACACCATGGATGCAGGGTTGTCATGCGGCAGGCAACACAAGCCTCTTACATGAGCTGCCAATGTGGAATTATGCACTGGGACATCAAAAAGGAAAACCTTTTGATCAACAAGGACACCCTAGAAGTGAAATTTATTGACTTGGGTGTGGCAACCTCCTTCAAAGCACACTCTATACTACATTTTTGGGTATGTTTTAAAGCCATAGAATAGGAGCCATTCCAGTAGCATTCTAATAGGCATCTAGACTAAATGCTTTGGTAATGCAACACACATAAAAGAAAATCTCTACTTCTTACAAGCACACGTCCCCTTGAATTTATGTCAGAGTGCAAGTACCACAGGGAGCCAGCGACAGTAGATTCATTGGGAGTGCTCTTGTTCTAGTATGCGGGGCATTTCCAGACAGTAACAACCTGATCATGATCAAGCTGAACCGTTGGTTCATAGCTGGACTGTCACTAGGTAAGATCATCATAACATGATTTTTATTTATTTTTTTCCAATGTTCAGTTCCTCCAGGATTTCGCAGGATTTTTTTGTGATTGTTGTGGCCTAAAATGCCAGATTTTAAAAAGTTGTGGGAAACGTTTTTTTTTATGTTTGATTTGCTGTAGCTGTGCAGAGTTAAATCCGTGGGGAAAATGACTGTGCTGCACCACTGTCTCTCTTCCGCTAGAGGGCGCAACACACCCTCTACCCACTTCCTGTGCTCTCTCTCTCTGTTTATAAACAGCGAGCACAAGCTGAGCAACTTATAGCAAAATCACAACAACTTTTATTTAAATACTAGTGTAGCTCGGCGTTTTGTGGTTGCCATGTTTGCGCTATTACACGCTGCACTATGAAAGACTTCACCGTTCCGGTATGGTGTGACAATCCTATTCGCTAACGGTCTCCAGACATTAGTAACTATTATCTTAATTTGTAGTTGTATTAGATCGTATATTTATATACATGGTGCTTTTTTTTTTACCTGCAGGTATGTGGCATTATCCAGTGAGAGTTTGTATGTGTCAATGCAACGCTATTCCATGTTTTCATTGTGATTTCTATTGCATTGTGGTCATTTGTATTGCAATAATATTATTATTAAACGTCATGTTTGTAGGGTAGTGCACACTTATAAGTGCAATTGTTTTGATCTGTTTTTAGGGCAGTGATGGATTTTCTAACAGAGTTTACCACAGCCATGTGTTGTGTGATTTTGTCTGTCTCATCACTGCATGCTGCTTATCGGATATTCAAGGTAAACATCCCTTCAGTGTCTTGAATGCTGCAACTTTTAGGAAAATCCATATGCACTTTTATGACTTTTATTTCTCTGTTCTCAGGACCACAGAGCCTCATCAGTGGGCTTCTTCCTGATTGGCTTTTCATCTGTCCTTTCAGCCTTTTCTCCCAGTAACCAAGCTATCAAATCGCTCCAGAACGATGTAGAGTGGGCAGGTGAATCACTTGGTCCTGCTCTTATTACTTTTGACTTCTTGTGGCTAAGTGAGGACCACATCACTGCTCATGTCCTCCTGATTGGCTCTACTTTTTTCATAATGCTCTCTGACTGGTTATCGTCAGATGGGTTGGTCATTATGTCACGCTGCCTGGCTTTTTCCATCCTCTCTTGTTCATTGATAGTGTGTGCGTTTGCTGAAAATGCAACAGGGGCAGTAGGGAGTGCTGCCCTCAGTCTGCCTTTATTAGTTTCCCCAAGGATCAGATCTGGGTCTTTGGGTTCCCTTGTGATGCCAACAAAAGGACTTCTCAGCTGGATCCTAAAAGTAATCATGGCATTAGGATGCTGGACCACTGGGAAGGCCCTTAATAAATACCTGTTTGATTTAAAAGACTGGAACTGACTAAAGCCGGGGTTTCGAAAGACAACCGAGAACCACAAAATACTACTTTTGTAGTCAGATTATTATCAGGCTTACACGCTGTGTGTTACTGTCGCACTTAAAGACCTTCTGTCTTAAGCTAACGTATTGTAATGTACTAAAGAAACTGAAGGGTTTGTAATCAAATAATAGCGTTTGCTTTAAAACATTATATCTGTTACACTGACACTGAGGGCTAGAAAAAACATGAGCAATGGATAAATTGTTTTAGCATCTACAACAATGAAGTCTTTGTAACGAAAGAATGAGACCCTGTTTAAACTAGTGTTGCCATGTCCAGTCATTATAAACCACTTTTGGAAATGTGCATGATAAGTTTACTTATCCCTTTAGATTCAGTTATTTATGTTATATTTTTTTTGTAAAATTATATAAGTATTGTCAAAACTTAAGGGATGATTCACCCAAAAACGACAATTCTGTCATAGTTTACTCACTCAAACCTGCATGAATTTGCATTAGATTTACATTTATTCATTTAGCAGATGCTTTTATCCAAAGTGACTTACAAATGAAGAAAATTCATCCAAATTCTTTCTCCTGCTTCATACAAAAGAGGATCTTTTGTTTAGTCACTGCAGGTACATATAGTTTTTTCGTGATCTCATCTCTGACAACACTGGTTTAAAGATGCTTAGTATTATATGTTTATGCAGGTTTATACAGGTTGAGTCAAACAACAAAGAACAGAAAAGAAACATCAGTGCATGCTGTTACAATTAAATTTTATTTCAATCTATTTTTAACCTGAATTGTCAGGATTGCTGAAAAAGTCGCCAAATTTTGTCATTCAAAATGGGGTCTTGATTATATGAAACATGTTGAATAAAATATCTGAGAACCAAATACAGCCATGATTTCTTGCTTACTGGATGTGATTTTATTTTAAATATCATTCCGATGCATCTTGTTAATGAGGTGTTTGGGGCACATGGGAATCGCAAGCCTATATTTAGTGCTTGTACACTAATGTAAAATCGCTTTAGGAAGTCTCCACTGAGATATGATTTTAAATTAGCCTTAAGACTATTATTTCTTCAATATTATGACACTTGGAATAGATGAACACGATGAGGATGGTCCATGATGGTTAGCATTTAGTATCCTAGAGGCCTGAGCATAAGGCACTTTATTCATTCTGACAGATCCCTGTCACGTCGGTAACGATTATATCAGTAGACAGAGCATGGTATCAATAAATGTCCCATTAACTTTATTATAGTAGCAATAACCCTACTATTTCTGCTTGTTTTAGTGGTTTTGCTTATGCAGTTGACTGTGGAATTATTATTGCTTTTACTTAAAACCTCCTGACCCTCAGTATTAAACTTAAAAGCAAATGATAGAATTTATGCCTTGTTTTTACCTAGCAGACAATTAAACTAATAAAATACATAAAATAGACACCAGAATGTCACAGAACCTTGCAAGTGGGCTAATTTGACTTGTAAACAACTACACCCTACCAAACAACAAGGAACCAATATACAGTAGCAGCTACCTACATGTACCGAATGCCTATAATCAACCAGAACACTGTAGCAAACACCCACAAACCACATAGAACCCTCCAGCAAACACTTAGACCCAAACAACCACCAAGAACATCCTAGAAAACAATTATTTACTAGTTACATAACCAAAGCAAGCAACAAGCAACCATTAAAAATACACTAGCAACAACTATAGCTCTAGCAACCATAAGAAATAATCTAGCAAATATTTAGCAACCATCTACAATTATCTGTAAGAACATTAGCATGCCTTAGCGTAGTGTAACATAACCTTAGTAACAAAACAATTGCCAAGATCTGTCGTGAAACTCTAGATGGTTACAATGAATGATTTTCACAGTGTTAAACTGATTGGAACAAGCTGATTGGTTCATGTTCCCAGTTCCATCTGTATAAATCTGCTACTGGTTATTTTCTGTGCTATTTGTGCAGCAGTATGTCTTATATGCTTACTGTATCGGCATATGTATTAGCAGTAGCTGTGGCAGTCCCTGTACTTTGCTTTGCAGCAGTAATAATCTGCAAAAATAACAGCTGTTCCACCAAAAACGAATACGTTAACATTGTTATATCCATTACCATGCTAAAATCTTCTGAGAGGTGTCACGAAATATAAACACGGTTTCACCTTTCCCCATTTCCCCCTCCATCGAAATTGCGTTTCAGGGAGATCGCTTAAACCGGCAAACAAAATTCTGCAACAATGGTGTAAAGTAGTCCAATTTTGTGTTCATTAAGATTCTCTTCACCGTCCTCACTCCGCTGCACACCCTGCATCATGCCACAATGTTATATGTATTTCTATCATGACAACTTTTAGTAGATTTAGCATGGTAGTAGTGTACATGACGGTGTTAATGTTTGTGAAATAGACCTGCTATGCCAACACAGTCTCACAAGCAATTTGTACGTATTCATACAATGTGGCAAATTGGTGCTAATTCTTACAAATTCGTACAACCTCAATTTTGTACGATTTGTTGCGTTGTATGTTGTGACGGATAAGTTTAGGGGCGGGGTTAGGTCTATGGGGTTATTTTTGTGTCTTTATTATTCAAACAAAAATACTGTGTACTGTGAGAGTAAAACGAATTATTTTGTAATTAAAAAATAAAAGTTTGCAAAAAAGTCTTCTTAAATCTCAAAAATAAAGAAATTGAGAACAAAAGTATTTGCAGTGCATGTACTTTGCTTTACAATCTTTAAAACATAGTGGGCGTGGTCACTTCAATCGAGAGGGACCAATAGAAAAGGCCTTTTAATCCTGGTAGGTAGAGACCGCCCACTGAGATACAGCTTACTCTGTAAAGAAAAGTACATGCACCGCAAATACTTTTGTTATCAATTTCTTTATTTTTGAGATTTAAGAAGACTTTTTTTGCAAACTTTTGTTTTTTAATTAAAAAATAATTAGTTTTACTCTCAAATACAGTATTTTTGTTTGAATGATAAAGACACAAAAATAACCCCATATAGGTCTAGGTCATTTGACAAATTCAAACAAATTGGCAATTTCTAAAATACATACGATTTAGCAAAAATCATATGAATTAATTCGAGTGAGGTTATACGAATTATCACCCTTGTAAAATATGTACGAATTGCTGTGAGATTGGGCTGGTTATGCTGCTATTCCTGCCATAACATACATGAAAAAATATCTATATTGCATCTATATAGGTGGCACTGGGGAAGGTGGAGGGTTTCTGAAGTGCGCTCCAACAGCACTACCTAAGTATGTGATTGTTGAACAATCAGCTGCATGCAATGATATCATTACGTCAGACGGAGTTAAAACTATTGGACTTGCGCCATCTAGGGTTTAATGACAGAATGTTCACTTGATGGATAATGCCAATATAAAAAAAGTTATTTACAAAACAAAAAAGGGGTCAGTCCTAAAAAACAACTGCCCTAGCAACCACTCCGGCCACCATCTTGAATAGAGCAGAAATAATATAACAACATGCTAAAACCACTCAGAACACTTTGGCAACCCACCACAACACCCTAGCTGAAAGAGTTTTGCACCCCGAAAGCCACTCACATTTTCTTTAGAAAAAGTACAAATCTAGTAACCACCACAGTCTTTTGTTTACGCGCACAAAATGTAACGTCAGACTTTAAGCGTTTATGTTCATTCACAATCTTACTGTGTTAGAAATTCTTTTGTTTCTCATGATTCATCACCATGTAATCCTTTTCTATGATTGTCATTTTGAATTTAGCGATATCAGAGTGCTTTGTTGAGCACCTGACTTCCTGTTCCCCCTCTCTCATCAATCTCCATTAGTTTCACCCCACCACTGCAGTGCAAGGCAGCTCTGCGCTGAGCATATTCAAACACTGGTGAGGAGAGAGAGAGAGAGGAAGGGGGAGGAGAGAGATGAATATTGTGAGAGGAGGAGAAGAAGGAGGGGAAAAGGAAGCCAGGAATAGCAGGTTGGACAGATGTGCGGAGTCAAGAGCTGGTGTTGCCATCCAAATCCCGGAGAACAGGCACAGGATCATCATGTAGAGCTTCAAAGCTGTAGAATGAGAACGCAGTGACTGCAGTTGCTGAGGATCAACCTCAAGCAGATGGTAAGACTGATATTGGGAATAGCATCGTTCTCTGGAGCTCGACGACAATGGGAATGTCATCCAGACTGGGTTTGTTGTGCTGGATTTGATTCTGGTGCAGTACTAACACTTGTCTGATTGCATTGCAGTGTGAGAAGAGCAGAGGGATGCTGTGAAGCCAAAGCATTGATTTCCAGCCGCTGTCATTGTAACATCCGCACCCCTGGAAACATGTATGCCTTCTATTCTCTGCTGGTGTACATCTTCTACACCGTTTTCAAAAAGGAGGAGGAGGCAGCACTCGAGGGGGCGTGCGGAGAATCCCCGGAGGTATGTGTGGCCACAGCAGACAGATGCTAAAATATGCATTCTCTATTGTCTGCATAAAATTTGTGCACACTAGTGTTTGTGCATATTTACTTCTTTCTTTTTTTTACATAAATATTAAAATAAATTGAAATATATATAATCAATATAACATATTATAGGCAATATAGAAACTAGAGGAGGTTTCACTGAGGTGACAATTCAGTAATGCACACTTCCACAGTCACGTATCGTATGTCCTCAACGGTGGCTTTAACACCTTCCAATAATCACATTCGTCTTCCTCTGTAACTGACAGGAGCCTGGCCATGTTTCCATGGAAACGGAGAGCAAGGGGAAGGGTAGCCACACCCCCAGGTTGGGCAAAAGAGGGTGTGCAAGTCTGAGTGATTCGAGTAAGAATGTCTCTATAATGTTGTTTAATTACATGATGTTGTAAATACAATGACGTGTTGCTCCATGCGCTCAGTATTTCACCACAATTGCCTTTTGATTTGCAGGCAGCAGTAGTGATAGCGATGGGACGTCCCTCAGTGATGAAGATGATGAGTTTGATGAAGGTCAAGGATTACCTGCCAAAACACCATTAACAGCTTTCCTTTCTTTCAAACAAGAGGCAGAAAAGAGGAGAGCCACTAATTCTCCAGCAGAACCAAATGAAAAGGTGAAGACCTATATATAGATATAAATTCATAGCAGTGGTGGTTTGGTGAAGTGGTAGGTTGCAAGCTCTGAAAAGGCCACGAGTTGCATGTATTAATTTTGACAGACATCCTGCACAGTTTGTTCTATGGTTGTGAATGATACCTCAAATTTTGTGGCTTGAAGAACTGTGCTATTGTGTTTCAAAAAATGAAAATCTGATCAAATCAGATCGAGGACCTTATTAGATAGACAGTTGTTAATTTTTTCAATAATTAAAATCAGGCAAAACATTGATTGGATTGTACGTTCCTTAAAGCCTCATTTTCATTACCGAAAAAATCAAAATGGTGTTCTTGGGAAGTAACCACAAAGAAGTAAAAATGTAAATTTTAAATACATTTTAATTTGAAAGTTTTAGTAATATTGTTCTGTTTTATTAGGATTTTCTTCAAGTAGTCACAAGCTTCGTTTGACACAATGAAAGACATTTTAGATGAAAACCTAGAGTCTTGTGACTGTCCCATTGACTGCCAAGTAAATTACACTGTCAAGGTCCAGAAAAGCATTAAAAAGACATCATCAGAATCAGTGGTTCAATCTGAATGTTATGAAGTCTCAAGAATATGAGCAAAGAAAATTAATTCAATAATTAATCTACATTTGACCTCCGGGGGGCGCAGTCTTCTATATGAGACAATCTAGTTAAACATGGAAAAAGAGTTTTTATTTATTGAATGTGTATTTTTCAGGTGACAGAGTCTCCTTTGCTGTCTGTGATGTCTCACCTCTTGAGTTTCCTGGAGCAATATTCTCACCTGCAACAGCTGCAGCAGCAGGCGGATCAGTACCGTGTGCAGCTGCGCAGACACCGCGTCCAGCACCGGCGGAAAATGAAGGCCCTGCGTGCCTCCTACCGTCAGCGCCTCAGAGACAAGAACTGTGTGATTAACAGCCTGGAGGAAGTGATTACTCAGCAGCAGAGTCCTTTGCCTGAAAATGAGGGTGAGACCTTTTGAACCTGAAGAAATAACAGAATGTGTGAATAACAATGAATTTCAAATTAGATGCCGCTTGATATTGTCTCAAAATATTGATTTGTTGGGGGATGATAAATATGTTACAGCACTGACTATGTCTAGTTCATAGTCTTTGCCAAAAATTTCCACAAAAACATTGGACCATATTCATGAACTTTTTTAGGTTTCTTATACAGTAGTTTAATAGTTAAACTGCAAAAAAATGCTTTTCTGGAAGGTTTATTTACTTAAAACCAGCAAAATTATCTTACAATGGAGTAAGCAAAATAATCTTGTTTTCTGTTTGAAATAAGATTATTTTGCTTGCCCCATATTTTGTCTGGAAAAAAGACACACAATTTAGGCTAGAAAAGCATTTTCTCAAGGACATGTTCACATGATATAGATAGCTAGAAATGGTACTTAAACTAAATGAGAACAATGAAGACAAAAATAGCAGACCGGCGGTTTTAGAAAGCGCATCTGGCAGTGACCTCAGAGCTACAGCGGGCATCTGGACTCTCTGGTGGTCTGTTTGTCCTCAGACATCACAGGTGTTCCTCTGTCAGACAGACTCTCACTATTAAACATTGCATGGGTTTAAAGTGCACGTCTCTTGCACTAATTTAATATTAGATGTACTCATCTTTGTAGTTCAGTGAATGCACATGATTCTTAATGGCAGACCCATTTAAAGACCCATTTATACTAAGAACGATGATTATAAAGATAACTATAGGTGATTTTGTTTGCCGGTCAATGCTTTTTGTCAAATCTTGGTACTCATTTTTCCTCAGATTTTCGGGTTCAGCATAATTACAGCATGACAAGCCCATCACTAGCAATTATCCTCAGCTGTGACTTGAGAAGGAGATGATGACAGAGGAAATATAAGTCAATTTCATGGGTTTAAGATCCCTGTGAAAAATAATCATGCACTGGTTCTATTATTATGAGTTTATATGTTGTTTGCAAGAACTGTTTCAATCAAAGCATAATGTGGTGTATAATTGTCTTACAGCAGGGCTAACTGGGCTATGCTAAAAGCCATTTTTTTCATGAAACCCAGATTTCTGCAGAAATTAAAATTTATCCATTAGCCACATGAAATCCAGGTATGATTCGTGTTGATAAGATGGCTACATGTCATATGGAAATGCATGTGTTTGTTGCTCCCAAGACCTCGATATTTTTTATTAGCCATGTAGTAAAAATACCCATCTGCTAGGCTGGCACATGTCTACAGCACTTGGCTTGTTTCTCTGAGGCTCACAGAGATGAATAAAACATTGTGAGAGCTGCTTTTCTTACCAAGTGCTTGTACTCTCACGTGTAGCATTGCTAGATACTATATAAATCTGGTGTACAGGGGAAAGAATTCTACTTTAAACGGTACACTTTTAAAAATAAAGATTGTTTATTGGAATCGATGATTTCTTAAAGAACCTTTAAAGGGAAAGTTTACTCAAAAGTGAATATACTGTCACCAGTTTCTCACGATCAGGTTGTTTCAGACTTTTATGAGTTTCTTGCTTCTGTTGATGAAGCATGAAGAAGATATTTTGAAGAATGTTGGAAACCAGACAGTTGACAGTAGCCATTGACTTCCAAAAGAGACTAACAGCGCAGATCTGACACCGCCTGCCTTAGTAATTAGTATACAGCTCAGGAAGATACAGAATCTCTGACTCAGCATATCAATAATTAACGGCAGGAATCTAAATAAAATGTTGCAGAGCAGTTAGGCCGCCAGGCACTTTGCACGGGACTTTGAGTTCAAAACTCGGGTTGTTGAGGTTGTTTTGAAGTCATTCTGGTTGAAGCTGAGCATTAGGCACAACATAACATTTTATTATTTATTTATATTAAATTATTGGGCTTTGATTTGATATCTTGGCAAACCGAAGAACAGCTTATACAGCTCTGGAGGAAAAATGTGATATTACTTGGCAGTTTTTCTCAAGACTTTTCAGATGTTCTCAATTTCCTGCAGTTGGTATCCAGAAGGAACGATTTTCTTTGTGGTGTTGATATAAAAGAGCAACATGGGTGATCTACATAAAACACATTTATAAAACAATATAATGGCCACATTTGTTCCCTTTCGACATTTCACTCGTACTGCGTCTGCCCTAACTGAAGCCTATTCTAAAACGCAGTTTTATTATTTACTAAAACTGCACGGTCATTGGCTGCTGTATGGGGACTTATTTTAACCAATAGGGCAAGGCCCCGTGAACATCGGGCCAATGCCGTCGACCACACCCCATGGCGTGATGTCTCTGCACCAATGCCAGCAGGTGGCGCCATGGTGGTGTGATGGGGCGTATCCTGCACCTATGTAAGTGAGGACATGCCAGCCATCTTCAGATCATTCTCCTTCAGCTACGGAGTCTTTGCTGTCCCTGACTGGAAGCCGTTGGAATCTGCAGCCGGACCACTTCTCCCCTGCCGCCTCTTAAGGCTGATTCATGGAAGCGGATGAGCTGTCAGGCTTGGAGGACCCGCCCCATTTGCTCGTCAAAGCCCAACATGGATGCCGAATTGTACCGTATCCTCGCCAAGGTTGTCTTCAAGCTGGGTCTGGACTGGTCTCCTCCGGAGGAGCCTGTGAGAAGTAGACTCGATGAGTGGTACCTGCCGGGGCCTTCCCAAGCCCCCCGTCAGCGCTCCACTCCCTTCTTCCCGGAGGTCCACGATGAGCTCACCAGATAGTGGAGATCGCCTTACTCCGCCAGGCTGAAGAGCAAAGCCTCCACCGCCTTCGCTCTCGACGGAGCTGTGGAGAAAGGATACGAGACACTGCCCCTCGCCCCTCGACCAGACGGTTGCCGCTCATCTCTGCCCCCCGTCTTCAGCTAGTTGTAAGGCGAGACCAGCCCACCCTTCAAAACCCTGCAGGACCACGTCTGCGCCAAAATGGCCCGGCTTGAGAGCGTTATAATCATGTATCAGGGTTCTTTCACTGTTTGACCACCTTGTGTTCAAAAGGAGACAGCTCGTTTATGATTACATCACTTGTATATTCTATTACCTTATATAGGCGCGGGACACGCCCCATCACACCACAATGGCGCCACCTTCTGGCATTGGTGCAGAGACATCACGCCATGGGGTGTGGTTGACGGCATTGGCCCGCTGTTCGCGGGGCCTTGCCCTATTGGTTAAAATAAGTCCCCATACAGTGGCCAATGACCGTGCAGTTTTAGTAAATAATTTTAGAATAGGCTTCAGTTAGGGGGAAAAAGGAGTTTTCCCCATGCATCTTAGCAGACGCAGTACTCGTTCCGTGTCTCAGGGAACAGTGGTTACAGTGGTAACCTGTACGTTCTTGTCTTTAAGCCCTGGGTATGGAGGCCTGTTTGAGCCAATATCATTTGGAAAATCTATCAACGGAGAAATCTATATATCGATTAAGCAGTCATTTTTATGTAAATAAAAAGTCTGCAATTAGACTATTTAAAAACTTTTTTTTACTTTGTAAGTGGATAAGAAGGGCATGGAATTTCTTAACTTTTTTATTTGTAAATAAAACAATCATTCATTTTAATTTCAGTACGTATAAGGCTAATTTATCATTTTTGAACTGCTTTTGAAGTCAGAATAATTATTTACACTGTAAAGAATTATTTTTTTTAAGTCTTAAAGGAAGCAAAGATTTTTAGAGTACATTTTAAAAGAAAATGCTACTTTTGTTGACTCCAAAATTTAAAGGCTTAATTCTGTGCTTTATTTGCTAATTACTTGTTTTTTGTTGTTGCTTTGATTTGTTATTTTGTGAAATTTACTAGCAATTTCTGAATATTGTTTAAAAAAAAAACATGACGTGTGTGTGTAGGTGACTGCATGCTTCCCGCAGCGTCTCCAGTTGGGCTGCATAAGTTGGTTCAGTCTCTCTGTGGGCTGCAAATAGAGAAGAGTCAGCTGAGAGGAGAGCTGCGATTACTTCATTCCCAGCTCGAGCAGAGAGAACAAGATCGCCATACTAACGTACAGGCTTTCCAACAGCAGGTGCTCAGCATTATACTTCCCCTCTATTCATTCAGTCACTGATTCTATTCAGTCGTCCACTCATTCAACTCATCAAATGTATTCATGCAGTCAGCCATCCATTGACAATCAGTGTTTATAATAGCACATCTCCACATATTCCTCTCTGTCTACCGCATCAATGATTGTTAAAGTAAACTGGGTTTTCAGTTCCCGGGTATTAAACTCTGTTGACTGTACATTTCATCCATTTATCTGTTTATTCAGTTTCACCCCCTTCAGCCATTTTTCTTTCCAGACTAGCTAAGCTGACAGCATTGATTTTCTCCCTGTAGATTGATGAGCTGAAGAGCTGTATTGAAGAAAGAGAAGAGGAGCTGTCTAAACTAAGAGTTGCATCGGTAAGCTTTTGGAAGAATCTGTTCCAGTGCTCTGCATTCAAAACTGAGCACATTAAAAATCAGGCCAGACAGACTCAAAATGATTCATGACCAGCAGTTTATCTGGGTTGTTTCATCAGATACTTTTTCCAGGCCAGCTTTAACTTTTTTGGTGTTTTTTTTTCTCACCAGGGAGTAACAGACTCAGAAAAACGAGTGCTTTGCTTATCAGCAGAGAACGAGAGTTTGAAACACAGCCTCACAGTGACACAGGGTCTTCTGCAGCAGCTGTCAGTCATCCCATCCCAGTCCAGCTCTGTGCTCATCAAGGTAAGGCTGGCTTTTAATGCACTGGGTATAAATCTAGGACATTAAAACTCCTGACACTTGTCTTTATTCCACTTGTCTTTATACATGCAAGCCTAGATTTTTTTATATAAAAAGTCAGCAAACAGCGTAACAATAATCATATAATTCAACTCACAAATCCTTAACATTTTTGAAATATTAAAATAAACATTTTGCCCAAATTCTTTGTTCAGAGAGCTGTGTTTGACAAGTTGGGACTACATGTGAGTTGATTAATTCTGTTGAATGCCTTTTATGTAGTTTCAAGTATTTTTTGTGGCTAAAAGGTCCTGTAAACTCAAATATGTAGTATATAAGTAAATAGTAAATAAGTATATAGCTTTTTTTTGACAGTGTTATGAATGGAATAATAAAGTGAAGCTCCAAAAGTGCACATTTAAAAATAAAATACAATGCAAATTGCAAGGTTCGCACACTCCCTCATTTAGAATAAGCTGAATACTAGACCTTCTAAACACATAAATGTGGAAACTGCATGAAATTATTAGCGTACTGTCTTACCCCGTAGGAAAACGAGAACCTGCGCAGTCGTGTTCTGCAGCTGGAGAGTTCACTGCAGCAGCGGGCAGAGCAGCTGTCACATCTAGAGCACCAGAGGGAGCAAAGCGACTGGAGAAAAGCAGAAGAGCTCAGGAGACGAGAGGAGAGCGTGAGAGAGCTGCGGCTCGAATTGGACAAAGAACGCAACAAGGAGCCTGTGGTTAAAGTAAGAAAAAATGCAAGACTATGAACTTAAAGGGGTCATATAAGCTGTTAGTGCATAGATACTGTAAGATCCATAAAGTTGCAAATACTAAAGTCTCAAAACCAAAGAGATATTCTTTATAAAAGTTATGACTTGTCCACACTACCCCAAAACAGCTCATTTAAACACATCCCCACTTTTTTATTTTTCACAAACAAAGAAGGCGGAACTATTATTCTCCCCGGGGCCATGTTCTGGAGGCACTGTGTTTAGTTTCCAAGGAAATTAGAACTAGAAATCAGTTACAGAACAGTTCAGCACAAACATTAGAGTGTGTTCAGCACATTTACAGAGGACTGGTTTCTAAAACTTAATAATAGTTAATAAAGTGGAGCAATTCCAACTCAACAAGGATAGGCTGGTGCTTCTGACTCACAAACTTTAAGTAAGTTATTTTTTCTTATTAAAACAACGCGCTACTTACTATTTAAACACAAGTTTTGAGCAGTAGTAGGGAACAGTGATGTACGGGTTGATCCGAAATGAGCGGGTGCCCGCGGTCACGAGTCATCCATAATACTTTTAATGATATTCGGGTCGTGGTTGGTCGGGTCGTTTGAAATAAAGATGCAATTTAATTTCTATAGTACTAGACACAAACTTCTATGAAATACATATGCCTACACTTTATAGGCTAAATTAATGTACTGGGGTGAAGATGATGCACAAGCTTAGTCTGCATGTAGAGATGGAGGCGGCAAGACTGAGGAGTGGAAGCTCCGCAAATACACAAAAAAGCAAAGTGTGGGAGACATTTGCCGAAAAATGAAAGATGATGACCAAAGTGCTGGCTTTGTCATGTGTAGGCTACCTTTTGAATGTTGAGCGTTATTAACTGTTGAATAAATGCTGACGCGGGACAAAATTCCCAATTTCCCAATAAGTTGAACTGAGCAATGCCATTGTATCATTTTAATAGGTTACTTTTAAATTCATATAGCTCAGTAATGTCAGTTTTATGTATTTTCTGAGATGGGGTGGGAAAGTCTGGGGAGAGACTCACTTCGATTAGACTGAGCACCTCTGAGCACACCACGTCAGCGAGTGCACCATTTGAAAAAAATTTGTTCAGGAAGCGGGTCGGGTATAATATCAAATCAAGTCATAAGTCATAATAATCAGTAATTATGTCCACACTAGATGCTACAAATACCTTGTTTGTAATGTGTTTTATTCTTTTGGTGTCATAGCGCCGGGACACAGCATCACGTTATGGTAACATTTCCGTCAGGCACTGGTGTTATTCAGCCAATGACAACCCTCTTAAACCGCATAAAAACATTGCATTTCACCAAATTTATCATCATATGACCCCTTTAAAAACCAAAAAAAAACCACATCAAACCTGATAAAAATATATTTTTATTCCCATAGTATGTTACTCAAACTGTGGAGGTAGAGTCACCTTCAACTCTACGCCAACTATCTGAAGCCAGACAACAGAATCAACACCTTTCTGAGAAGCTGAGCAATCAGAGAGATCGATGCCGGCAGTTGGAGGAGAACATCAGACATTCAGATGAAGTCAGCTGCAGTCTGCAACACAAGGTTTTTGAGCATTATCCTTTTGTGTTTATGATTGTACATACAGCGTAAACCTGCAGCTAAAGAACTCAGCGACCTCTGTTGCTGGTAACCTCAAATACAAAACTCATGAATTATACAGTGCATGTCAGAACGCTGCAGAAAACCTCAGCTCCTCTAAAAAGTAGTGGCTTCACAGATTGCTGCATATGAGAGGGAGATTGGGACATTAAGGGAGGAGCTGCTGAAGGAGATTGGACATCTTGAGGAAAAGAAAGAAGAGGCTGTAAAAGCGGCAGCTAACTGCTCTCAGGAGCACCTCCAGAGCCTGCAGGATCAGTTCTCAAGTGAGTTTACTGTACATAGAGCACAATATTAATTAATAATCTTATAGTTCATGGCTGTTTCTTAAAGGAACAGACAATACAAAAATACAAAATATGTTGAAAATGTCTCAAGCCTCAAGTTTGTTTTTGCGTCTGAACATTTGGAGACATTTACATACATCATTTACAAAGGATCTTTTAGGTAGCAAGTGATTTAATGCTCATTTTCTCCAAATCTGTTCTGATTAGGAAACAAACTTATTTTAAATGTTGGATGACCTGAGGATGAGACCACTTTCAGTTTATATTGTTGGCAAACTATTCCTCTAAAATGGTTTTGGTGATTTCTGGAATGGCATACTTGATATTCTTTTGTCTTGGGAGTGTGCTTATGAGCGCCCCTGTTGTTGACATTTCTAGTAGCAGCAATGTATTTAGCTTAGTTTATGTTCATGTGTGGAATCTCCAGCCCTCCAGAAGCGTCTGAGTGCTCTGCCTCCCACATTACGCACCATGAAGACCGATTACGCCAGCCTTCGCAGCCAGGTCCGCAACTTTTCTGACTTCTATGGAACAGCTATCAAAGAAGCAAAGAAACAGGTACTACTAAATAAACGGTTGATATAGACACGTTGTATTTCTTGCTTTTCATTTACAAATCATTTTGTAATTTTACAACAGATTATGGCAGCTTTGAATGAAATGTCAGAGGCCAACAAAGACCTTTTGGAAAAGTATAGAAAGGAAGTAGCTCTCCGCAGGAAGTACCACGAGCAGCTGGTTGAGCTTAAAGGTAGGCAGTATTCACCATTCTTTCATAACATTTTTGTCTAAAACAACATCTAAACCTTTTTTTTCCTTTATTATTATTTCACCAGGTAATATCCGTGTGCTGTGCCGTGTCAAGCCAGTACTGAAGGAAGATCAACATGAAGAAGGCCAAGCAGTAGTTGTGACAACAGACCCCAATAATGAGTCTGCACTCACAGTTTTAAGCAAAGGAAAAGCTAAAAACTTTGAGCTAGATAAAGTCTTCCACCCTCAGGCCACTCAAGAAGAGGTAAGCAGAGTAAAAGTCATATTCACATGAAAAACTACTTCGCTATCACTAAATTGGTCATTTTCTTGGCCAATATTAACATTCTATAAAATTTTATATGTATTTTTGACTATTCTTGGTCTTTATCTCTCAGGTGTTCCAGGAAATTGAGCCACTCGTCACATCCTGTATAGATGGATATCATGTTTGCATCTTTGCTTATGGCCAGACAGGATCTGGCAAGACCTATACTATGGAGGTAAGGTAAAGGGATCTGTAATGATATACCTGTCATAACACACGGTTCCAATTTCATACTTTTAACCTAGATGATCTGTTTCCATTAATTATTCAATAATACTGTCAGGTCTCATTAACCATTCGTGTCTGCTCAGGGAACTGTTGAGAACCCTGGCATCAACCAACGAGCCCTGAAACACCTGTTCAATGAGATTGAGGAAAGAAAAGACATGTGGACATACAGTGTCAGTGTCAGCTCCGTGGAAATTTACAACGAGGTCCTGAGGTATTGCATTTTACCCCTTTATCATGCCAAAATCAAAAGTGGTTGCTGCTTGAATGCAAAGTAAATGGCTGCCAGTATTGTTAGAAGCATTTAAGTAAAGTGAGCTTTTGGATCCTTAAATAACCTGACGTTCAATTGATGTTTATGAGGAATGTTAAAGATTAGTTCACCTGAAAATGAAAATTTTATTAACTATTAACTATTTGCATTCTTGTTATTCCAAACTCTAAAACTCCAATATAGATATTATTATGGGACGTAATAGATTACTGTCTTTGCTTTGAAAGTATATTCCAAAATTTTGATTCTTAAAATATGAATCAAGTGGTTTTTTCAAATCATTTATTCACATTTAAACACTGATGAACACATACATAGCCTGGGCCCGCTACATTCATTTCGTGAGCAAAGTTAGTCTGGCCAAGCTGCCGTTTTAGAGCATTTCAGATTCCCAAAAAAGTGGGAACCAATAAGAAACAAGCTCCCGCCCCCCCGCACGACTGAGGTGGGTGTAACACTATGACTCAGCAGTTCTGTGTCTGAGAACCATTTCAAACATGGCGTGTACCGAGCAGCAACAATTGTTCGACTGTTTTGAGAAATTTTCATGACAGGTTTTCTTTGAAAACGGAGCAGAAGTAATTAAAGTAAGTGAAGACATTTTCATACTGCTTCAATGAAGCTAGCTACAATTGGTTACGGTGGCTTCTGGTTCCGTCGCTACGCATACTGTACGTCATTGGAACGAGTGGTCTGATTGGTTGTAGATTCATCCAGTAGTATACAGAGGCATCTGGTGGATGCAGGTTAAGCCCGCCTCCCAGAAGGTGGGTAGAAAGGTAGCTTGGCCAGACTAAGCTCGTATGAGCTTTATAGTCGCGGAAGCCAGGCTACACATACATAGAGCACATCAAATATGGTAAGTGAAACTTACTTGGTTGCAAGAAAAATGCTTATGCTTTCCTTTACAGTCTCTTTATGTCCTTTTTGAAGTGTTTTCAACACTTTTGGTTTAATGGACTTTCAGTGAAGGGTTCGAAATTGTTGGAAATAGAAACTGAAATCTTGTTTCAGTTTTGGGTGCAATAATCATTAGCATTTTTTTATTGCTAATGTCAGAGATCTGCTCAGTAAGGATGGAGAGAAACTTGACATCAAGATCAACCCTGATGGGACGGGTCAGCTTCATGTGCCAGGACTCAGGGTCATGGAGGTCAAAGGCTTCCAGCATATCAAGAAAGTGAGTTCATGTGACAAGATAATGCTGAGTGCACAAAAAAACACTCTCTCCAATCATCTGTTGTTACTTTTTGCAGATTTTGGCCATAGCTCGAAGGAACAGGATTACATTTGGAACGCAGATGAACCAACATAGCTCCCGATCTCATGCCTTGCTCACTGTGACTGTGCTGGGAACAGACCTCGCCAGTGGAGCCAAAACCACAGGTCAGTCCCAATTATTCTGGATCTTTAGATTGCTTGAGTTGTGCGAGAATTCTCAAGATTACAAATACCTCCCTAATTAAAGTCCTTTAGCCAGTCCTTTAATGACCATAATCTCTGACCTCTACTTTACAGGCAAGCTGAATCTTGTAGATTTGGCTGGTTCTGAAAGGGTGTGGAAGTCTGGGGCAGAGGGGGAGAGACTAAAGGAAGCCCAGAATATCAACCGCTCGCTGCTGGCCCTAGGAGATGTGATCCAGGCCTTGAAGGCACACCAGACTCACATACCCTTCAGGAACTCACGACTCACCTACCTGCTGCAGGACTCACTGGGAAAAGGCAACAAAACTGCCATGGTTGTTCAGGTACAATGATTTACAAAGACTGTAACCCTGTTAGCTTGGTGCTGCCAAGCCCCTTTCAAAATGACAAATGTGAAAAATTACCCAGGGTTAAAAATGGGGTTTAAAAAGGCAATTAAAGGAATAGCTCATCCAAAAATAAAAACTGTGTCATCATTTACTCACCCTCTAGTAGTTCCAAATCGGTATGAATTTCTCTATTTAGACGAACACAAAGATATTTTGAAAAAAGTTTGTAACCAGGCTGTTTTCAGTCAATGGTGACCTAAAACAATGGTGACCAGGTAATGGCAATTTTGAAATATAACCACTGATCAACAATACTCATGTACAATTTGTTTTTTACTTTAGGTTTCTTCTCTTGAGAGCAATGTTGGAGAGACCCTGTGCTCGCTAAAATTTGCCCAGCGAGTGTGTAAGGTAGAGCTGGGCCCTGCTGCACGAAAAATTGAGACAGGGGGACATAACGAAAACAAAAATTAACGCATACCAACAACCCTCACAAGTGCAGGTGGGCACGCCTTGCACTTTTCCAATCCTACTTAAGGGCTACAGTTCTGGATACATCTGTGATGCCACATAAGTTCCAGTTTCTTGCTACCCAGCAACGACTTTTTTCCACCAGCTGATCTGCATGTCAAAGTCTCACTAACACCAACGATATCAAGCTCTCCGTCACCATAAGTTCAAGATATAACAGAAAATTCTCTGCAGGGAAGACTGGTGAGGATATTTCTGTAAATCTTGCATAAACAAAAACTTTGTGGAATCACTACACAAGAGGCAACAGTATCTTGTGTTTTTACTTGTATTTACTCAAAAACCTTTCAATTGTTTGGTATATTATATAGTCTAGGAAATAATGGCCAAATAATGTATTTTTTGTGTATGGTTGGTGTGGACTTCTTTGATTGTTTTGTGTGTTGAGCAGCCAATCTCTTTTATTAGGTTTAGAGGATGTGAGTTCAGCCAAATTGCACGAGATCAGCATTTGCTGATCTTATTAATCTGACCAAGCTGGTGGCTTAGCTTTTCAAGATCTGTAATAACCAAAAGCTTTAATTTTTAACCCCTAGAGCCTCATTAAAAAGAACTTAGCGTGTGCACGTAAATCCACGGCAACGTTCATATTTGCAGAAAGTGGCTGTTTATCGTCATGGTACTTTATCTGGTCGGAGTGCTGCAGGTTTTCGCAAATGTAAGCATTATACTTAATAATGACGTTAATTGGGAGAACGCTGAAAAAAATTCCGATTCCTAGATTTCACATCTGAAAGAGAGGCGGACATGCATTTTCTGTGCATATGTTCCTTCTATGAATCACACGTATGCATATTTGAGAGATGATTGTAAGATCAAATCTAGGATGGTTTCTGCTCGACAAGTGAGGCCCCTAAAATGGTGATTTAATGAATTAGCTGATTCTGGAGTTATTTGGTAACACCACTCTGTCACTGAAGGAGGGGAGAAGCCAGGATTTGGATAAGAAACTATGTGCTAAAGATGAGAATGAATGTACCTGAACTTCACAGCGTGTTATGTGTAATAGCACCTCTTAGTGGTGAGCATCTCCTTTTTTGGTTTTGGCCCAATTGAGAGTGACCACGCAGAACAAAATGTTACTATTATACATGAATATATATTTTCATTATTAATTCGTAATAAACATAATAAATCAATAACTTTAAATTTATATATGATTATTGTTAACTTCCTGGGATGTTTAGGATAAGTTTACGTTGAATGTGTCATCATTGGTGTTTTAGTTTTAGCCATGTCAAAGAGGGAGGGGAGAAATGCACTTTAACCAAACGACCAAAATCGTACAGTAGGTCTATCAGTTTATGAAAATTTGCATCTTTTAAGTCACGGCTGAGTAATTCTAGAAATAAAGAAGAGTTAAATCAGTCTCCGATCATTTTAATAAATACTTTAAGAGACTGGTTCACGTACGCACTTATTTATTCAAAGTCTTTTGATGACGGAATAATGTACTCCAGTTATATCTGTACTGTTCTCCTCAATTATTATATTGTATTCTTCTCTGTAAAAACTCTCTCAATATTAATGAGAAAGGAGAAAAATTATTTAGACCTTCTTAATCAGCATTCAGCTTCTGTTTTAAAGGAAGTGTACTGACATTGTTTATCCAAAAATGAAAAGACGGAGTCAATTTAGAAAAGAATTGTTTACTTAACAAAATAATAATAAAAAGGAGAAAGTTGTCTTTGTGTACTCCATATGAAAACACAAAAACACCTGTATTCCTCTCATTCTTCCTATCTGTATCTCACTCTCTTCTCTCACACAAACACTCAGCATAAGAAATCCATTTGATTTCAACACACATTGCTCTGTAATGAAAATTTAGGCAGGAAACGTCCTGAAAATCGGTTGTGTGTGACCATCATTCTCAACAGATTCAATCGGAGTCTCCCTCTTCCATGCCAACTGCTCCGACCACTGCAGCCAGCTCTTCCTCACTTCCCTTGAGGCGTTCACCTGTAGAAGGACACAAATGCCCAGACATAAACAAGCTATGTACATCAAACATGTGTTTCACCAAATGTGCTGATCTGGTGATCCATAAAATACTTGCTTTTAAAGATATTACAGAACTTTCATTTAAATTATGGGTTTAAGACAAAACTAGTAATTCTAGGTCTGGACCATTTCTTAAAAAGAAGACTGCATCCTCCGGAGGTCGCATGCATCATAAAGATCTTATTTTAGAATAATAACAGTAATAAATTATTCTTAAGTGTAAATTGTACACTTATAAAATAAAGCAGACTTGATGACGTATGCAGCCTATAAATGCATCCTACGGAAGGAGACAGCCTTCCATTTGAGAAACAGCCCAGTTTGGTTATATCAGTAATATATTACTGATAAAAGTAGTCATGCGGAGATGGATTAATGCTTTAGTTATACATTATTATTATTATTTTATGTATATCCGAACATTATTATTATAACAAAAATTTATTGTAATTACGAAAGTGCTTCTCTACATCGTTATCATTGTGTAGACTTGCAATTAGAACAATAATTGACAATGTGTGATGACAACTATTATAGAAATCTCCTTGGTGTAGACCTGCCTTAGTCTCAGTCAAGTCATACTCACGTATAAGTTCAGCAATGGCTTTCTGTGTTCGCCTCTCTAATTTCTCAAGCTTCTTGGCAACATCCCTCTTTAGATCCCTATTACCAACACACAGCACAAGCATTAGGCTAAATTAATGAAAATTTTAACCAAAATGGATTTCAATGAATATGATGCATGATTGCATTTTAGCAGTAAAAACCAAAGGTTTGTACCAGTCTGGTTTTCTGGGGGCAAGATTGGCCAGATCCTAAAATCACAAGAGTGAAAAAAAAAAAAGATTAGTTTAAAATCAGACACTTTGCCACTAATAAAATGAAAATTAAACATAACGAGAAACAATGACTAGTAAAGACAGTGGACACATACAGTGAAATCTGATTACTGAGCTTCTTCTTTTAACGAATTGTTCAAAACAAGACGCACAAATAGGTTTGAAGCTCCTACTTCAAAAAGTTTGCAAACACATTTGCAATATTTCCATTTTTTGTAAATTAATACTTTTATTTAGCAAGGTTTTTTAACTTAAATCCAGAAATTTGGTTTCCAACCTTGATAACAGAACTGTTTTTAATAGTTGAGCACCAAATGCAAATACAAAAAAACATTCTGAAGGATCATGTGATACTAAAGACTCGAGTAACGGCTATTGAAAATGTAAAACTGCGTCACAGAAATAAATGACATTTTAAAATACAATAAACATGAAAAAAATATATTTTACATTGTAATGCATATTTACAATATTACTGTATTTTTGATGTAATAAATAGGGTGACTTCTTTCAAAAACATAAAATAAAATCTTAATTACTAATTTTAACTGGTAGAGTATATACTCAGGAAACACTGGTGCTTTCCATATGGCAGCGTGTTTGAAAACAGAGACGTATCAAGGGACAAATCCACTCACCACTTCCTCAATCACAGGCTCTGGGTTTGCAGCTTCCAGCTGGTCCTTGACCTTGTCCTCCACTGCGGTAATATGAAACAAGACCAGTCAGACAACCTGTAACCCAACACCTGATCACCTGCTGTAACATTATCACCCAGCATCACTATCACAAAACGGTCAGTTTAATTTGCTGGTATAAACATTTGACTATATACTTTAAAGGTAGAGCCAGTAATATATCTAGCAGGTAAGCCAGTAGTCTTCTCACCTGATGCGGGTTTTGCTTTGGGCACCTGTCGCTCCTTCAGCTCCTCATCCTCTGGTGTGTAATTCCTCAGCTTCAGCTCTCTGCAAACATCATTTCAGAATTATGTCATTCGCTCACTTATAAACAAGTGTTTTGTCACTGCCCCATTATAACCTATTCAAGGAGATATTACAAAGGATATTGCACAGAAAATCTCCAGTAACCAGCAGGTGGCAGTCAGCAGCTAATGCTGTTGGCATGTGACAGCATCCAGAGTACATTCGCTCACCATGTGTACAAAGCATCCCTTCATCTTTGTAGCACTAGCTAATTATCATGTAGCACCTGACTGTGTCTAGGGACTGTAGTCTCACAGCTGAGAGGAGCCGAGACGAACCCAATTAAGCCGTCCCTCAGGTCTGTTGACGTTAAAATTGGCGGCTGGACGTCCAGGCGAGCACGAAGGCTTCTTCACAGCAAGATTAATAGAAGACACATGTGAAGGTTCATAAAAAGAGACTGAGAATACATTTCATCAAATTGCTCCCTGGTTTGTCTCCAGAGATGTGTGCCCATTTTGTCCTCAACAAAGGGGATAGAGCAGGTCTACGTTCGTCACCACCACATTATGAATCATTTATAGTTAGAAAAGAAATGATGTATAATTACATGTAATGAAGGTAAATGTAATTAATTTTACCTGACAGTTACACCACATGACATTTGCGACCATCTGTCCCACGCGCAGCTTCCTTTGCAAGTGCGCGCTCACATCACTATAACATACCTCCACACACATCATATAACATTAGGTGGCCGTTACAAGCGTTACAAAACCACATGAAACTAGGGCTGGGTGATATATATCTAATAATCTATATCTTCTATATCTAATAATCTATATCTTCTAAAAGATTATTTATTTTTCTCTAACATGGACACTGTTTGTCACTGACCCAACTATATAAAGCCCACATTCATCACCGCTTGATCTGTATGAGTGCAAGTAGAGTCAAGCCACGTAATTAGATGGGCTGGGACCAACAAGATTGTTCACGTCAGCTGTGTCTATTCCTTTTCAATACTCTTGTGTGTAGGGTTATCAAACTAAAGCGTAATGAAATGGAAAAACATGTCACCAAAGACAAAGCATTGTGTCCACTACCTTAATAATACTCAATTTCACAGCCGAACCCTATCAAGGCCTTGGAAAGCTGCACCAAATATTATGACCCCAAACAAGAGCATTGAAGGGTTTTGGAAAAATACTCAAAACAACAGACTGAAACAAAGAGCTGGGACCTCCTCCCTGTCCTCAGCTTTCCTGAAAAGACTTCCTGACCACCTGGTGGGACAATACAGGACCACTGGCTTTCCTCATCAAAAGTAGAGCGGCCAAACAATCCAACACTTTCAGAATGTCAACAGCTGTTTGTCAAACTCTAAGTGAGCATTTCGAACATCCTGGAGTCCTGAATAATTTGCGGCCAAGGGACTGAGAGAACTGGCTAGAACAGTATCCTGTTTCTAATTTAATTGCATACAGAAAGATGGATTAATGCTCGAGGGAAAAGCTCTTGTGTTCTTGAAGTGCTCAGAGGGACGGAGCTGAATTGAGGGCCTTGACAGTTTGGTGGAAGGTCCCTCGTTTCTCAGAGCTTGCAAAACAACCACGGGGACCATCATCAGGCTTCCTTCAACCTAAAATAAGCAGCAGTGGTACAGTAAATCCTGACTGCTGACAAAACTCATTTAGAGAGAACAGAAATAACAGATATGCTGTGGTAGGATGGGTTGCTTCGCTTGGGAAAATTCAAGTCAAGTTGGGCATTTGACATTTGTCCTACTGCTTAAGCTGCGGCAAATACTATTCTGGCACAGGTGAAAGGCTAAGCTGCATTCAAAAGCTGAGCAGATATTCGTTATCTGCCTCACCTCACTTCAGAATTTTGACAGCTTCAACAAAAAAAGGCAAGCTGTTGCCCAACAAAAGTGGATGTTTCCACTTGTTCAGTATGGAACTCGATAAGCAGAAAACAATAATGCAAAATAAAGTACACTACCGTTTTGAGGTTTTAAAGAAGTCCTGTACGTTTACTAAGGCTGCATTTATTTCATAAATAATACAGTAATATTGTGAAATATTATAATAATTTAAATTAAAACATAATTTATTTCAGAATTTTCAGCATCATCCTTGCAGTCTTTGGCGTCACATGATCCTTCAGAAATCATTCTAATACGCTGATTTGCTGACAAGAAACAAAAGCATTATCAATTTTGTACCATTTTGTTGTGTTGCTATTTTTCAGTTTTAATAACTTTCTATACTGTCACTTTTACATCAAAGTATTTTTGAAGATATTAAACTTTAATTTTGATTCATTCTCATTTATTTTAGCATAAAACAGACCATCAAATCCCCTCTATTACCAGTTTATTTAAGCCTTTTTCTTCATTACAATAAACTAAATTACAATAGAAATTGATGCTTTGCTTTTCTAAAGACAAGTAGATTGTCTTGTCAGGTATAACAGCAAAGGAAGTGTTGGGTGGTGAATCAACTCTCATTGTTTCCAAACGGTGTTGCCATTTTAATAATGCATGGTTAAGGAGACACACCTTGAAACATTCTCTGTCTGACAACCCTCAATATCACCATCTCAAAACCCAAAGTTAATGCCTTGTAGCCACAATATTATAGATCTATTAAGTGTTAAATAGGTTAATTCTGTTATTCACCCACCCACATGTTGTTCTAAAACCAAAAGGAACATAAAAGAAGATACGTTAAGTGTTTTATTTACTTGAGCTTGTGTCCTTCCAAACCTGGAAGGACACAAGCTCAAGTAAATAAAACACTTTTTTAAGTGGACTATTACTTTAACATGTACTGAGGAAGACATAATCCAGATATTGGGTGATGATTGTTTAGGAACCTTTGCAAACGGTCTATGCCAAACACCTCTTGAGCTCAGGGAGGGAAGCACGAGGGTTCTGTGAATCTGAACGTAAACAATGGAAAAAAAGCAAAGAGCTTGAGGCCTTGGCTTGATCCTGAAATAGAGCTGAGAGCGAGAGAGACCTTTACCTCACAACCCTTCTTAAGATCATGTAAACAGAGTACAGCTTTGTTATTTATTGTCCCTTTAGAACAGGCAGTCTGCTCAGCAAGGACCTATTATTTAGTTTAGTATCCTTATGCACACTAGATTGGATATCTTTGTGTTTTTACCTGTGTCTATCCTCTGTCTCAGAGTCTTCCAGAGCTCTTTTTCTCTCAGGCTCTCCATCCTCAGACGCTTGTCCCTTTAATTAAATTAAAAAAAACATCTAGTTAATATAAGCAAAGAGACAAAATCCAAATTATGTACTCGAAAAGGATTAAGATACAACGAAGCTCAGGAAAGTTCTGATAAACAAAGACAGAGAGTTATACTGTGAACATTTAAGGAAAACAAAAAAATATATAATTTTAAACAGGTTTAAAAGGAACTTCCCAAATTCTAAGTTAAACTCTATTCTGTAAACTAAAGATTCTGTTTTTCTGAAAAACGATAAACCAAAACTGCTTACATGAGACAAAATAGTCTAATAAAACTAGACTAAACTGCCGTTTACTGTAACAATGTATAAAAGTCACTGAACTAAATAGAAAAGAATTTTATTTGTTACACATTAGAGTACAAAATAATAATTTTGTATCATTTATTTATAATTATTTGTTTAACGATCACTCATACTCTACGTTAAATACATCGAGGCTTAACTTCTGATATTTTTTTAAAGCTCAACATAAATGTATTTAAAAACACATTGTGGGGAATTCAAGCGTTAAAATTATTAGAATTCAATTTTTTGACAACTGATGCTATATTGTTTCTCAAAACTTACAACGGACTGCAAAGTTTAGCTCTAGCTCTGATCAAACACACCTGAGCATGTTAATAAGTGTCTTAGAAAGTCACATCAGGGTTTGAGTTAACTCTGCTGTGTATTTGATCTCTATGGTAAGATTTGAGAAACCCTGCTATATAGCTTTAGTGTTGTGCTAACTCGCTAACTAAAGCATGTTAGCCCGTGAGCGCGCATTTCTCCTGCGTCTTAAAGAAATACAATTTGTTTTCGCACTCACTTGAAGTTGCCGGTCTCGAAGAGCTTTTAATCTTTCTTTTCTTTTCAAAGCTTGCTCTTGTAAAGAACCCACAGGCTTCTCCATAGTGAAAATGAAGCATGGGGAGCCGGATCGATGAATCTGTTTTCGATTCGACAGTCTGTTCAGAGTTTGCTAGAAGAACACCGAACATATCGATTTTTGCTCACCATGTCAGATTGAAAATGACGGTAGAATATGTAAATAATAAATTATTATATACTGCATTACGCTATAAGACAGTGAAAACATAATTATAATATTACATTCCTTACAAAAAGATTGTAAAAGTTAAATAAAAATAAATGTGAATAGCCTATAGAATGATATAGTGACATATGCAGGACTTTTTTTTGTTTGTTTGTTTGTTTGATAATTGACTTTGTGAGCATCTAATATGTGCAAGGCTTGAGTGTACACACATAAACTCAAGTTAGTAGTCTGATTATGTAGGCTATTTGCTGTATATAGCCTAAAGAAAAATGAAATGTATTATCATTTTCGCAGGCCTACTCCAACATAAGTTTTTCTTTAAAAAGATGATTCTGGAGCTTCTGTTTTTCACACAACGAAAGTGGATAGTGATTTACAGTCTATATTAATATTTTAGCTAACACTAGGTTAATGGGTTAATAATTTCATGGCCGACTTACAAACACACACAGAAAAAAAAGCCTACACTTCTAAAAAAAAAAAATACAATACAATAAAATCTATAGCTTACAACTGCATATAGACTTTAAAACAACATAACAGTAGTATATGGAAGACATATAACCAGTAAGCTATATTCTGGTCTGTTTGAAAAGCCTAAGAAAGAACAAGTAGCCTAACATGTTATATATGCATTTATAAAGCTTTTAAATTTTAGTTTAGTATTAAGTAATGAACAACTCATTTTATTACATGAGATTAAATTAAATCAAGAACAAATTACGAGATTGCAACTCATCTGAACAGAAAAAATGACCCACACAAGTTCCCCAAACAGGCGAACAAACACCCCGAACATGACATGGCGTGGAATGTAGGGCATTGCCATGGCAATCCAGCTGCCTCTAGGTCCATCCTCTTCCCAGTGACCAAACAGTCACAAAGATGCACTTAGCAATGGGATTAAAACAAATGGTGTATTATAACCCCAGACCATCATTTTATTTGATTACTAAAATGAGTTAAAAATCATTAAATGTGTGCTTTGGATTAGAAATGATGTATTGTGTAAGTTGTGGTATCTATCTTTTGTCAAAAGGTTACGGCCATCAAAAGCATTTTGTTGTTCCCGTCAGTCACTAAACACAATATAATAAATATGGTGGTGTCATTGTACATGCAGTTATAGACAAAAACAAACATGCCAAATAAAAATGGAAAGACACTAAATGGGAACATTCAGACTCTAACATCAACAAGTTTATTTGCATAGAGTTTGCATGGGCTCTCAGAGGATGCAATGAAAATATGGATCTGAATAACTTTGAATGTAAAATAGTAATGTTTTACTGTCAGAAGCTTGAGCTGTGAAGAAAAAACTCATCAGGTCACATTGTTTATGGGATTAAAACAACATTAAGAGGAACAAGGAGTCCTTTATGAAACATGGAAGGCATGTATTAGGAAAAACATGAAATGTGTTTTGTTTATATTTGTTTATGCTATTCAGTTTGATTCTAAATGGTGAAGTGAGAGTGTTTTGTGGAGGATAATAAATACCGCAGTGTGTTGTGTAGAATAATGGCGACACACTGTTCCTGTGTGTGTGTGTTGGTTTTTCAAAGCTTTTGAGAGACTCCGGCCTCAGGTGTCCACCCCTGTAGTTAAAATAAATGACAAATAATTAACACGAGCAATGTGACAAATCCCAATTATGATCCAAAAATCACAAAACTGTGATACCATGAATCAGATCCAATGTCCTGATGCACAAATTCCAGTTAAGATGGAAACATCATATATTCAGTCAACATAGTACTTATGCATTGTACTGCCAGAACAAACAAACACACATCAGCAATGAAGGACTGACACCTCAGCCTGAGAGAAAATATTGTCACTTTAATAAATTCTTTGATTTTTAATTGAACTACCTTTAAATAGATGTCAAAACCTCCAAATCTTAAATTTACATTTACATTTATTCATTTAGCAGACGCTTTTATCCAAAGCGACTTACAGGTGGGGAAAACAGCAGCAATTA